>OY740791.1:69091304-69563804 GCA_963514005.1 Raja brachyura
AAATCGTCTTGGACAGTCCATCAACCACCACAACTGATGTCGCTGTCCTTAGCTCCCCATCCGAGAGCACTCTCATCAGTCTGTAATAGCACTGAAGACTGCTGAACAAGCACATTTTTACTTCTAGTAACTTGTGCAACATTGAGAATCCATCATTGAATTCAGCTTAACCTTTTTAGTTGGTAACTGCATGGACCTAATCAATAACCTGCACGCTTTTTACTCTTATACTCTTGTCTTTGCAGACTTTGACCATGCAGAGGTCCCAATGTGACAGCATGAATGCTGCTATCACTTTAGCAGTAACTGTAGCTACTTCTTGGATGGTGGGACAATGTTTTTTACCAAGACAAATACAGGCATTTGTAACATCCCCAACCTTAATTGTTGATAAAGTTACTCACATATCAACTGTATTAAAGACAAACCCCAAATAATCAATTGTTTGGGATGCCTGTAACTTACATGTTGTTTGGATGTACAGAACCTTATGGTTGCTGAACTCAGTTCTTCAGCTGTCTCCCATTTACAATTAACATATCCTCTAGATAAGTCATTACAATGTGATTCTGAGCCCTAATTAACACCAGTGCTGATTTCAATAATTGTGTGAGCAATCTGAGGGCTGAATTTAACCCATTAGGTAATTCCTTCAGCTGACCCATCCAATTAATTGAAGTACCTGAATAATAAGGCATCTTTTTTAACTCTAAAAATAGCCACATAGCAGCCATGTGATAACAACTTCGTTACAGTGCTGAAGTGTACTTTTTTAAATGCTTATACTGAACTATAAATTTAAGTTTGTGAGTCCCAGAATGACTCTGAAACCCCCATACTTGTGTCTGGGATATATTATCTCTACCTGACGAGTTCCTGGTGCATTCAAACACCAAGCCGATCAGATTTAATGCAGAATTACAAAACAATTGTAATCTTAACCAACCAGAGGTTGTTTCCCCAGAAATTCCATGTGTAATGGAATGAAGTTTCTGTACTTCTGTAAATGAACCAGAAGATCTCCTTCTCTTAATATAGGGGTTCGTATTAATCAATCATAAATCTGGTTATAGCTTGCCCACATAATCCTGCATTTTTTGGGTATAATGTTAGCCAAATGGCAATTTTCATCATACAATTGGGTTCGAATATGCATTGCAGAGTAACGCAAGTATGTCTTAAAAGTATTGGACATTATCGACCCATGTATGTCTTCCCCAAATGCAGTGATGCCAACTGAATATCAGCTAGAGGACATGCTGGAACACATTTCCTGTCCTCGCATAGTTATACTCATGAGTGCCCAATTACTGTTGGCACCCTGAGCGAGGCACAATAGATGGGTGTTTTATATATTTTTATATATTTTTTACTGTTTCAGTCATAACAGTCTCTTGGAGTAGGTGAGAAACCAAATAATGTTGGCCGCCAGGTTCATCCATAGCCTCACCAGTCTATACTGATATAGCAAAACTTAGTGCTACATCGGGAACACCCGGAGCATTTCTATTGTGCTCTGGTGTATACTCATAAGTAGGGACACCAGCTTCAGGGTCAGTTTCATCCTGCCCTGGTACTCCCGAGTCTTGCTCTGGGGAGACTTCATCCAGACCTATGCAAGGCACTGGTGAACGAGATTCTCATTCTTTATAGGCACCATATTCCATGTATGGAAACTCCTTCGGAGCCTGCCTTAGAATCTCATGGGTCTTTAGAACCCTCGACTGATTAGAGTTTGGAGCATTTTATCTTGCTCTGGGGACCTCATCCAGACCTAACCAAGGTACTGGAGAAACAGAATCCCATTTTCATAGGCACCATACTCAGCGTATGGAAACTCCTTCGAAGCATGCCTTACAGGAAGACACACATGGGTTTTAGAACCCTTGACTAAGTCAAGTGTGGAGCATTTTCTCCATTTTCAGCCTCCCCCACATTCTTGTCCTCCCTTGGAGGAGAGTTACTTCTTTACTGTTTTGTATTTGTGCATAAACCATATATGTTTAAATTGTAATTCTGACAGGCACATTCTGCTTGCAGAATATTTGTATTAACCTCAGTATCACACAGGGTTACATACATTTCCATGAAGTAAATTGCATCTGGTAACATATACTCAGAGCAGACTTTATTTTACAATTGTGGGTATTTGGAGCTGGCATTTAGCGCAGCCGTTATCTCCAAACCCAATCTAAATAGCGTTAAATAGTGGGAACCGGCTTTTAAAGCAGCCCTTATCTCCCAATCCGATCTAAAACGGAAACTGCGGTTCCATCGCGTTCCTTTCAATTACCGCAGTTTAAAATTACTTTACTCTAGCTGACCGTTTTTCGAGCCAGATTTACAGAGTTTTTTTTTTTTAATTCAAAACACATAAACACTCTAGCTGACTCTGCAGACTTACAGAGTTTAAAAACACTCGCAAGAAGTCCAACACTGACTTACCTGCGGGTTAAACTTACCGTTGGTGGAAGCTGCACTCTCCACCCTGTCGGTGCCACATGCTTCGACGTAATGCCGAACATGCGCCTGGCGGGCTTCTTAACGTAGTCACTCATGTGACTCCGAAGTAAAATTGGCTTCATGGAAGGAAGCAGGAGGGATGGTGGAAGGTTGTTTTTCAGTCGGGAGTCCTGTAACTAATGGTGTGCCTCAGGGCCCTTTGCTTGTTGTAGTTTATATCAACGGTTTAGATGAGACTATCCAAATTACCTAGTTTGCAGATTACATGAATGTAGATGGCATTATAGATGGCAAAGATGATTATCAAAAATGATAAAATGAGGATCTTGATTGGTTTGGTAGCTTGGCTGTGGGATGATTAATGGAGTTTAATACAGTTAAGTGTGACTGTTCAATTTGGGAAGTCAAACCAGGGCAGGACCTAACCTGTGAGATGTAGAGCTCTGGGGAGTGTTGTGGGGCAGAGGGATTTAGGAGTGCAGGTGCATAGTTCCTTGAAAGTGGTGTCACAGGTAGATAGGGTGGACAAGAAGGATTTTGACATTATTGCATTCATCAGTTAGAGTATTGAGTTTAGAAGTTGTAATGTTTAAGAGGAACTGCAGATGTTGAAAAATCGAAGGTAGACAAAAATGCTGGAGAAACTCAGCGGGTGAGACAGCATCTATGGAGCGAAGGAAATAGGCAATGTTTCAGGTCGAGACCCTTCTTCAGACTGATGTGAGGGTGGGGGGGGAGCGGGAAGAAGAAAGGAAGAGGCGGAGACAGTGGGCTGAGGGAGAGCTGAGAAGGGGAGGAGAAAGCAGGGACTACCTGAAATTAGAGAAGTCAATGTTCATACCGCTGGGGTGTAAACTGCCCAAGGGAAATATGAGGTGCTGCTCCTCCAATTTACGGTGGTCCTCACTCTGGCCATGGAGGAGGCCCAGGGTAGAAAGGTGGGATTCGGAATGGGAGGGGAAGTTGAAGTGCTGAGCCACTGGGAGATCAGGTAGGTTAATGAGAACCGAGCAGAGGTGTTGGGCGAAGCGATCGCCAAGCCTACGCTTGGTCTCACCGATGTAGAGCGGCTGACATCTAGAGTAGCAGATGCAATGGATGAGGTTGGAGGAGGTGTAGGTAAACCTCTGCCGCACCTGGAAAGACTGCTTGGGCCCTTGAATGGAGACAAGTGTAGCATTTCCTGCGGTTGCAAGGGAAAGTGCCAGGAGATTTCACCGATGGCTGATGGCCGATTAGGAAAAGGGGAGATGCAGCGTGACCTGGGTGTCATGGTACACCAGTCATTGAAAGTAGGCATGCAGGTACAGCAGGCAGTGAAGAAAGCCAATGGTATGTTACCAGCATTATGTTTCTGATTATCGAACCGGCAGTAAAACTAATTCAGGTCGTTGGTCCAGAGAGTGGGGGGGCTTTCTTCTTGTAGCTGGTAATTTCTTGCAAGCCCTTCCAAACTGAAGAAGAGTCACTAGCTGAGAACTTGCTCCTCAACCTCTCAGACTACCTTTCCTTGGAGCTCCGATTCCTCTTCTCAGCTGGTACTTGGCCTGCCTGTAGAGATCTGCATCCCCGCTCCTGTAGGCCTCCTCTTCAGACCGTCCGAGCTGTCTGAGTTCTACAGTGAACCAGGGCTTGTTGTTGTTGAACCATGTCCGGGTCCTAGTTGGATTGCAACTGTCCTCGCAAAAGCTGACATATGATAATACAGTGTCCGTATACTCATTGAGGCTTGTGGTTGCTTCCCTGAACACATTCCAATCCGTGCAGTCAAAGCAGGATTGTAGGTTCTCAATGCCCTCGCTTGTCCACCTTTTCGTTGTTCTGACCACAGGCTTAGCAGCTTTTAGTTTCTGCCTGTAGGTTGGAATAAGGGGAATTATGCAATGATCAGAGAGACCCAGACCCCCGCCCGGGGAACAGAGCGATATGCGTTCTTGATTGCCGTATAACAGTGATCGAGTGTTCTCTCCCCTCTGGTGGGGCAGGTAACGTGAGGTCTGTATTTTGGAAGGTCACGGCTGAGGTCACTTTCTGCGCCGGATGAGAAGAGCTCATCTCCCCCATCCCATCCTCACTACTTTCTACAGGGGCACCATAGAGAGTATTCTGACCAGCTGTATCTCTGTCTGGTTTGGGGACTGTAGAGCCTCCGACTGGAAGTCTGTGCAGAGAGTGGTGAGGACAGCGGAAAAAATCATCGGGACCTATCTCCCCTCAATCGGGGATATTGCGACCAAACGCTGTGTGTCTAAGGCCAGCAGTATCATAAAGGACCCCACACATCTCCATCACGGACTGTTCACTCTGCTGCCCTCGGGAAAAAGATACCGCAGCATGAGGAGCAGAACATCAAGGTTCCGCAACAGCTTCTTCCCACGAGCCATCAGACTCCTGAATGCCATGTAAATGGGCAGCGACTATTGTCTATTTATCCTTTTCATACATACCTATCCTTCGGTTAATTTATTGTGTTGCACAGGGAGCCAAATGCAACGTAATTTCGTTTGGAACTGCATATATCAATGTATTTCTAAATGACAATAAAGTTTGTTTGACTTGACTTTGACTTTTGGAGGTTAGCTTTGTTAAAGTCCCCCAAAACAATGACCATGGCGTCCGGGAAGTCACTCTCTACCCTCATTACCTGGTCAGCGAGTTGCATTTGTGCCTCACGTATGCAGGCTTTGGGGGGATCTCCAGCCAGCGAGAATAAAGCCAGCGAGCATCTGCGCCCAGGATGAGGTGTTCCATACCAGGACATCGGAGATGTCCTCATTTGTTTGGGAACAGGGGTTCCCCTATTCTATTATAGACAAGGTTCTCATTAGGGTCTCCTCGATATCCTGCAGCTGCACTCTTACTCCCCCTCCCCCCATTCGTAACAAGGACAGAGCCCCCCTCGTCCTCGCCTTCCACCTCATCAGCCATCGCATACAGCATATAATCCTCCAACATTTTTGCCACCTCCAACAGGATCCCACTGCTAGCCACACCTTTACATCTCCTCCCCTTTCTGCATTCGGCAGCGACCTTTCCCTCTGAAACTCCCTGCTCAACTCGTCCCTTCCCACCCAAACCATCCCCTTCCCGGTACTTTCCCCTGCAACTGCAGGAGATGCAACACCTGTCCCTTTACCTCCACCCTCAACTCCATCCAAGAACCCAAACAGTCTTTCCAGATGAGGCAGAGTTTCACTTGCACCTCCTGCAACCTCATCTACTGTATCCGCTGTTCCAGGTGTCAACTTCTCTACATCGGTGAGACCAAGCGCAAGCTCGGCGATCGTTTCACTGAACACCTCTGCTCAGTCCGTCGTGACCTTCCTGACCTCTTGGTGGCCCAGCACTTCAACTCCCCCTCCCATTCTCAATCTGACCTTTCTGTCCTGGGCCTCCTTCATTGTCAGAGTGAGGCCCAGAGCAAATTGGAGGAACAGCACCTTGGGTAGTTTACACCCCAGTGGTATGTCCATTGACTTTTCTAACTTCAGATAGTCCTTGCTTTCTCTCTCCATCCCCTTCCCAGTTCTCCCACCAGTCTTACTGTCTCCGCCTACATTCTATCTTTGTCCCCTCCCTGACATCAGTCTGAAGAAGGGTCTCGACCTGAAACGTCGCCCATTCCTTCTCTCCAGAGATGCTGCCTCACCTGCTGAGTTACTCCAGCATTTTGTGTCTACTTTTGATTTAAACCAGCATCTGCAGTTCTTTCTTACACATATAAGTCATTAGATACAGGTGAGGAGTCAGAAATTCAGTTCAGTTTAGTTTATTTCACATGTACCAAGGTACAGTGAAAAGCTTTTATTGCATGCTAACCAGTCAGCAGAAAGACAAAACATGATTACAATCGAGCCCTTTACAGTGTATAGATACATGATAAGGGAATAACGTTTCATGCAAGGTAAAGCCAGCAAAGTCCGATCAAGGATAGTCCGAGGGCCACCAATGGGGTAGATAGTAGTTCAGCACTGCACTCTGGTTGTGGTAGGATGACTCAATAGACAATAGGTGCAGGAATAGGCCATTCGGCCCTTCGAGCTAGCACCGCCATTCAATGTGATCATGGCTGATCATCCCCAATCAGTACCCCGTTCCTGCCTTCTCCCATATCCCCTGACTCCACTATTTTTAAGAGCCCTCTCTAGCTCTCTCTTGAAAGCATCCAGAGAACCTGCCTCCACCGCCTGAGGCTGAGAATTCCACAGACTCACCACTCTCTGTGTTTCCTCGTCTCCGTTCTAAATGACTTACTCCTTATTCTTAAACTGTGGCCCCGGTTCTCGACTCCCCCAACATCGGGAACATGTTTCCTGCCTCTGGCATGTCCAAACCCCTAACAATCTTATGTTTCAATGTTGCAAGAAAATACCTGGGAACTATAGACCAGTGAGCCTAGCATCTGGTGTGGACAAGTTACTGGAGAGTATTCTGACGTATAAGATATATCGGCATTTGGATAAATGGGTGGATTAGGAATAGTCAGCATACTTTTTCGTACATGGGAAATCGGGTCCTCATGATTGAGTTTTTTTTTGAAGTAACCAAAAAGGTTGATGGCAGCAAAGCCGTAGAAGTTGTCTATATGGTTTTCAGTAAGACATTTGATAAGATTCCCCATGGTAGGCTGAATCTGGAAGGTTAGATCTCATGGAATGCAGGGGAAACCACCCGACTGGAGAGACTGCAAGACAGAGGTTTAAGGTGAGGGGTAAAATTTACAAGGTTATGGGTAACTTTTTCACACAAAAGGTGGTGGGTATACAGAACAAGCTGCCCGAAGAGGTATTTGATGCAAGGACTATAACAACATTTAAAAGACACTTGAACAGATTCATGGATAGGAAAGGTTTAGAGGGATATGGGCCAAATGCATGCCATTGGGACTAGTGTAGATGGGGCACCTTGGTCGGCAAGGGTAAGTTGGGCCAAAGAGCCTGTTTCCATGCCTATGGAAATGTATGACAATGTATTTTCCATAATTTGCGAATGCTTCCTTCCATTTGCCACAGTGAACAAGAAAAGTGTGATGACACCAGACGGTTTGGTTCCTCTGCAAATCATGATCATCACCTGGAAGATGATGTGCTGTTTATTGAAACAGGTGAGCAAAGCTTGGTTAGTGGGCTCTGTCTTGTTCATGTAGGCTGATTAGTTGTTTTAACACTACCTCCTATGTGAGAAGGCTGCTTTCAGTTACCTCGGTAGAAACCAAAGATCCTATAGCGAGCAAGATAGTCCACTCAACGAAAAAGCCGTAGTAGGGTCATGGGTAATCTTCTGCACCATTTCTGTAACCGGCTTCCGTCTCTGCACAAAAGATCCTATAGCAGAGCAAAGATACTGGTGCGGAGACGTAAGCCGGTTATGGAAACATCCTCATAAACATCTTCTCCTCAAGAGCATTTTCTTTCTACCTCTCTGCCTCACAATAAAAAGGAAAAATATGTCTATGTTCCTTCCGCAGCGTGTGGGGAGTCTGGTCCGGATCAGCCCGGCTGGGACGCCAGGGTAACGTTGCGGGGAGGTTTGCAATGTATTTTTATGTAATGTTGTCCCTTGTCTGGGCCTTGAGTCCGAAATAAAGTGTATCATTATATATACAAATCCGGAGAAATATATATCTACAGTATGTGTTATATGATTATAAACATCTCTATCACATTCATATATGTGTGTATGTGTGATTAAATACATATATGTGTTATACATATATGTATTAAATACACATATCTAATCAGTTGTATGGTCGCTGAATAACATAATCCTTAAGTTATACATCATTTGTTGATCTTGCTCAAAAAAAATGTTATTTTGTTCAATACTTAATTTAGATAACCCCACCATAACAGACCAGACCAATTTAATTGTTGAAAAACAGTTCCATACACACTAAAGCACATTAAGGAACATTCCAAGAGTAGAGCAACTGGAATCTTCATATTGCTATTATTTTACCAAATACTGCAGTTGTGAACAGTGTGATTAGATGAATTACGGAGTGTAAGTTTAATACAAAAATCAACTCAAACATAGCACATAAGCCATTTAAAAAAAATATATATATTTTAAACATTAAAAAAAGAAAATTAACAGAATTATAATTTATTAACATATTAATCATTAACAGAAAATATCAGAATTATGAATGAACAGAATTATGAATTATGAATCTAACCCTATTATCACACACACAAACTGTTCCCCCGCAACGCTGATTACACTGCGAGAGGGATAACCAAAGTCGGGTCGTGTTTACTGAAATGGCTGACGTTCCACCCCGTTGCATACTACACGTCAGCCCATTGGATTCAGCAGGAGTGGACTATCTTGCTCCGCTATAGGATCTTTGGTAGAAACATCTTGAAATAAAGCATCAACTCTTAGCAGACCCCGTCCACCGTGCAGCATGGGTTCGTAGCCAATGCAGATCATGACACCATCAGCAGCAAGTCAACTGACTCCCAACGTACACCCACCTATTTACAAGCTACCACTGTGTAAATTGTAAAGACCGTGTCAACTGTATGATTGGAAATGTGGAAAAGTGATCGGGTGCATGCTGTCCACACAGCGCAGCACAAAGCACTTTTGTCAATTATTCCCGACCTTTAGAATCATACAGCACGGAAGAAGGCCCTTGGTCTAACTTGCCTATGCCGGCCAAGTTGCCATGCCAGCCCATTTGCCTGCTTCTGGCCCCTATCCTTTGAAACCTTTCCGATCCATCTGCTCTCACTCATCAGTACAGTAATGGAAGGTTTAATGAGCAGAGCGGTAGCAATTCACCCAGGCACGTGTCGTCAGGGTAGGCAAGGTAGGCACTGCCTACCCTGACTAAAATAATAAAATGGTAATTATTAAATATAAATAGTAAAGGCATGGGAGAATAATGCCTACCTCAGAGATCGATCTCTTGGGTAGGCATAATTCTCCGTGCCTTTCATCCGCAGTACATGTAACACGTTGTGCAGCTGACAGAGCGATCATGGGACCAATTGAGGTTACTCAGCTGTTGGAATTTAAGGATTTGCGGGAAGCGGCTGACAAGAGCGAAGCCGGTGAGCGGCAGGTGAGAGATGTTCAGACGGAGAAGCCAGAGGTGAGCGGGCCAGCAGAAGGCGCTGAGGTGGCGTCCAGTCCCGAGGCCGCTCGCAGCCATCTGAGCTGCTTCCCTCCCCGGCCATGATGCGGTGGCTCCACACCCGGAGCGCCGCGGCAGTGGTGAGTGAGTTACTGGCATGATCCTCGACACTCTCCTTCTCAATGCTCCTGCCCTCCCCGCAACTTTACCCCTGGCCAGACTCACCACACGCTGTGAAAGAAACTCTCCCTCTAATTGGTCCCTTGAACAAGTATTGTCATTCAATAAGATCACGACTGATTCAACTTGTCCCGGTGTCCCCCCGTTTTTCCCACCATCTCTCCACTTGCCACCACCCTCCACCCCCCACCCATTCAGAATGAAGGAGATTTGGAAGCCTTGGGCAAATTGCTTTCTTTATTTTTATTTTTTTAAATGTGAGAAATTCGATGTCCCACCAGCATTCTTTCAAAATTTAGCAACTCAAAATGGGGGTGCGTTTTCATTGCTGGGATATACGGTACTTTATTAAGAGATTTGGCTTTTGAAGACTTTATAAAAGTTGACTGACAGCTTACGGAGAGAACAATCTGCGCAGGCGCGGTTTAAGATTTTTAAAAAGCCAATTGACTGCCTACCCTGAGTAATTACATGCGGCACGTGCCTGAATTCACCATACCGAGAGGTTTCGAGTGTAGTAGCAGGGATGTTCAGCTACAATTGGACGGGGCTTGGTGAGACTGCAGTGTTGCTTGCAGCTTTGATCTCTAACCTTTCACACAAACCTTTCACATAAGAAGTGTATGGAACAAGCTGTCAGAGGAGGTAGTTGAGGCAGGGACTATCCAAATATTAAGGAAACAGACAAGTACATGGATATGACAGGTTTGGAGGGATGTGGACCAACACGGGCAGGTGGGACTAGTGTAGTTGGGACATGTTGGCCGGTGTGGTCAAGGTGCGCCGAAGGGCCTGTTTCCATGCTGTCTTACTCGATAACATCTTATTCGGTCATAACGGACAATTGACAATAACAGACACCGTCCCCTTGCCCCATGGGCCCGTATAACGGGGGGTTAATTGTGTTTGGGTCACAAAATGCCCATTGCACTCAGAACATATGTTGCTTGAAACATAGTACAGCAAAGGAACAGGCGCTTTGCTCCATGATATTCATGCTGAATATGACACTTACTTTAACTATTCCCTTCTGTCCGTGAACTTCACTATCGTAGCTGCATCTGCCACCACCCGAAGAGGTCAAAGAGATCCTGAAGATCCTGACGTGCATGAAGGTAGATAAATCTCCCGAGCCGGATCAGATATATCCGCGGACATTGTGGGAAACTGTGGAAGGTGGACACAAAATGCTGGAGTAACTCAGCGGGTCAAGCAGCATCTCTGGAGAGAAGGAATGGGTGATGTTTTGGGTCACGACCATTCTTCAGACTGATGTGAGGGGAGGGGGGCGGGACAAAGATAGAATGTAGGCAGAGGCGGTAGGACTGGTGGGAGAACTTGGAAGCGGGAGGGGATGGAGAGAGAAAGCAAAGGCTATCTGATGTTAGAGAAGTCAACGTTCATACCGCTGGGATGTAAACTACTCAGGTGAAATATGAGGTGCTGTTCCTCCATTTTGCGCTGGGCCTCACTCTGACAATGGAGGAGGCCCAGGACAGAAAGGTTAGATTGGGAATGGGAGGGAGAGTTGAAGTGCTGAGCAACTGGGAAATCAGGTAGGTTATGACGTACTGAACGGAGGTGTTCAGCGAAACGATCGCCAAGCCTGCACCTGGTCTCGCCGATATAGAGAAGTTGACACCTAGAACACCGGATACAGTAAATGAGGTTGGAGGAGGTGCAAGTGAATCTCTGCCTCACCTGGAAAGACTGTTTGGGTCCTTGGATGGAGTCGAGGGGGGTACTTTCCCCTGCAACCGCAGGAAATGCAACACCCGTCCCTTTACCTCCCCCCTCGACCCCATCCAAGGACCCAAACATTAATTTCAGTGGAGGCAAAGGTTCACTAGCACTTCCTCCTACCTCATCTACTGTATCCGCTGTTCCAGGTGTCAACTTCCCTACATCGGCGAGACCAAGTGCTGAACACCTCCGCTCAGTCCGTCGTAACCTACCTGATCTCCCGGTTGCTCAGCATTTCAACTTCCCCTCCCATTCCTAATCTGACCTTTCTGTTCTGGGCCTCCTCCATTGTCAGAGTGAGGCCCATTGCAAATTGGAGGAACAGCACCTCATATTCCGCCTGGGTAATTTACACCCCAGCGGTATGAACGTTGACTTTTCTAACTTCAGATAGTCCTTGCTTTCCATCTCTCTCCATCCCCTTCCCCCTCCCCCTCCCCAGTTCTCCCACGAGTCTTACTGTCTCCACCTACATTCTATTTCTGTCCCGCCCCCTCTCCTGACATCAGTCTGAAAAAGGGTCTTGACCCGAAACCTCATCCTTTCCTTCTCTCCAGAGATGCTGCTTGACCCGCTGAGTTACTCCAGCATTTTGTGTCTACCTTTGATTTTACCAGCATCTGCAGTTCTTTCTTACTAGGAAATTGTGGATGTCTGTCTGAAATTTATGAGTCGACATTAGGTACAGGAGAGGTGCCGGAAGAATGCAGGGTGGCGAATGTTGTGCCTCCTTTCAAGAAGGGCTGCAGGGAAAAGACTGGGAACCATAAGCCAGTGAGCTCAACATCTATAGTTGGTAAGATACTAGAGCAAGTATCCTGAAGGATAGGAAAGATGTGCATTTGGATGGACAAAGGCTGATTAGAGGTAGTCAACATGTTTTTGTACGTGGGACAACGCTGTAGTGCACAACGTCTCACAAATCTGATGGAGTTTTTAGAAGATGTGACCAAAAAGGTTGAATGTTGCATGTATAGACTTCAGGAAAGCATTTGACAAGGTCCCACATGGTAGGCTGCTCTGGAAGATTCGATCGCATGGGATCTAAAGAGAGATAGCTGAAGGGATAGAAAATTGGCTTAGTGGAAAGAAGCAGAGGGTGATGGTGGAAGGTTGCTTCTTGGACTGGAGGCCTGTGACTAGTGGTGTGTCTCAGGGTTTGGTGCTGGGTCCGTTACCGTTTGTCATCTCTATCAATGATTTAGATGAGAACATACAGACCAAGATTAGTAAGTTTGCAGATGATACAAAAGTGGGTGATATTGAAGATAGTGCAGATGGTTGTCAAAAATTACAGCAGGATCTTGATCGATTGGCCAGGTGTGCTGAGGAATGGTTGATGGAATTTAATACAGAGAAATTATAGATATTGCATTTTGGAAAGTCTAACAAGGGCAGGACCTGCACAGTGAATGGTAGAGCAAAGGGATCTAGGAGTGCGGGTACATAGTTCCTTGAAGGTGGCATCACAGATAGATGCAGTGGTCAAAAAGGCTTTTGGCACATCAGTCAGAGTATTGTATAGAAGTTGGGAGGTGCAGTTGTATAAGACATTGGTGAGGCTGCATTTAAAGTATTGTGTTCAGTTCAGGGAATATTGCAACATTTAAGAAGCAATTAGACAGATACAAGGATAGGTCAGTTTAGAGGGATACAAAAAGCTGGAGAAACTCAGCGGGTGGAGCAGCATCTAAGGAGCGAAGGAGATAGGCGACATTTCGGGTCGAGACCCTTCTTCAGACTGGTCAGGGATCAGGGAAACGAGAGATATAGACGGTGATGTGGAGAGATAAAGAATAATGAATGAAAGATATGCAAAAAAGTATCGATGAGAAAGGAAACAGGCCGTTGTAAGCTGTTTGTAGTGTGAAAATGAGAAGCCCTCCACTCGCCACATCTTCCCATCTCCCCCCCTGTCTGCCTTCCGCAAAGACCGCTCCCTCCGCAACTCCCTTGTCAATTCTTCCCTTCCCTCCCGCTCCACCCCTTCCCCGGGCACTTTCCCTTGCAACCGCAAGAGATGCTACACTTGTCCCTTCACCTCCCCCATCCACTCCTTTCAGGGACGCAAGCAGTCCTTCCAGGTCCAACAGAGGTTCACCTGCACCTCCTCCAACCTCATCTACTGCATCCGTTGCTCCAGATGCCAGCTGATCTACATCGGCGAGACCAAGCGGAGGCTGGGCGATCGTTTCGCCGAACACCTCCGCTTGGTCGGCAATAACCAATCCGACCTCCCGGTGGCTCAGCACTTCAACTCCCCCTCCCATTCCGTATCCGACCCCTCGGTCCTGGGCCTCCTCCACGGCCAGAGTGAGCAGCACTGCAAGTTGGAGGAACAGCACCTCATATTCTGCTTGGGGAGTCTGCATCCTCTGGGCTTAAACATTGAATTTTCTCAATTCTTTAACCCAGGCTGCCTCCCTCCCTTTCCACCTCTCCCTCAGCCCTCGGGCCCTGGCATTCCTTCTCTCTCTCTATCTCTCCCCCACTGCACTAGCTTCTCATTTTCACACTACAAACAGCTTACAATGGCCTGTTTCCTTTATCATCGATACTTTTTTGCATATCTTTCATTCATTGTTCTTTATCTCTCCACATCACCGTCCATATCTCTCGTTTCCCTGATCCCTGACCAGTCTGAAGAAGGGTTTTGACCCGAAACGTCGCCTATCTCCTTCGCTCCTTAGATGCTGCTGCACCCGCTGAGTTTCTCCAGCTTTTTGTGTACCCCCCACTTTATCCTTGCATTGTTTCTGTTGGAACAGTATGACTCAGTGGCTTGTCTGGAGATAAATAGTGAACATTGTGATAAGTAACAAAAATGTTTGTTCTGCAGAGACACAGCAAAGCTTATCTGAAGAGACACATCCGGAGGGTGAACGTCCTCAAGGATCTGACAATGACTCAACTCCGGTGAGACGGGCGAGGGCTTGGGTTGTGAATAGTAATTTGCTGTATCTTCACATAAGCACTAACAAATCAATTAAAACAATTTATTTGCACAAAAAGGTGAGAATTAGGAATATGAGCAAATACCCAACTGCTGGATGAACTCAACAGGTTTGACAACTTCTATGGAGGGAAATGTAGAGATTGCATTATGTGTCACAACTCTTCTTTAGACTGATCATTGTCCACATTCCTCCTCCTCCCCCACAGATGCTGCCTGACCTGCTGAGTTCTTCCAACGGTTTGTTTCTCGCTCCATTTCTAGCACCTGCGATCTCTTTTGTGCCTGAAGATAGACACAAAAAACTGGAGTAACTCAGCGGGTCAAACAGCATCTCTGGAGAAAAGGAGTGGTTGAGACCCGAAACATCACATATTCCTTCTCTCCACAGATGCTGTCTGAACTGCTGAGTTACTCCAGCTTTTTTTGTCTGTCTGCGGTTTAAACCAGCATCTGTAGTTCCTTCCCGCACATTGCTTGTGCCCCTTGGGTATTCAAGTACGTGCGGAAGTCTTAATGCACGCAAAATAAGAAACAGAAATAGAAGGACAAGATGGAAGTTGTTAGGGTGGGTAAACTATGAATATCAGTGTTGATCTGTTCGAGGCAAACCGTCATTCTAGGATGTTCTCGATAAGTGCAGCCACGCACTGGTATATGTCAATGTGAAAATATCCCATGGTTCATGAATGCATTTGGTAGGCTCAGTGCACTCTTCCCTCTCTCATCATCTCTCTTCTCCATGATCTCCTCTTTCCCTGCTGCACCATAGGAGCCTGAGGACCTGCTGTTGATAGAAGATGAAGCTGAGGAATTTGCCACCATCTTACCATCCAAGAAACCTGCTGTTGAGTGTCCGATTTGTGGTCGGCCATTCCCGTTGGAGAGGATAGAGGTGCATGCGGCTGATTGTAACGGAGCCTGTGATGGAGGAAGTGAGCTGCAAGGTACCGTTTTCCCAATGTTGTGGAAGTCAAGTAGTGCATCGCCAGAAACATGGAAAACAGCAGCAACTGATGACATTATACACAAAAGTCCAAGAAACAATAAATCTGTTAATTTCAAATATGTTACATTAGCTGGGGAGTCAATGTCGGCACATTAAAAAATCATTGTCCCATGTCTATGTGGGACAAGGTGTCTGGCTGCGGGTGGCCCCAATGTCATTGCTAGCACCAAGTATAATCCAAGGAAATACTAGTAAATCACAGCTTCTGCTCTAGGGGCTGTTTGGTCTCTGGATGGTGGGAAAGGAAGAGGACAGATAGAGAGAGGCCCAACTCGTCCGTGCTGAACAAGTTGCCTAACCAAGCTAGTCCCACTTGATGGCACCTGGCATATATCTCTCCAAACCTTTTCTATGCATGCCCTTGTCCTAATGTCTTTTCACCAAGGGAAAGGAAGTGTAGGAGAATGAGTTAAATAGGTAGAACACTAATATGCAAGGGTAGTTTGAGATTAAAAAGGTGTTGGAGCTCTTGAGGACCATTAAGGTGGATAAATCCCCAGGACACAGATTATTTAGTGAGAAAAAAAGGGAAACTGTGAGCGTCTGGCCAAGATCCTTGTCTTCACTAACCAGAGGCTAGGTCCCCGGAGGGCAGAGAATATGTTCCTTTATTTAAGAAGGAAAATAGAGACAATCCAGGGAATTATAGATCGGTGAGCGTCATATTAGTGGCAGGGAAGCCGTTGGAGAGGATACTTTGGGTTAAGATTTACTCTCATTTGGAGGAAAATTAGTTAATTAGGAGCTGTCAGCATGGCAGGTCGAATCTTACCAACTTGATTTGAATTTTTTAAGTCACGAGTGTTATATAGTCAAATGTCATGAAACGGAACAATGCTGTGAGGAGGAGACAAAGGTGATGGATGAGGGTAGGACAGTGGACGTTGTCAACATGGATAAGGCATTTGTTAAAATCTCCATGGTATGCTGATCCAGAAAATTTAGATGGACGGGATTAGCAGTGACTTGGTCGTATGGATTTGGAACAGGCTTACTGATGGAAGACAGAGGGTTGTGGTGGAAGGACAATATTTTGTATGTAAACGTAAATGGTTTGGTCAGTAAGTGTGCAGCTTACACCAAGATTGCTGACTGGGGAAGGCTGCCATGGTATACACTGCAATATAGATCAGAC
Organism: Raja brachyura; assembly: GCA_963514005.1. The sequence goes on from OY740791.1 coordinate 69,107,872, forward strand.
ACAGAAATGGGCAGAGAACTGGCAGATGGAGTTTAATCGAAGCAAGAGCGAGATGTTGCCCTTTGTTAGGTCAAATAAAAGGGGGAAATATACAATTAATGGCATGACCCTCAACAGCATTGGTGTACATTAAGAATCTGTAACGAGGGAGTCGAGTCCACAGCTCCATGAATTGGGCAACACAAGTAGACAGCATGGTAAAGAAAGCACATGGTATGCTTGCTTCATATGTCGGGGCATTAAGTATAATGTCAGGATGTCATGATGCAGCTTTATAGGATTTTGGTTATGCTACATTTGTAATATAGCTTGCAGTTCTGTTTGCCCCATTGCTAGAAGGATCTGGAGTCTTTGGAAAACGTGTAGAAGAGGATTACCAGAATGTTGCCTGGCTTAGGGGGTATTAGTTCCAGGGAGAGGTTGAACAGACTTGAATGGAAGCTGTAGGGAGACCTGATAGAAGACCTGATAAAATTAAGAGATGCATAAAGACAGTCAGACCCTTCTTCCCAAGATGGAAAAATCAAATCCGAGAGGGAATAGCTTTAAGTTGAGATGGGCAAAAGGAGATGTGCAAGGCATCTTTTATTACACAGCGGGTGGCATAGAGACGCAGTGGGAGAGTTGCTGCCTTACAGCGCCAGAGACCAGTGTTCGATCCTGGCTATGGGTGCTGTCTATACCGAGTCCGCACATTCTCCCCGTGACCTGCGTGGGTTTTCTCCAAGATCTTCGGTTTCTCCCACACTCTAGAGACGTATTAGAGGTTTGCAGGTTAATTGGCTTGGTATAAAAAAATATATAAAATTGTCCATAGTGTTAATATGTGGGGATCACTGGTTGGTGCGAACGCAGTGGGCCAAAGGCCCTGTTTCCACACTGTATTTCTAAACTAAACAAAAAAAAGAGGGTGGTAGGTGTCTGGATCACGCTGCAACAGATGGTGATTGAGGCATATTCAATAGTGGCACATTTATACACATACATATACATATATATGCTGGGAATGGAGGGATATGGATTATGCGCAGGTTGATAACATAGTTTTGACATCATGCTCTCACAAATATTGTGGGGCGAAGGGCCTATTCTTGTGCTGTATGTTCTTCGTTAAATATAGCAATCACATCCTCTGGTAGTTTCGCTCAAACTGTTGCTCCTAAGGTCTCTTTTAAATCTTTACCCTCTTATCTTAAAGCTGTTCCCTCCACTTTTAGACTCCCATGACCTGGACAAATGACTGGCTATTCAACTTACCATATTTCCCGGCAATGAAGACGCACATGTGCCAATTTAAGTTGCTAAATTTTGAAAAAAAGATGGCGGGACAGGATCAAGGGTTTGGTTTAGTCCAGCGGTCGGCAACATCACCTGCGTGCCCCGCGATTGGCTACAGTTCCCAGGTCGGCTCGCTTGCCCCAGGTCTGGCTGTAGTTCCCAGGTTGGCTGCGTGCCACGGAACTGGCTGTAGCGCCCAGGTCGCCTGCCCCGGGACTAGTAGAGAGGGAGAGAGAGCCCGGAACGGAGCACCCAGTCTTCCGCCCAGTAGCTGCCCGCCAACCACCACCTCCACCTGTTGTACCTGTGCCGAAGGACACCGTGGCTGAGTGGCGGGAGGGCCGCCAGAAGGCGCTGAGGTGGCGGCCAGTTACGCTGTCCGGTCCCGGCGGCCGCTCACAGCTCACCGAGCTACTTCCCTCTCCGGCCACAATGCGGTGGCTCCGCGGCCAGAGCGCCGCAGCAGCGGTGAGTGAGTGAGTTGCTGCCATGATCCCCGACCCCCTCCTACTCAACGCTCCCGTGCTGACCCGGGCCAGACTCCCCACACGCTGTGAAAGGAACTCTCACACCCCCCCCCCCCCCCCCCACCGCACTGTTCTTTTACAGCCACTTTACAGCCGCATCCCATGAGCTGCCAGCAATAAGGGATAGACTTGGCTATCCCTCAGTACAACAACATTGTTCTTGATTGCCGGGAAATACGGTATCCATGCCTCTCACGGTTTTATATCTCCAGGTTTGGTAACATTCTTGTAAATCTTTAGTTCAGTTTAGAGTTCGCACCCTTTCCAGTTTAATGACATCTTTCCTGTAGCAGGTTGACCAGATATACAGGTATACAGGTATACAGTAACTATAATGCGGATGTGCAGACATCTTTCCAGCTGTAATATGATGTCCTGACTCCGAGCTACCAGATTAAGTCCTTGTGTACTTATGTCTTCTCTTTCGTGGAACTATGCACCTGGACCCTGGTTCTCTCTGTTCGACAACGATTCACAGGGCCCTACTATTTATTGTCCAATGTAGAGGGGTACAGCGTGGAAACAGGCCCTTCGGTCCAACTTGCCCACAAAATGGTCCAGCTCCACGAGTCGCACCTGCCCATGTGTGATCCATATCGCTCCAAACCTGTCCTATCCATGTACCTGTCTAATGGTTTCTTAAATGTTGGGATAGTCCCAGCCTCAACTGCCTCCTCTGGAAGTTTGTTCCATACATCCACCACCCTTGTGTGTGAAAAAGCTACCCCGCATTCTTTTCCCCATTACTTTAAACCTATGTCCTCTGGTTCTCGAGACTCTGTGCATCCACCCAATCTATTCCTCACATGATCTTATACACCTCAATAAGATCACCCCTCATCCTCAAGCGCTCCAAGGAATAGAGTCCCGGCCTACTCATCCTCTGCCCAATTGCTCAATCCTTCTAGTCCTGGCAACATCCTCATTAATCTTCTCTGTATCATTTCCAGCTTGACAACATCTTCCCTATAACATGGTGCCTTGAACTGAACACAATACTCTAAATGTTGCTTCATCAACTTCTATGCTCAATACTCTGACCGGTGAAGGCCTATGTGCCAAAATCCTTTTTGACCACCCGATCTACCTGCGACTCCACCTTCAGGGAACTATGCACCTGCACTCCTAGATACCTCTGCTCTACAACACTACCCAGAGCCCTGCCATTCACTGCCCATATTAGACTTCCCAAAATGTAACACCTCACATTTTTTTGCAATAAATCCCAACAACCATTCCGTAGCCCACCTGGCCAATTGATCAAGATCCTGCTGCAAATTTTCACAACCATCTTCACTATCTGCAAAACCACCCACTTTTGTATTATCTGCAAATTTGCTAATCTTACCGTATATGTTCTGCTCCAGTTCCCGAACGCGGTCCTTCAGGAGCTGCACCTGGACACAATTCCAGGTGCAGTGGTCAGAGGCACCAGTAATGTCCTTGACCTCCCACATCCTGCAAGAGACACATTACAACAGCTTGCCTCCCATTATTACTGTAGCCAAATTACTAATTAAATAACAAGACACACTCACAGAGTTGCTTGAAACTTATACCCCTCTCTGCTGCTGATTGCCTCCATGCCTCAGCCCCTCACCGAAGACTATTGAGCCAAAGACTCACACTTTACCTCTCCACAGCACTTACCCCCAGCCTCTCTCCCAGCATGGCCACTCCGCTGATTCTGCCTCATCGTTATTTGCTGCATAATTTATCAATTTTATGTTGCAACCAGCCCAATGGTTACCTTTAAATTGCCTTTATGACCTTGAATGACCTTTAATTTGCCCTGCCTCTGCTGACTGCTCCAACTGTCATACCAAACTGAAACATCACACGTTTATCTGAATTAAATTCCATCTGCTATTGCTCAGCCCATGACCCAGTTGATTAAGATCCCATTGGAATCTTAAATAACCTTTTTCACCACCAATTTTAGGATTGTACATAAACTTACTAACCATGTCACCTACGTTCAAATTGTTAATATAAATAAAGAATAAAAATCGACGCAGCACCAATCCTTAAAATACGCTCATTTCTTTAGTTTAGTTTTGCAATACAGTGCACATCGGCCCACCAAGTCCGCGCTAACCAGCATTCCCAACACCTAAACACTATCCTCCACAACCGTCTGTGGTAATGAATTCCACAGATTCACAACCCTCTGATCTCCTCTGTTCCTCATCTCCTTTCTAAAATTATGTTATTTTATTCTGACGCAGTGCCTTCTGGTCCTAGACTCTCCCACTATCCTCTGCACATCCACTCTACCCAGGCTTTTCATTATACGGTAGGTTTCAATGTGATCTCCCCTCATCTTTCTAAACTCTAACAAGTACAGGCCCAAAGCCATGAAACGCTCATCAGATAATAATCCAATAATCCCTGGGATAATTCTTGTAAACCTCCTCTGGACTTTCTCCTACACCAACTCATTACTCCTCAGATACGGGGCTCATTACTGCTCACAATACTCCAAATGCGGTCTGACCAGTGCCTAATAAAGCCTTGGCATTACATCCCTGCTTTTGACCTCTCAAGATAAATGTTTTGAAGAAATAACTAAAAAGTCCAAGATATCTAAGGATATGGATAAGGTGCCACTTAGTAGGCTCTCTAGATGACCAAGCAAATATAACTAATGGATATATAATTGGCTTGATGGTGTGAAGTTGAGGGTGATGGGGGGGTCGGATTGGAGGCCCATGACTCATAGCAGGCCTTTTGGAGTCTGTGTTGGGCCCATAATTGTTTGTAGATGAGACTGTACAAGGTATGGTTAATAAGTTTGCAGATTACACTAAAATTGATGGTATCGTAGATTATGAAGATTATCAAGATAACAACCAGATTCTGATAAAGTGGGTAGTTGGGTCAAGTAATGGCAAAAGGTGTTTTAATGCAGATAAATGAGTGATGTTGTATTTCAGGAAGTAATTCACAGTGAACAGTAGGACACTGGAAATGGTTGTAGAACGGAGGTGATCTTGCAATGCAGATACATAGTTCCCAGAAATCAGCATCACAGGGAGATACGTTGGTTTAAAAACCTTCATCTGGCCTTCATTAATAGAGTAGGCCACACTTGGAGTATTTTGTTCAGTTTTGGGAACCCTGCTGTAGGAAAGATGCCATTTAACTGCACAGAGTGCAGAAAAGATCTACAAGGAAGTCATCAGGACAATCAAGACCGAGTTACAGGGAGAGATTGCGCAGGCTTGGACTTAATTACTTGGAGCGTTGGAGACATTGGAGAAATGTATAAAATCATGACAGATAGATATGGTGAATGCACACTGTCTTATTCCCACGGATGGGGAATCAAGCACTAGAGAGCACAGGTTTAAAGCGAGATGTGGAAGATTAAATAGGAACCTGAGGGGCAACTTTTTCACACGCGGGGTGGGGATGCATAAAATGAGCTGCCAGAAGAAGTGGTGGAGGTAAGTACGAAAGCAATATTTAAAATATATTTATACACAGGGCTGCCAACTCTCACGCATTGAGCGTGAGAATCACGCATTTCGCCAAATTCTCACGATGATCACAAATTTCTCATGCTCTGCCATGAGAAATTCTGTGATCAACAAAAATTTTGAAACTCATATCAACTGCATGCGCCGCGGGTGTTGGAGAGCCGGGGTTGAGGGAGGGATGGAAGCAGAAGCAGCGGTGGGGACAGATGCGGACGGAGAGTCAGGGCTTGCGAGTGTTTGCCGGGCTGGCGAGTCGCTCGCTGCAGCTCCGGCCATGTAGTGGCCTAAGTGCAAGAGTCCCGGGCCGTCGGAGCCATCGGAAGCATTGCGCCGCTGCTGTGAGAGTCTCTGTGCCGAATTCACCCAGGTGACCGGCATGGATCAGGCTGCGATTCGGTGCATCCTGGAGGACAAACAGTGGCTGCTGGAAGCAAGTACCAAGCGCTGGGTAGAAACGGTGGAAGATAGTGGACTTCAAATGGGGGTGGTTGGAGAAAGCATACTGCTTGCCAGCTAGATTTTCACTTACTGTAACTGCAGGAAAAATGTTCCCGATGTTGGGGGAGTTCAGAACCAGGGGTCACAGTTTAAGAATAAAGGGTAGGCCAGTTAGGACTGAGATGAGGACAATCTTTCTTCACACAAAGAGTTGTGAATCTATGGAATTCTCTGCCACTGAAGGCAGTGGAGGCCAATTCGCTGGATGTTTTCAAGAGAGAGTTACATTTAGCTCTTGGGGCTAGCAAAATCAAGGGATATGGGGGAAAAAACAGGAAAGAGGTACTGATTTTAGATGAACAGCCATGATCATATTGAATGGCAGTGCTGGCTCGAAGGGCGGAATGGCCTATCCCTGCACCTATTTTCTACGTTTCTTTGCGTATATGGCGATAAAACTCGATCACTTGATTTTGAAGCATTCGTGCATGGTGGAGGTATAATGTGGTCATAGAGCGATACAGTGTGAAACCAGGCCCTTCGGCACAACTTGCCCACACCCGCCAACATGTCCCAGCTACACTACCTGCTTTTGGTCCATACCTCCAAACCTGTCCTATCCATGTATCAGTCTAACTGTTTCTTAAATGTTGGGATGGTCCCTGCCTCAACTACCTCCTCCGGCAGCTTGTTCCAAACACCCACCACCCTCTGTGTAGAAAAAGTTACCCCTTTAAAAGTTACCTCTTGAAAATACTTCAAACAAAAAACATTGAAATCATACTTCTACAATACTAAAACATGATTTTAATACATCAAATTTCAAAACGTCCCTACTGTGGGGGGGGACCCCCCCCACTCCCCCTCCCACATGCTCCCCCCACTCGGTTGCTCTGCTCCCTCGCCGGGTACCCCCAAGGCCAGTGATCAGTGATCACCCACTTTCAAAAACGCTCCGTGGCCCCTGGTTCAGACAAAGATGTGAGCGGGGAACTGAGGCCAGTTGTCCGTCATGTCTGGATTTGTAATTAGTTGACAAAACCTTAATTTATTAATCCGAAATATCCAGGAGGATGGGATAAGTGTAATATTAAAATGAAATGCAAGGTGTCAGGCTCTCTGTCACAACATACAGCCCCGATAACCCATTATTTCCTTCAGTTAAATATTGAGACGGTAGCACTATTGTCATTTGCCACTCAACTATTATGTTTGTTTACCTCACTAACTATTTCTAACCCCCCCCCCCCCCCCCCAAATTCCTTCGACAGGTTGAATAGAAATGTCCCCAATCTCGTTGTTTTATTAAGTGAACACGTAGATGGACATCCTCAAGGAGTGTAATCAGATGGAAACTGATTCAGATGCGATGTTTAAGAGCTTGTTCAAAGAAGGGGCATATTTGAAACAGGTGACAGAGATACTTGCAGGGGAATGTGTGAGGAGGTTATTATTTGTCATTATTTTTAGCTTGAACCAGGACATCTGAAGATTCAAAGTTTAATATAGTAATTGTGCTGATACTGATTCCAACCAACCACGTAATGAATATCATCCATTCCGGAAGTTTTACTTTTCTGATGCCATTTAAATTTCACTTAGATTTCCATCACTTCAGTGTAAAAGTAATTGGGAATGGGGAGCATTGGAACAAAAAAATGCCCTTGGTACATATTAACTGTAATATAATAATGTATGCATGTTGGTAGGTGCAATCAAAACAAAGATCTTGTTATCATTGTTGTGTTATGAATCAGGGTATAATAGGGGGCCAGGTGTAAGGCTGGACTCAGCGTTAGGAATGAGAGAAGGTATACAACTGGAGTCGGGGTCGGGAGTTGTACCACGTGTGTAGTGAGACCCAGGTTGGTCAACATGGGCCAAGTGTTTGATCATAATCTGATTATCATACATGAATATACTAAGATCATGCACCTGTTGATCAGAGCCTGGCTCTACTGTGGAATGTAATTAGGAATGTAATTTAGACTAACCGTATTCATAGCTAATCCAATTTAAAGCATAAATATTGCATTTGAGTGTAAGTTAAAAGACTCGCTACAGTATGCACCAGATTGCACACTTTCAAGCTGTAAAATGCAGAAGCCCCATCCCCCCCCCGGTCGCTACGCTCCCTCGGGCTTGGTCTGTCGCAATTTCTCACTCCCAACTCTCACCCAATGTTTGCAATCCTGTTTAGACAGGTGCATGGATAGGAACGCTTTGGAGGTATATGTGTTAAACATGGGCTAGGAATCAGTTTAGATGCCCACTCGGTCAGCATGGACGAGATGGGCTGAAGGGCTTCTTCCTGTGCTGTATAGAATTATGACGATTTTACAGGCCTGTACCATGAAAAACAAGCCTCCTCCATCACTGCATTCACCTATCATCAAGCCAATTTTGTATTGAATTGGCTAGTTTGCCCCGTATCTCGTATGATCTAACCTGATACAGCTTTGCATGTAAAAGGTTTAGTGTAGTTTAGAGACATATCGTGGAAACATGGCCTTCAGCCCACCGAGTCCATGCCGACTAACGAGAAACGTGCAAACTGTAAAAACAGCACTCGTAGTCAGATTCTAACCCAGGTCTCTGGCATTGTAGGCAGCAACTCTACCACTGCACCACTGTGCAGAAGTATATAAAATATGAAAGGCATAGAACCTTTTTTCCAGGGTGGACAGTCTGATTCATTTTTCCCGGGTGAAAATGTTTAGGAGTGCAGCTACATCGTTTCTTGAAAGTATGCTACAGGTGAAGTGTTGTGTTCAGTTTTGGACATCCTGTAATAGGAAATATGTTGTTAGGCTGGAAAAGGTGCAGAGAAGATTTACACAACTGTTCAGGACTATAGGGAGAGGTAGAGCAGACTAGGACTTTCTTGCAGTACAGGAGGTTGAGGGATGATCTTTTAAGCTGTATAAGATCATGGAAATGCTACACTTGCCGCTTTACCTCCCCCCTTGACTCCATCCAACAACCCAAGCAGTCTTTCCAGGTGAGGCAGAGGTTCACCTGCACCTCCTCCAACCTTATCTCTTGCATCCGCTGCTCTAGGTGTCAGCTGCTCTACATCGGTGAGACCAAGCGCAGGCTTGCCCATCGCTTTGCCCAACACCTCCACACAGTTCACATTAACCAACCTGATCACCCTGGGGCTCAGCACTTTAACTCCCCCTCCCATTCCGAATCTGACCTTTCTGTCCTGGGCCTCCTCCTTGGCCAGAATGAGTCCCATCGCAAATTGGAGGAGCAGCACCTCATATTTTGCTTGGGTAGTTTACACCCCAGCAGTATGAACATTGACTTCTCCAATTTCAGGTAGTCCTTGCTTTCTCCCTCCTTACCCTCCCCTTCCCTGCTCTCCCACAGCCCACTGTCTCCGCCTCTTCCTTTCTTCTTCCCCTCCCTCCCCCAGAGAGGGACGTGAGGGAGGGTGAGAGGGAGTAAGAGAGGGGGAGGGGAGGTGAGGGAGAAGGAGGGAGAGGGAGCGAGGGAGGGAGAGGGAGGCTTCCAAAATGGCTTCTACATCATGATCAGGTTCTAAAGGCAGCCGTTCAAACAGCTGTATACAAAGAGACGGCAATGAATGCACTGTCAAGTAAGATGCGTAGAAGACATGTCAATTGGTAGCAAAGTTATGCATTCTTGTACTCTTATGACCATAGAAATAACATTTTTTTTCAGCAAAATGGCACTGTAAAAATATTGATTTCCTCAGCAAAATACTGATTTTCAGGTACTTATACAGAAATGCTCTGTCAAAACTTGGCAGCCCTGGTTCAAGCACGGGCAGGTGGGAGGTGGCACTAGTGTAGACGGGGCATATTGGCTGGTGTGGGTTAGTTGGGCTGAACGGCCTGTTTCTATGTTATATCACTCTTTATGCACTGACATATCCTCCACAACCCTCTTGGGCAGATAATCCCAGAGATTCATTGCTGGATCTGGACATTCCAGTACCAGCCATGTTCCACAGAAAGTTTGCATGTTACTGAGTCATGTTTTAAAGTGTTTACCAATATCCTAAGAGTCAGGCTATGAACCCTCGCAGCAATCCTTCTGTTGTAAAAGCATCCACCCACAGTTGCTGTAACTTGCTCGCTTGCAGCGCCGGAGACCCAGGTTCGATCCCAACTACGGGTGCTGTCTGTACGGAGTTTGTACGTTCTCCCCGTGACCGCGTGGGTTTTCTCAAAGATCTTTAGTTTCCTCCCACACTCTACAGACGTACAGGTTAATTGGCTTGGTGAATGTGTAAATTGTCCTTAGTGTGTGTAAGATAGTGTTAATGTGCGGGGATCGCTGGTCGGTGCGGACTCGGTGGGCCAAAGGGCGCTGTATCTCTAAACTAAACACAGATGGGAAAACCACAAAACAGCTCACTGTGGACCAGGTATCTTTGCAAATGATTCTGAATAACTCCATGCAAAATTATGTTCTCACTGAACCAGTCAATTTGATGTTACTCACCCTGATGTAACGCTTGTTTCCCATAGTGCAGACACGCAGCCACACACGCAAAGTGTCGAGAAAGAACTGCACAGCAGGATCCAATCTATCAACACTGAGACTGTGAGTATTGGGGTGCACAACAAACTGCAAATGTCTCCTGTATTCATGTGTGACACAGTGCAAATGGGAGCCTGTCCTCTCTCACATCATCTGTATTTACCGAGGGGAAAGACGGGAGGACGGAGGAATTTGGGGAAGTCAGTGGAAGCGTCTTTGAGAGAAGTCAGTGCTACAATCGAATAGGTGCTGAAGGTACTATCATGTATGAAGGTAGACAAATCTCCAGGGCCTGATCAGATATATCCTTGGCTTCATGGAAGCAGAGGGTGTTGGTGGAAGGTTGCTTCTTGGAATGGATGCCTGTGACTAGTGGTGTGCCTCAGGGTTCGGTGCTGGACCCGTTATTGTTAGTCATCTATAACAATGATTTGGATGAGAACATATACGGCAAGATTAGTAAGTTTGCAGATGATACAAAAGTAGCTGGTTTTGCAGATAGTGGAGTGGTTGTGAAAATTTGCAGCAGGATCTTGATCGATTGGCCAGGTGGATTGAGGAATGGTTGATGGAATTTAATACAGAGAAACGTGAGTGCCACTTTTCATTGCCACTTTTCATTTCACTTCACTGCACATCTCATATGTGTCTGTGACGAATAAACTAAACTTGAGGTGTTGCATTTTGGGACGTCTAACATGGGCAGGACCTATTATGACCTACAGGACCTACTACCTACTAGTGAATGATAGGGCTCTGGAGAGTGTTGTAGAGCAGAGGGATCCAGGAGTACAGGGTGCATGGCTCCTTGAAGGTGGAGTCGCAGGTAGATCGGGTGGTCAAAAAGGCTTTTGGCACATTGGCCTTCATCAGTCAGAGTATTGAGCATAGAAGTTGGAAGGTCTTCTTCAAGATACAAGATACAAATAATTTATTAGCCAATTATGTAAGAACATACAAGGAATTTGATTTGCCATACAGTCTTACCAAAACAGCAGCAAGACACACAACTACATAAAAATTAACATAAACATCTACCACAACACACTGATGGAAGGCAATATAAATTCTATCTTCTTCCCTCCTTTTCTCCCGCGGACAGGGCAGGTGAACCATCCACAGACGGGGCGGTCGATGCTCCCACGTCGGGATGATCGAAGCCCCACGTCGGGGCGATCGTAGCTCCCGCGTTCGGGGCGGTCGAAGCTTCTGCGATTGGAGCTCCCGAAGTTGGTCCCTAACCCAGGGACAGCGAGCTCCACAATGTTAAGTCCGCAGGCTCCCGCAGTTGGAGCTCCCAAAGTCGATCCCCAGCAAGACGCCGCAAGCTCCTCGATGTTAGGCCGCAGTGTGGACGGAGATACGATACAGAAAAGTCGCATCTCCGTCGAGGAAAGAGATTTTAAAAAGTTCCCCTCCGCATAATACAAAATTAAAGATACACTAAAACATACATTTAACAACAAACTAAAAACACCAACAAAAGAAAAGGACGAGACGGACTGCTAGCGCGGCTGCCATTGTACGGCTCCACCCGGTATTGCGATTGTATAAGAGGTTGGTGACGCCGCATTTAGAGTATTGTGGTCAGCTCTGGGCACTGTGGTAGAGGAAAGATGTTGGTACAAATCTGGAAATGGCACAGAGAAGATTTACGAGGATGTTGTCTGGACTAGAGGGTCTAAGCTATAGGAAGACGTTGAGTAGGTGGGACTCTATTCCTTCGAGCCCAGGAGAATGAGGGGTTATCTCATAGAGGTGTATAAATCAAGGAATAGATCGGGTAGATGCACAGTCTCCTACCCAGACTAGATGAATCGAGGACCAGAGGATATAGGTTTAAGGTGAAGGGGAAAATATTTTAAAAGAATCTGACAGGTAACTGTCTCACACAAAGGGTGGTGGGTGTATGGAACAAGCTGCCAGAGGAGGTAGTTGAGGCAGGGACTATCCCAACATTTAAGAAACAGTGAGACAGGTTTGGAGGACTGTGGACCAAATGCAGGCAGGTGGGACTGACTAGTGCAGCTGGGACGTGTTAGCTAGTTGGGCCGAAGGCCTTGTTTCCATACAAGTGTGTTTGTGTGTAAAAATCCCAGCACCAGTGTGTCCATGTGTGTCAAAGAACAGTGTAACTGTATATATCAAAGCACAGTAAAGCCCCAGTACAAATGTGTCTGTGTGTGTCGGAGCCCAGGCGTAGGCATGCCTGTTTAGATTGGAGACGGAGTGTGATGCGCCGTTCTGTGTGGGTGCCCTGGCACAGTCATCAGGCTGCTTCGGAGTCCCTGTACGGACATGGGTGTGTGTGTGTGTGTGGGAGTCCCTGTACGGACATGTCTGTGTGTGTGTGTGTGTTGGAGTCCCTGTACGGACATGTCTGTGTGTGGGAGTCCCTTTCCGGACATGTGTGTGTGTGTGTGTGTGTTGGAGTCCCTGTACGGACATGTCTGTGTGTGTGTGTGTTGGAGTCCCTGTACGTACATGTCTGTGTGTTGGAGTCCCTGTACAGACATGTCTGTGTGTTGGAGTCCCTGTACAGACATGTCTGTGTGTTGGAGTCCCTGTACAGACATGTCTGTGTGTTGGAGTCCCTGTACAGACATGTCTGTGTGTTGGAGTCCCTGTACGGACGTGTCTGTGTGTGGGAGCCCTTGTACGGATATGTGTGTGTGTGTTGGAGTCCCTGTACAGACATGTCTGTGTGTTGGAGTCCCTGTACAGACATGTCTGTGTGTGGGAGCCCCTGTACGGACATGTCTGTGTGTGGGAGCCCCTGTACGGACATGTCTGTGTGTGGGAGCCCCTGTACGGACATGTCTGTGTGTGTGTGTGGGAGCCCCTGTACGGACATATCTGTGTGTGGGAGCCCTTGTACAGACGTGTGTGTGTGTGTGTGTGGGAGTCCCTGTACGGACATGTCTGTGTGTGGGAGTCCCTGTACGGACATGTCTGTGTGTGTGGGAGCCACTGTACGGACATGTCTGTGTGTGTGTGGAAGCCCCTGTACAAGTTCCCCCGCCGGAGTCAGAGCTTTGATGTCAGAACCCCAGTACAGGTGCACCTGTGGCATCAAAGCCCCAGCCTGACAAATACATTTTTTCCCTGAAGCTCAGGAGATTGTGGAGTGGCCTCATAGATGTATATAACGTCATGTGGAGCATAGATAAAGTGAATGTTCTCAGTCTTTTCATTCACAGACTGACAGGCAGTCTTTTCCCCACTTCAGTCTAAAACTAAAGGGTCTCGTTTTAAGATGAGACGGGTAAAATTTGAAAAGTTCATGAGGGGCAACATGTTCACACAGTTGCTGGTGGGTATATACTACAAGCTGCCAGTAGAGGCTATAGAGGCAGATTCAATTACAATCTTTGAAACATTTTGTATAGGTAAATGGATAGTGAAGATTTAATGGAATATTGTCCCAACAAAGGCAAATAGCACTAGCTCAGGTAGACATCTTGGTTGGCATGGAAATATTGCGCCAAGAAGCAGCTTTGCATGCTGGATGACTCAACACAATCCACTGCCAGGGAAGGTACTAAAAGAAGATATGACAGGAACATTCACACAGGCATTCACACAGACACACAAGCAAGCAGGAATGGAGAGATATAGACCATGTGGAGGCAGATGAGATGAGTTTAGTTTGGCATTGTGGTTAATGCAGGCATGACAGACTAAGGACCTGTTCCTGTGCTGTATTTTTATTGACTCGTAGAGTGGTACCGCACCAAAACAGGCTCTTCAACACAGCCTGTCCTCGCCACCCAAGTTGGAAGTCCTATTTCCTTTCCTATGACCCATCGTGATCTTGTACACCTCAGCCTTCTGTGCTCCAAAGAAAAAAATCCCAGCCTCTCTATAACTGTATGGTGGTACAACAGTAGAGTAGTAAGTAGGTTTGTAAGTTAATTGGCTTTGGTAAAAATTGTAAATTGTCCCTAGTGTGAAGGATAGTGTTGTACGGGATCGCTGGTCGGCATGGACTCGGTGGGACGAATGCCCTTTTTCCACGCTGTATCTCTAAACTAAACTAAACTAGGGTAAGGTAACAATGAGGCATGCAATCAGGCGGACAGTCCTGATTCCTTTGTGATTCCTCCTGCTCTCCAGCTCTACTACCTACACTCGCTGCCACAGCCACGTACGTGTCTCCGTGCTTGCCTGCGCGTCTTCTGCCTTGGGGCTTTCAACTCTGGTTCCAGTCCTCCCAATTTGGACCCAACCCAGATTACAGTTATCGACAGTTGATCCACCATTCTGACAAGTCCGACTGTCCTCCTGATTAAATTCAGTTGGAATTTTGTTGGGCCGAAAGGTCTGTTTCCACACTGTATCACTCTATGGCTCTATGAGTGACTAGGGTGAGACTCGTCCATGATTATGCTGCTGGCCTTGCCGAGGCAGCGTGAGGTATAAATGGGGTCAATGGAAGGGAGTTGGTTTGTGTGATGGTCTGGGCTGCGCCCACAATTGTCGGCAATTTCTTGTGGTCTTGGATGGAGCTGATCCTAAACCAAGCTGTGATGCGTCCTGATCAGCACCCTCCTCGGGGAATGGTGGGGGAGGTAATTAGAAGCGACAATGCCTAGCAAGTGACAGGTGGGGGGGGGGAGCAGGGGGTTCAATGTAGATATTCCTTGAGGTGATCACAGTAATCGGCCCTGCTGTATCCAAATGAATATATATCTTACTCGGAATACTCTCCAGTAATTTACTACATATTTTAGGTTCACTAATCTAAAGTTCTCAGGCTTTTACTTGAAACCCTTAAATAAAGGCACAACATCAGCCACTCTCCAGTCATCTGGCACCTGGCCTGTGAATCAACGATGATTCATATATCTAAGGCTCCCGCAATTTCTTCTCTGGTTTCCCATAGCGTTGCTAGGTGTATCTGATCTGGCCCAGGAGATGTGTCCAACTCCTCTTTGACCATAATAAGGATTGACCTCAAGGCATCTCTATTAACTGTCCCACGTTCCCCAGTATTCCTGTCTTTCTCCATGGTAAAAACAGGCAAAATATACATTAAGGACCTTATCCACCTCCTGCAGCTGCACGGGTGATCACTTTTTAGAAAGTCATTGAGTCATACAGAGTAGAAACAAGCCCTTTGGCCAACTTGCCCTCTCCAACCAACGCATCTACACTAGTTTCTCCATAATCCTCTAAATCGTTCCTATCCATGTACATGTCCAATTGTCTCTTAAATAGTATGATAATACCTGCCTTATCTGCCTCCTCCAGCAGCTTGTTCCATATACTCGCCATCCTTTGTGTGTTTAAAAAAAAGTGACTCCTCGGGTTCTTATTAAAATAATGTCCCCTCTCACATTACACTCATGTCCTTACTTAGGGCAAAAGACTCTGCATTTAAAAACTCCTCCAAGAATACACATGGTCCGAGCTGCCTATGCCAATGTCATGCCTTTTTTTTGTGAACAAAATCTCCACGCTTCTTACCTGCTGCCTGCCTGCCTGGCTTTTCACCCTAACCGCAACATGCATGCCCTGAGCTCTTGTCATCTTGGGTTGCTACTTATGGAGTTATGAACTTGGACCCCAAGATCCCTCTGTACATCAGTGCTGATGCAGGTCATGCCATTAATTGCATATTTCCCCCTTGCATTCAATCTCCCAAAATGGAAGACTTCACATTTGCTTGGATTAAACCTCATCTGCCATTCCCCGTCCATGTCCGTAGTTGTTCAGAGTCTATGACCCCGGCAATCTCGATGTCATCTGCAAAGTTAAGCAACCCGTTTATATGTACGTCCAACCCACACACGCACACACACACACACACACACACACACACACACACACACACCCCTATGGAACATCACTGCTCACAGACCACTAACCTAAATAGCATCCTCCCACTGCACACCCCTTCTATGAATAAGCCAGTTCTGAAGCCATTATTTTCTGGATCAACCTATCACAGGGGACTTCATCAAATGTCTTAGTAAAATCCATAGAGACAACATCCACTACCTCCATCACTTCCTCAAGAAACTTGATCAAGTTAGTAAGGCATCAAATTCTTCCAGCTTCTTAGCACTGAAATGAAGTGTGTGTATCAGAACCGTCACAGGAATGTGCATGTGGGTGTGAGCCTCCATGCAAGCATATCTCTGTCTCAGACCCCCTAGCACATGCATGTGTGTTTGTCAGAGCCTCAGGACTACTGTGTGCATCAAACCCCTAGTATAAGTGTGTGTGATAGAGCCCGAGTCATTTGTATGTGAGACCCCTGGCTCAAGTGGGTGTGTGTGATAACCTTCGCACAAGTGGCCTGTGTGTCAGAGCTCTAGTATGTGTGGCCGTTCTCCAGTGTGAATTAATCTGTGCCAGGATAGGGGGTTTGAGTGGTTCTGTATGTTCAGCATGCTGCTAAATATCTTTGCCCAAGTGGAAACAGTATGCGTGTTTGTGCGGTCGTGTGTGGGTAGTTTGTTCTTGCATTTGTGTGTCCGTGCCCGTGTGTGGGTTGTAGGTGGATGTCTGAGTGTGTTGTACCGCAGTAAATGTGGTCATCATGATGCTGCAGATGGTGGCCAGTGCCATCTTTGCTGCCATGTGCTGGGGTTGGTTTCATAGGAGGTGGTCTTGGAGGGGAGGAAGCTCCTCAAACTGTGGAGCATCCTGGACAATACAGCTCACTCCTTCCATGACACACTGGTCAACCTGAGGAGAACCTTCAGCAACAGACTGGTTCAACCAAGATGCAGGACAGAACGTCACAGGAGATCCTTCTTCACTGTGGCTATCAAACTGTAAAAATCCTCGTGGGGTAGACTGACTCCCCTCCCCTCTCCAAATCTTTGCAAATCCCCAATCCTTTCCACTAGTCACTTTAATTTCATAGATATTTTATTATCTCCTTCGCTCCTTAGATGCTGCTGCACCCGCTGAGTTTCTCCAGCCTTTTGTGTACCCTTAATTTCATGTATCTTGTGTTTTATGACTTGGCAGATCAATTTCCCTCCTGGGATAAATAAAGTTCATTCATATGCCAACCATGATCGATTGGCTCGTGTTTGGTCCATATTCCTGTAAACCTTTCCTCTCCCTGTACCTGTCTTTTATATGAACAAGAACAAGATAACAGGTAGTTAATACCTGTTATAGTACCTGCTCCAACTACCCCCTCAGGCAACTTGTTCCATGTTGTGAAAATGTTGCCCATCAGTTTCCCTAATAAATCTTCCCCATTTCACCTTAAACCAATGTCTTCCCCTTCTCTGGGTAAAACAAAACTCTGCATTCACCCTATCTATTGCCCTCATGATCTTATACACCTCTATAAGACCATCCCTAAGCCTGCTGCGCTCCAAGGAATAAAGTCATAGCCTGCCCAGCTTCTCCCTATAGCTCAGGGCCTCATGTCCTGGCAACATCCTCATAAATATTCTTGCACTCTTTCAAGCTCAACAACATTCTTCCTATAGCAGGATGACCAAAACTGAACGCAATACTCCAAAGGTGGCCACACCAATGCCTTGTACAACTGTAATATAATGTCCCAACTTCTATACTCAATACCCTGGAGATGAAGGCCAATGTACTGAAAGCCGTCTTTACCACCCTACATACTGGTAACACCACTTTCAAGGAACTATGTACGAGCACTCCTAGATCTTATACACCTGCTCGACAACACTCCCCAGGGCCTGACATTCACTTTGAAGGTTCTGCCCTGGTTTGACTTCCCAAATTGCAACTCCTGGCACTTCTTTGCATGAAACACCATTAATCAATCCTCAACCGACTTGCCAAAATGATCAAGATCCTGCTGTAATTTTTGATAACCTTTTACGCCCACTTTAGTGTCACCTACAAACTTACTAATTCTGTCTTCTCCTTCTCATCCAAATTGTTGAAATAAACCACAAACAGCAATGAAACAACACTGATCCCTGAGGCACACTGTTGGCCACATGCCTCCGGTTCGAATAACAACTTTGCACCATCACACTCTGCTTCCTTCTATGAAGCCAATTCTCTATCCAGTCAGCTAGCTCTCCCTGGATCCTATGTCTAACCTTCCAGAATAGCTCACCATGCTGTATTGCCTGCCATGTCGAGCCTCATCAAATGCCTTGTGTGTCTGCCCTGGTGCAGGTGTGATAGTGGCTCAGTATCCAGGCCTGTGTATGCGAGTATGTCCAGGGTGAGGAAGCAAGCCTGATCTATTCCTGACCTGTGTTACAGTGTGGACAGTGCCCAGCTGTTGATCAGCTTCTTTGATCCTTTTGTTATTTCTTTCCACTTCCCCAGATGAAGACTGCAGGCTGAGGGAAGGAATGTGCTGGTTTCCCTGTCTCGGACTTGGTTCTGCTGCAGCCTAGTGAGTACGCCTCTGCTCCCCAGGATTCGGGCACAGCATTTGCTATGGGTCCAATGTAAATAATTTCATTAAAAGTCACTTTCATATTTTGGTCCATTTCTTTTGCTGTATTTGGAAAGGACAAGTGCATTGTCTTTCACAGAGTCTGTGCTCGTGTCAGTGCCCAAGTTTCCTGCCCGGGATACCGCACGGGACACGAGCGCCTTCCTGGGATTCCTGCCATGAACACTGCGCACACTCGAGCCTGTGCCTGGGATCACTGCTCCTTGTGAGCCTGAGCTTAAGTTTGCTATCCCAGTGCTTGTGTGCGAGCCATGCTTCGGTATCGGGGACCCAGACCCTGTGCATGAGCCAGCGCTGTATTTTGGACTGGACACATGTCTGCACTCATGGCAGAGGGTCCGATGTGCAGCGTACTGTGCTCAAAATCCATGCATGGGCTCCTGCAAAGAGTACAGGACCCAGCACAAAATGGAACACAAAGTCTGGTACAGGAAGCACGGGGTGGGAAACCTGGCTAGTGTCCATACCCAAGGTCCTGTGTCCTGTGCTAGTGTTTCCCATCTTGGATCCCATTCACTTGTGTGAGTGTGATTCAGGGCCGGAGCAGGTAATGTTAAAGAAAGCTTTAAAACGCACCACGAAGATCGTGTGAGGCAGTGAAATACAATGATAGACACGGGAATATAGAGGAAATCAGTGGGACAGCCAGCATCTCTGGACCAAATACAATGATCGCTGGGAACAAAGATTTGTGTGATCTTTACATACCGTACCTCCCTTTGATGTGTTGCATACCGTTATAGGCACTCAAGCATTTTCCCTTCTTCAGAATGGTCTTACAGTTATAAATCATGCACCTCAGACAGACACAGATCAACAAACACAGCTCAATCCAACCTCCCTGGCAGCTAAACAGATGTCCTGTTACCCTTTGACCTCATTTTATTTTTACGATTGCCATTTGTTCCACTACAATTTCCCTCTTTTGTACTCTGCACCAAAGTATAAATGTTACGGATTTTTGTACTTTGGTCTTCATCAGTCAGAGTATTGAGTATAGAAGTTGGGAGGTCATGTTGCAGTTGTATAAGACATTGGTGAGATCGCATTTAGATATTGTGTTCAGTTCTGGGCACCATGTTATAGGAAAGATATTGTCAAGCTTGAAAGGGTTCAGAAAAGATTTACGAGGATGTTGCCAGGACTAGAGGGTGTGAGCTATAGGGAGCAGTTGAGTAGGCTGGGTCTCTTTCCATGGAGCGCAGGAGGATGAGGGGTCATCTTATAGAGGTATACGCAATCATGAGAGGAATAGATCGGGTAGATGCACAGAGTCTGTTGCCCAGAGTAGGGGAATCCAGGACCAGAGGACATAGGTTCAAGGTAAAGGGGAAAAGATTTAATAGGAATCCGAGGGGTACGTTTTTCACACAAAGGGTGGTGGGTGTATGGAACAAGCTGCCAGAGGAGGTAGTTGAGGCTGGGACTATCCCATCATTTAAGAAACAGACAGGTACGTGGATAGGACAGGTTTGAAGGGATATGGACCAAGCGCAGGCAAGTGGGTCTAGTGTAACTGGGACATTGTTGGCTGGTATGGACGAGTTGGGCTGAAGGACCTGTTTACACACTGTCACTCCATGACTATAACTCATTTTCAACGAAGGCCACAGCAAACAATGGCCTGTTTCCTTTATCATCACTACTTTGTTGCATATCTTTCATTCATTTGTTCTACATCTCTATATCACCATCTATATCTCTTGTTTAACTTTCCCCTGAAGGGTCTCAACCCAAACTGTCACTTATTCCTTTTCTCCAGAGATGCTGTCTCATGCACTGAGTTACTGCAGCTCTTTGTGTTTCTCTTCCAGTGTCCCGGTTTCCTTCAACGGATGCAAACTCCTCTCTGTCCACCCCCTCCTCCACCTCTATTTCTCGGTCCCCTCGATGGAGGCAGCCATTTAGTTTCTAACTGCCTAATCGGCAGTGCTATTTACTTGATTAATTTCCTCATTTCTCCCATCCTCTGAATTATAGCAGTGATTAGCTAAGAATCCATCCTATCCAAGAATCCATTTCATAGTCATAGAGTGATATAGTGTGGAAACAGGGCAACTTGTTTTATTTCCCCTTCAATAGAAATCAGGTACACAACTAACAAAAGTTTTACATTAGATTCACCTTGTCACTTAATTCACAAACAAATTAACACCACATTTAAAGTTGGCTCCATGATTTAAAAGAGAAATCTGTTCAGAGAAAGAGTACTGTAGTTGGAAAGGTAGCCACACTGTTTTCCTGAAATTTGGTTTGTTACACTCTCCCAGTGTATACACAGCCATGCTGAGGCGCCCCCATGTGGAACAGATTGGTAATCATGTCACCAAGCTTCTTGATGGCCTTGACCTGCTCATGCAAATAATGAGTCACCAGGAACACAAATGCTGCTGCTACCGCTCGCGGTGCATTGTCACTGGGATTTTGTATTCCGGAATGCCTGAAATAATTCCTGCAATCTCTGTGGAAAGTCAGCTGGATTGCCCCCTTTGCTGTTTTGCCCCAATCAGGTTTCACTGGGCAGACCTTGGAGACAGCGTCTATCAGATGCTGAACTATCCTTTATATCTGTCCTTTCGGGATCCTGAATTAGCTACTGGCTTCTGCCTTTAGCCTTCCACGGGACCGATTAATCTAGGCAATTGATTACAATCTGCCCAATATGGGTTACAACACGATTGGTAACAGATTCGCAAACGCTTCAGGGTCCTCTCGTACTTTGGGGTGTTGTAATCATAGAACACAAATCTCCTGCCGTCAATGGAGCATGGTACTACCTTGTATTAAAGAAGCAACTGCAGATGCTGGAGAATCGAGGGTACACAAAAGGCTGGAGAAACTCAGCGGGTGCAGCAGCATCTAAGGAGCGAAGGAGATAGGCGACGTTTCGGGTCGAGACCCTTCTTCAGACTGGTCAGGGATCAGGGAAATGAGAGATATAGACAGTGATGTGGAGAGATAAAGAACAATGAATGAAAGATATGCAAAAAAGCATAGATGATAAAGGAAACAGGCCATTGTAAGCTGTTTGTAGTGTGAAAATGAGAAGCTGGTGTGACTTGGGTGGGGGAGAGATAGAGAGAGAGGGAATGCCAGGGCCCGAGGGCTGAGGGAGAGGTGGGAAGGGGATGAGACAGCAAGGGTTAACAGAATTGAGAACATTCAATGTTTAAGCCCAGAGGATGCAGACTCCCCAAGCGGAATATGAGGTGCTGTTCCTCCAACTTGCGGTGTTGCTCACTCTGGCCGTGGAGGAGGCCCAGGACCGAGAGGTCGGATACGGAATGGGAGGGGGAGTTGAGGTGCTGAGCCACCGGGAGGTCGGGTTGGTTATTGCGGACCGAGCAGAGGTGTTCGTTAAAGAAGGAACTGCAGATGCTGGAGAATCGAGAGTACACAAAAGGCTGGAGAAACTCAGCGGGTGCAGCAGCATCTAAGGAGCGAAGGACATAGGCGACGTTTTGGGTTGAGACCCTTCTTCAGACTGGTTAACGTCCAACGTGACCCGTCCACTCGCCACATCTTCCCATCTCCCCCACGTCTGCCTTCCCCAAAGACCGCTCCCTCCGCAAATCCCTCCGTAACTCCCTTGTAAAAGTCACTCTACACCTCCATCCCCCACCAGGATGGTCTCAAAGCCCTCCGGTTCTTCCTTGACCAGAGGAGCAACCCATACCCGTCCACTGACACCCTCCTCCGCCTAGCGGAGTTAGTCCTTCCCCTCAATAACTTCTCTTTTGACTCCGCCCATTTCCTCCAAACACAAGGCGTAGCTATGGGCACACGCATGGGCCCCAGCTACGCTTGCCTCTTTGTCGGGCATGTCGAACAATCTTTGTTCAGGGCCCCATCCCCGACCTCTACCTCCGTTACATCGACGACTGCTTTGGTGTCACCTCCTGCACCCACACGCAACTGACTGACTTCATCCATTTCACCACCAACTTTCATCCGGCAGTCAAATACGCTTGGACCATTTCCGACATTTCCGTACCATTCCTTGACCTCACCATCTCTATTGCAGGTGATACACTCCTGACCGACATCCACTACAAACCAACTGACTCCCACAGCTACCTGGACTACTCTTCCTCCCACCCTGCTTCCTGTAAGGACCATCCTCTATTCCCAATTCCTCCGTCTACGCCGCATCTGCTCCCAGGATGAGGTGTTCCACACCAGGTCATCACAAATGTTCTAATTCTTCAGAGAACGGGGATTCCCCTCCCCCACTATAGATGAGGCTCGCACCAGGGTCTCCTCCATACCCCGCAACACTGCCCTCTCTCCCCATTCCCCCACTCACAACAAGGGCAGAGTCATCCTGGTCCTCACCTTTCACCCCACCAGCCGGCACATAAAACAGATAGTCCTCCGCCAGTTTCGCCACCTCCAACGTGACCCCACCACTCGCCACATCTTCCCATCTCCCCCCTTGTCTTCCTTCCGCAAAGACCGCTCCCTCCGCAACTCCCTTGTGAATTCTTCACTTCCCTCCTGCTCTACCCCTTCCCCGGGCACTTTCCCTTGCAACCGCAAGAGATGCTACACTTGTCCCTTCACCTCCCCCCTCCACTCCTTTCAGGGACCCAAGCAGTCCTTCCAGGTCTGACAGAGGTTCACCTGCACCTCCTCCAACCTTATCTACTGCATCCGTTGCTCCAGATGCCAGTTGATCTAAATCGGTGAGACCAAGCGGAGGCTTGGCGATCGTTTCACCAAACACCTTCGCTCGGTCCGCAATAACCAACCCGACCTCCCGGTGGCTCAGCACTTCAACTCCCCCTCCCATTCCGTATCCGACCTCTCGGTCCTGGGCCTCCTCCACGGCCAGAGTGAGCAACACCGCAAGTTGGAGGAACAGCACCTCATATTCCGCTTGGGGAGTCTGCATCCTCTGGGCTTAAACATTGAATGTTCTCAATTCTGTTAACCCTTGCTGTCTCCCTTCTCACCTCTCCCTCAGCCCTGGCATTCCCTTTCTCTCCATCTCTCCCCCACCCAAGTCACACTAGCTTCTCATTTTCACACTACAAACAGCTTACAATGGCCTGTTTCCTTTATCATCGATACATTTTTGCATATCTTTCATTCATTGTTCTTTATCTCTCCACATCACCGTCTATATCTTTCGTTTCCTTGATCCCTAACCAGTCTGAAGAAGGGTCTCGACCCGAAATGTCGCCTATCTCCTTCGCTTCTTAGATGCTGCTGCACCCGCTGAGTTTCTCCAGCTTTTGTGTACCCATGGTACTGCCTTCGTGGCCAGGAAGGGATGCAAGCAGAAGCCTCCATGTGGCGCATCCCGGGCAATGCTGATGACAGGAACTGTACCACAGTGACTGACTGAAGTAGCCAATTCTGCAACCACAGACCATCAACTGTCACTGACCGACCGGAAAGACGTGATACAGAAGATGGCCGGATACGAGGAAGAGGAAGAAGTGGCCAGGCACTGTTGTTACAGTGGAGTATTTATCTGAGTGGTAGAATTGTGTCTCTCTAGTCCTTGAGACTGTGCTTAGGTTTTGGGTGCATTACCCTGCGCACAAGACTGAAGTAGGGTTTGTGCCCTAAACTATGAACACAAGCATGTGCCCGACTTGCTGGCTCTGGCCCCTGCTCAGGTATCACAGTCCCTGCCGGGGTTTCCTGCACCGGCCCATGTGCACGTGAGACACACACACACGCCCCCTTCATGTTTTGAGAGGTGCGGGACAATCCCCCCCCCCCCCCCATGTTTTGTAATCCGGATTTAGAAATTCGGTGAATAAAAATCTATTAAAATCTCCACTTTCCGCGAGACAGTGGGGGTGCCACTGTTAAGCGCCTGTTAAATGTCTCTATTAACATCGTATTAACACGATGTGTCACCAATTGTGTTTTGACCATCAAGTATTACTGAAGGTATTCAGGGAGAAATTCTTAAAGCTGTCTGATGCAGGTACAATTACCATTTGAACTAATTGGATGTATTGGTGGATGGATAAGATTTAATATGGTATCGGATTTAAATGGGTTGGGTCATTAAGGGCTCCGGTTGAACGGGTTTCCTGGCTGGCTTGCAGGTAAGTCCCTCATTCACGCCACTCACGTTATTTAGTATTTTTTTCCCATCTCTCGCTCTCCCTCTCCCCCCTCCAAGGTTGATTCCTCTGTTTGCCTTTATTTGCTTCAGTTTTATTTGTTTGTGTTATTTATCACATTGTAACTTTTGAAAGATTCAAGCGGGTATCAAACGCTTTCTAAGGGCTGAATCGGCCCGTTCGCAGGGACTTTCATCGCCCGGCGCGGCTTAAAATCAAACTGCTACATCGATGTGTGTGTGTGACTTCCCTGGTGTGTGTGTGTGACTTCCCTGGTGTGTGTGTGTGTCACTGCCCTGGTGTGTGTGTGTGTCGGGGGGGGGGGGTTACTGCCCTGGTGTGTGCATATGTGTGTGTGACTGCCCTGGTGTGTGCGTCACTGCCCTGGTGTGTGTGTGTGTGTGTGTGTGTGTGTGTGTGTGTGGGGGGGGGGGGGGGGTCACTGTCCTGGTGTATGTGTGTGTGTGGCTCACTGCCCTGGTATGTGTGTGTGTGTGTGTGTGTGTGGGTCACTGCTGTAGTATGTGTGTGTGTGTGTGTGTGTGTGTGTGTGTGTGTGTGTGTGTGTGTGTGTGTGTGTGTGTGTGTGTGTGTGTGTGTGTGGGCCATTGTCCTGGTGTGTGTGTGTGGGTCACTGCCCTGGTATGTGTGTGTGTCACTGCTCTGGTGTGTGTGTGTGTGTGTGTGTGTGTGGGCCACTGTCCTGGTGTGTGTGTGTGTGTGTGTGTGGGTCACCTTCCATGGCCTCTGGATGTGGGGCAGGACAAAGCCGGCCAAAATAGATGGATACAAGATTTGCACTCATTTCACTCTCCCCTTCTACCAAAATTCCTTCCTCTGGATTGAGAATTTGCTCCTCTCCTACCCTCTGACACCTTTTGCCTTCATCTCTGGCCCTTGTACAACCATCCGCCGATCAAACAAAAACCCTTCACCTGTATTCACCAATCACTTGCCAGGCTTTCCTCCTCCGTACCACGGCAGTCAGACTGAAGACGGGTTCTGAACCAAAACGTCACCCACTGAGTTACTTCAGCACAATGTGTCTTTTTAGCTGTAAGTGATTAGCTGTAAGCTTTGCCAAGTCAGAGGGTGCTTCTAATGTAGACAGCGCTGCACATACCACAAGACTGGAAGAAGGTAGTGGAACTGTCTCTGTATCCAAAGCAGTTGGTGATATTGGAAAGTGGGTAAGAGACTCAGTATGAAGATGGGTGTAGACCCAAATCATCACCCATTCCTTCTCACCAGCGATGCTGCCTGACCCGCTGAGTTACTCCAGTATTTTGTGTCTATCTTCGGTTTAAACCAGCATCTGCACTTCCTTCCTACACAAGAGACTACTAGACTAAGTGGGACCCGTTGGGTCCCATGTTCACACTGGAGGCCTTGTCCCCTAATGCAATATTCCACCTCTCCACCAATTCCAATATTGGTGGCCAGTGGGGAGGGGGTTTCTGGAGTGCTAGAATGGGTGTTGTGGGCCGAAGGAACTGGTTTCCAGAGGGCTAATATGGACATTGTATGGGCCGAATGGATTATTGGGCTGGCAACTCAGGCCTGGTGGGCTGGCAGCTCAGTCACTCAGGCCTGGTGGGGTGGCAGCTCAGTAACTCAGGACAGGTGGGCTGGTAGCTCAGATACTCGGGCCTGGTGGGCTGGCAGCTCAGTCACTCAGAAACTGCCAACATTCTGCCCAAAACAGGTGAGAGACTCTGTGTGAGAGAGAGAGAGAGAGAAGCGGGAGAGGGTGGAGAATCAATTTTAGACATTTTTCATCTATTTCTGCAGATCACTGCAATGAAGGAGGAAAGTCTATCCTGGATCTCACAGGGAGCCAATGAAGGGAGGGAGAAACATACTGGGGTGTTTAATACTTGCAGGGGGAATACTTACTGATGGGCCAAAGGGACTCCTCCTGGGCTGGTACAGGCCTGATGGCTGAAGGGACTTATTTAAAAAGAAAATCTGAGTGAAATGTCAGTGAAAGGCACTTTTCCTGGACTTTTGCTGGCCTGGTACGGGCCTTTTGGGCCAAAATGCTCTTCCTGGGCTAATATGGGCATTTTGGACAAAAGGGACTGGTTTCTTGACTAATAGGGGCCTTGTGGGCCGAAATGAGTGATTTCAGGCAGGTCAAACAACTAATTTCATTTCCATTGCCATTTCAGTTTCAAGCACAGGGCAGGCCAAACAACTCATCTCATTTTCATTTCATTTCCATTGCCATTTCAGTTTCAAGCACAGGGCAGGCCAAACAACTCATCTCATTTTCATTTCATTTCATTTCCATTGCCATTTCAGTTTCAAGCACAGGGCAGGCCAAACAACTCATCTCATTTTAATTTCATTTCAATTGCCATTTCAGTTTCAAGCACAGGACAGGCCAAACAACTCATCTCATTTTCATTTCATTTCCATTGCCATTTCAGTTTCAAGCACAGGGCAGGCCAAACAACTCATTTTATATTCATTAAGGGCTAGCAAATCATTTATTTCAACTACATTGCAGACTCACAGTTCAGTAGACTCACAGTTCAATTGACTCACTGCAGAATCCGAGTTGTAGCCTCTCCCTCGCGATCTTCCAAAGTGACTGACTCATGTTCAGGCATCCGGCGTTTTATAGTCCTGCCCCCCCCCCCTCACAGAAGGGGCGTTACCTTCAACATGGTGATCGACAGGCGAGAGGACCAATCAGCTGATCTCAAGATTTTTTAAACACTCATAACTTTTTTATTTTTCATCGATCGGAAAATTCTTCGGGGCGGCCTCAGCGGAGGAGGACTGTGAGTAAGATGGCCAAAATTTATAGCTATATAGGGTAGTGTTTTTTTTCTAAAATCAATATACAGCGCAGACAGGAAGTGGTCAAGATGAGACTTTTAGTTATATAGATACCAGCTGTCAGTGGATTTTGGAGAAAAGGATGGCATGGCACAGGATTTACAAAATCAACCCCTGCACATGGTCTGGGAGTGGTTGATTCTTTGGTCCAGTCAGTTGTGGACAGCCTAAGTTTACAGGGTCTTGAAGTGAGGTGAATAATGAGCCTGCACTGAACATGCTGTGTGTGACGGATGGATGGTTGAATTTGGGAATAAGAAATATTTGGTGGGAGGAGTTTGGCCAGCAGAAGAAAAGCCTGTCATGAGTTCCGTGAGCAAATTCAACTGTATCACACATCCAGTGGCACCACAACAGCCAGATGCTGTGCAGGATGGAAGAAACAACTGAACTACCCTGTTGCAACCGTGCTCCCACGGTTAAGGGAATTTAAGAGCAAGAGAATGTATTGGCACACACTTTGAGCTCATTCATTTATTGCACTCACCACCAAAGCTCATCAATATTTATCAGTGAGTCAAACTCCCTAGAACTAGAATAAGTAAAACACACTTATGTAAATCTAAGATAAATGGTGGATTAGCTTTACCTAATTTTTTATATTAATTATGGGCGGTTCAGATTAAGAACTTTAATTATTGGTTGATACAGATGGAACAAGACCCAGCTTGGTTAAGAATTGAAAAGGAAGATTGTTTCCCTTTCGACATAAGCACAATACTCCTTGCCCCTGGGGTGGTACAAAAAAAATTATATAAGGAAAACCCTATAATTTTAAATAATATACGTACCAAATCAAATATGAAACAAATCATTAAGACTTTACATTTAGAAACTATACCACTTTGTTTACCAATTATGAATAATCCTATGTTTAAACCTTCGACATTGGATGTGGGGTTTAGACATTGGAAAAACTTAGGAATAATAAGGATAGAACATCTTTACAGGAATGGGAAATTCCTCTCATTCCAGGAGTTGAAAGAGATTTATGGACTGCAAGCAAATAATCTATTTAAATATTTATAAATTAGAGATTATGTCAAATTAAATACGCTAAATTACAGAAATAGAGAGCCAGGTATACTGGATGAAGTACTTAACAAGCATCCAACAACAGAAAAATTAATAGCATATATATATAATATTTTATTGGACAGGGAAATGCCAAAAACGGAACTATTCCGACAAAAATGGGAAAATGAAATTGGTTTACCTATAACAGAAGATTTATGGGAAGAAAGCTTACATCGAATTCATCGCTGTTCGTTAAATGCCAGACATACTTTGATACAATTCAAAGTAATACATAGATTACACTACTCAAAAAAGAAATTAAATAGAATTTTTCCTACTATATCACCATTACATAGAAACATAGAAACATAGAAAATAGGTGCAGGAGTAGGCCATTCGGCCCTTCGAGCCTGCACCGCCATTCAATGTGATCATGGCTGATCATCCAACTCAGTATCCCGTACCTGCCTTCTCTCCATACCCCCTGATCCCTTTAGCCACAAGTGCCACATCTAACGCCCTCTTAAATATAGCCAATGAACTGGCCTCAACTACCTTCTGTGGCAGAGAATTCCAGAGACTCACCACTCTCTGTGTAAAGAATGTTTTCCTCATTTCGGTCCTAAAGGAATTCCCCCTTATCCTTAGACTGTGACCCCTTGTTCTGGACTCCCCCAACATCGGGAACAATCTTCCAGCATCTAGCTTGTCCAACCCCTTAAGAATTTTGTAGGTTTCTATAAGATCCTCCCTCAATCTTCTAAATTCCATCGAGTACAAACCGAGTCTATCCAATCTTTCCTCATATGAAAGTCCTGACATCCCAGGAATCAGTCTGGTATGTGATAAATGTGTGATAAATGTCAGCATATAGAAGCCGATTTAAATCATAGTTTTGTAATATGTACAAAACTTAAAAGTTATTGGACTGAGATTTTTAAAATTATTTCCAGAGTTTTAAAGATCACATTAAGCCCTGACTCAAAATTAATTATATTTGGGGTTTTAGATTCAAATCAAATTTTAACAGTAAATCAAAGAAATTTTCTGGATTACTGTTTAATAATTGGAAAAAAATTAATATTACAATTTTGGAAGGGACCATTATCCCCGACAATTAAAATGTGGACAGTGGAAATGTTGGAGACATTACAATTGGAGAGAATTAGATTTATCCTAATGGATAAACCTGAGATTTTTGAACAAATATGGTCTCCATTCATTGATTATATGAAGGGGTAGCTGGGCTCAGCATAGAAACTCAATGAGTACCCGGTGGAAAGATCAAACAAAAATGTTTAAGATCAGATTTATATACTTGTCTCTATATATTATAATTAGAAATTGTTCCACTCATTGACAAGTTGTATACCGTTTTCTTTTCCACAAGTATTTTTATTTTTTATTTTTTTGTTTTTTGTTTTTGTTTATTTTATTTTATTTATTTTTTTTCCTTTTCTCTCTTCTTTATATTAATCAACTATAATCATACTCTTATAATTATTCACTATTCTTTCTTTATACTTTTTTCACTCTATAAAAAAAAGTGAGGCCAATATATATATTTTGTTAACATTTATATAATTTTGGAAAGATGTATCAACTATATTTGGAAAAAAATGCTATATTATTTGTTATATGTATGGCCTCTAATAAAAAATATATTCAAAAAAAAACTCCACATCATAAACCACCTGCACATCAATATCATCAATTTTCTCAGTTTAGTTTATTGTCACATGTACTGAGGTACAGTGAAAAGCTTTTGTGGTGTGCTAACCAGTCAGTGGAAAGATAATACATGATTACCATCGGGCCATTCACAGTGTACAGATACAGGGTAAGAGAATAATATTTAGTGCAAGGTAAAACCAGTAAAGTCCAATCAAAGATAGTCTGAAGGTCACCAATGAGGTAGATAGTAGTTCAGGACTGCTCTCTAGGTGCGATAGGATGGTCTAGAAGACTAAGCAAGGCAAGTCAACGATGTGAAAGTGACAGTGCTGTTAACGGCTGTGACCTCCAACATTATGCAATCGGTTGAATACAGTGGAATAGCATACAATAGTAATGCATCAGGGTGCATGCAGAGCACTGAAGGAGTGCTGCATTGACCAGAACAGCAAATGAGTGGTGCACTGGTGCATGGAGGGCACTGAATGAGTGCCATGCCTGTTAACGGAGCAAAGGTGTGGTGCACTGGTACCAAGATGAACTCCTGTTGCAGGAGTTGCCACAAATTGCAAGGAGTGAATTGAAGGAGAGCTGTTGTGATATGTTGGTCATGAGGACACAGCACCACATCACTTCAGGTAAAGCATCAATGGAGCAATGTCATGCCGCAGACATTGTAATTAGGAATGACTTCAGTAAGGCCTTGGATAATGTTCTGCATTGTACGCTGCTCTGGAACGTTAGATCACATGGGAACCAGGGAGAGCTAGCCCACCGTATATAAAATTGGCTTCATGGAAGGAAATAGGGTGACATTGGAAGGTTGTATTTTTCAGACTTGAGGCCTGTGACTCGTGTACCTCACGGATCGGTGTTGTTGGGCCCATTGTTGTTTGAGGTTTATATCAACAATTTGAATACGAATATACAAGGCATAGTTAGTAATCGTACGGATGATACAAAAGTAGGTTGTATTGTCGATTGTGAAGATTATAAAAAATGAGCAGGTTTTGATTAGTTGGGGAAGGGTTGAGGAGTGGCTAATGGAGTTAATGCGGATGTGTGATGTATTCCATTTTGGAAGTCAAACCAGGGCAGGACCTGAACAGTGGATGTTATGGCCCTGGAGAATGTTGTAGAGCAGAGGGATCTAGGAGGACAGCTACACAGTTGCCTGAAAGTGGCTTCACACGTAGATATGGTGGGGGATCAAGGAGGCTTTCGGTAATTTGGCCTCCACCAGTCAGGATATTGAGTATAACAGTTTGGATGTTATGTTAATACACATTGGTGAGGCCCACATTTGGAGTATTGTGTTCAGTTCTGGTCACCCCACTATAGGAAGTATGTCATTAACCTGGAAAGTGCAGAGAAGACTTATGAAGACATTACCAGGGATCGAGGACCTGAGCTATACGGAGATGTTTAGCAGGCTAGGACTGTATTCCTTACAGCACAGGAGGCAGAGAGGTAATCTTATACAGGTTAAAATCCTATAGAGCATAAAACCATGAGGGGAATAGATCGGATGAGTCTTTTACCCAGAGTTGGTGAATTAAGAACCAGAGGACATAGGTTTAAGATTGGGGGGGAAGATTTAATAAGAACCGAGGGACAACCTTTTCACACAGAGGGTGGTGGATATATGGACCAAGCTGCCTCATGAGGTAATTGATGCAGGTACTTTAATAACATTTGGAACACAGAACCATACACCACAGGAACAAGCCCTTCAGCCCACAATGTTTGTGCCGAAGATTTAAAAGACAAATGGACAGGTTCAAGGATAGAAGAAGTTTAGAGGAATACCGGCCAAACATATGCAAATGAGACTAGTATAGATGGGGCTTCTTGGTTGGCATCGACCAGTTGGGCCAAAGGGCCTGTTGCCATTGCCGCATGACTCCATAACAGCTGCACTTATGCAGGAGGGCGTGACCTGCTGGAGTCAGTGCACTGAAGAAGTGCATGGAGTTACACCCCAATAGGGGCCTTGGAATCACACACATTTGAGGCTCTGAGACTTAACCCACACTCGTGCATCTATATCCTTCCAAACCATTCTTCCTCATGTACCTGGGCAAATGCCATTTAAATATCAAATACCTGTCACTGCCATTTCCTCTGGTAGATCATTCCATATACCCACCATCCGCTGTCTGGAAACATCTGCCCCATAGGTCATCTTTCAAAATTTCTCTCTGACCTTATCTATGCCCTCTAATTTTAGACTCCATTTTAATTGACAGGCAACAATTTACTCTTGGCAGTGTCCCGGTCGCTGATTGATACGGCGATGGAATTATTCTCCCGTGGCCGTGGGGATGGAAGTTTTCTCCATACGCGCAATTTCCATGTTTAAACGAGCATCTGCAATTCCTTCCTTCAAACTTGTTACATTTGCCTCTTTAACTTGAGATGAACCACATTAAGATTGCATTTGAGAAAGGCTTAACTTGCTTTCCAAAGAAAACCAGGACAACTCAATGAAGCTGCATCAACTCAACATTGTCCTGCATTGAATGTTTGGTTTGATTGAGCTGCATCACTAAAACTAATCCCTGCCCTTCCCTTGGAGTTAGTAATACTAAAAGCCATGCTGTGCTAAGGCAACGGGTGTCCATTTGAACTGCATTTGTTCAAGGTCTGGCATCAATCATTGAAAGGCATTACTCACTGAAAATGAATTGTTGGATCTGTAAAAATTGTAAAAATCTGAAACTGTAAAAATTTTCATTAAGATCTGACTAATCTTCAACATTTCACTTCTGGCACTCAGGCCAAACCCACGAGTTATTCACGAGTCACTATGGTAAAATCACGGGCTACTACGGTATTACAATGAGTTTAAAAGTGTCAACGTTTTGTTGAAATTTTTCACGAGTTGACACATTTCCCAAGTACCTGCCGTTAGCGTTACGAGTCACTCCGACGTTCCCCCCACGTTCATTCTACGTGATAACCACGAGTTTGATTTGTTTTTATCTCGGGATAACCCGTGGGTGGACTCGCACTGTGGGACAGGGGTCTATTCCTCACCCAATCCTTGCCTAGGAGGGTTGGTTTGTTTCTGTAGCTGGCCACTATGATGGGGAGTGTTACTGACTGACCATCAAGCTGAACTTTACACTTCATTTGTCCGCATGTCCCAAAACTTTCCCAAAACTTTGCCCGAGTAGGTTCTCAGCTTGACCTTACTCTCAAACAATGGTATCTGTGGGAACTTTGTTTCGTTCAGGTCTCTGCTCATGACCGCACAATCTGCTGCCGTGTCAATACATATATCGATTAACTGTTCATTAATTAATAGTTTAGTTCGAAAGTTCTTGCCTTGGCTAGTTGTGGGCTTATCGATGTTGGTTGCATAAATGGTATGCAACCCAAATTTATTTCCATCTGGGTTCACCTTTCTGGTGTTGTCGCTTGTTTCCCGCAGGTTGTTGGTTTCCTGTTTTAAGCTTGGCCCGACATGCTGAGGCGATATGGCCTTTCTTCTGGCAGTTATAGCACTTGGCCAGTTTGAACTGACAAAAGTGTGACGAGTGATTACCATTGTAACGATAACAACTGGCTGAACTCGTCTCCCCGCCACACCATAGCGCCTCTTGGTTTGGCCATAGGCACTGCCACGTGACTGTAAACGGCCACTGCAGTCTGTGGTGGACGAAACTCACGAGCATTCTTTGATGCCATCTCCATTGTAGTAGGAATCTTGCATGCTTTCTCAAAGGTAAGAGCTGGAGTGTTCATGAGTTTGGACTAAATTCGTTCATCCACTAGACCACGAACAAACCTGTCGCGTAGTGCGTGTCCGAGAATAGTTCCAAAGTTACAATGCAAAGTTAAGTTTTTCAAGGCAACAATGTACTTATTGATTGTCTCATTCTGCTTCTGGTTCCTAGTGCCAAATTTATAGCTTTCTGCAATTTCCAGAGGCTTTGGGTTGAAGTGCTCCTGCAACTTCTCCATAATGTCATTGAATGGCATATCTTTTGCCTTTATGGGCACAAGGAGATTCACGAGTGCCGTACACTTCAGCACCGATCTCCGTGAGCAGAATCGCTTTCATGCATTCGCAAACAGCAAACATTTAACATTTAAGAAACATTTATACAGGTTAATGCATAGGATACATTTAGAGGGAAATTGGCCAAACATAGGCAGGTGGGAGTAGTGTATATGTAACATGTTGGTCATTGTGGGCAAGTTGGGCTGAAGGGCCTGTTTTGATTGTGTATCTCTATAAGGAGAACATCAACTGACAGCATATCAGGTTTATGGGAGAGATTGTAGATAGAGCAAGGATAGCCCATCGAGAGCACAGTTTATTTAATTGTTCAAAATAGAAGGAACAGTTTAAGAATTAAGCTCACACGATACATATTAGAATAGAAAATGAGATCCAAATTATTACAAGCTTTTCTGTAACAGTTGCTGGAAATGCTAAGCCTTGGAAACCAATATGAACCGACCATTTATTTTAGATAAAGTAAGAGTGAGCAAATGAGAAATATACTGTAAACGCAAGCTCAATATATCAACCATATACCTCTGCAGATATGTTGAAATTGCAGGCAAGGGCGGATCTACGGTGAAACTAATGAAGCTTCAGCTTCAGCTTCAGGGCCCCTAATCCCGGAGGAGCCCCAGAAGCGACTTTAGTCCACATTGCTTAAAAATGGTGGGTCTACTGTATGAGAAGGGGTTTAAAAAAAAATAATAAAAATAATAATAACAATAGTGTAATTCAATATAAAATAACAGTTAAAATAAAAATGAAAAGGTTAATAAAGTATCATGTAGCGCGGGCAATGGTAAATCCCGTGGCCTTTTAAGCCGCGCTGGGCGATGTTATGCCTTACTCCGAGTCCTTTAAACCCCGCGATTCCAGTGGGGGAAGTTGCCGTTGCAGGAGCTCCGAAAAGCGGTCTCCCACCAGGGACCTGCGAGCTCCCGATGTTCCTGTCCATCGGGCCTGCGGCCGGAACCTCCAAAGCTCCGATGTAGAGTCGCAGCCACACGCCACCACAGCTCTTCCCGCTCCGAAGAGAGCCACCTCCGCGATGTCAGGTCCGCAGGCTCCGCGGCTGGTTGGTCACGGCTGGCGGCCGCTGCCAGCTCCACGATGTTAGGCCCAACGACACAGGAGACCCGACAGGAAAAAAGTCGGGTCCCCGAAGAGGGAAGAGACTAACGGTTCCCCCCCGCCCTGCCCCCACCCCCACATATACACAGCTACAGAAAAAGAATAAAAACTAGACTCAAGACATCCATTTAACAAGACAAAAATTAAAAAAAACAGACGGAATGTAGTCGTGCCACTGCCGATAGGCACCGCCACACCAGACATAATAAAAATAATTATAAATAATTTAAAACACTATTAACATTAATGACAAAAATTAAAACTTGTATTAATTATTTCATCTTAGTCTAGCCGTAATCGAAAAAAAGGAAGCATATTTTGTTGCTTGCGGTCATTGTAACGGACAACATTTCGGTAACATTTTATTTACATGAATAATCTTATAAAACCTTAAAATATACTAAATATATAATACTATTACAATAAATAATAACAATTTTACCTATGTACAATTAAAATATGGTAAAAATTAAAAGGTAATAAAAATATCTTTTGTGAATACAAACAGTAGATGACGTGTCATTACAAAAAAGGGGAGCCGTTGAAAAGGCAATCACAATGCTAACGTGATTCATGTGATTATCGCACCGTGATAGTGATCCAGACAATAATTTTTTTCAATAAAGTGTTCATAAGGATACTATTTTAATTACCCCTTCTCAAAAATAAATGTTATATTTAGAAAAGTAAGGTAAGTGATGAAGGTGAAATAGTGTTAGATTAGCCTGCCTATGGGGTGGGTGATTGCAACATTCACGTGGTCCACCCTGTTTCCACTAATGCAATCAACCCGACATGCATAAACAAGATCAAATAGAACAAGTTGACCTACAACTTTAGGCTATGCACACCATTCGCAAGAAGAAGAAGACGAATCCTGCCTATTGTTTTTATGAAGAGATGAACGGAAGGTATGACCACACAGCCTAGAATCATACTATATTATGTATTTATGAAAAAGTAATAAAAGGGTAAATTTGTGTTAAATTACAGGTTAATTATGAAAAGTGTTCCAATAATAGTAAAATTGTGTCACATTGCCTTAGCCTATGGGTTTTGGTGGCCCAGTCTTGCCTAACTTAGTCTAGCCTAGCTAGACTAGCTTAGTGGGCTAGCTTGAACTTAGCCTAGTTTAGCCTATTAGCTTATTTATTATAAATCTTTAATAAAAAAAGGCACATTACTTCTCAGACAAAAACCCTTTTTCAGAAAGTAGACCTAAAAGTTGTTGACTAATTTGACATTTTGCAGGAGCTGTATGGTTTTTTTTTTCCGGATCCCCGAAGATGGGTGATTTTAAACACACAAGGCTATCTACATTTTTTTCTAAAGAGCTTAAGTGTAACTAAATGGTCTGCAAACTATGAAGCAGTCTGGGCAATTAAAAATGGATATATGGGTATTTTACAAACTCTCAAACATATTTTGGAAGACTCCGAAGAGAAGCCTGAATGTAAACGAAATGCAAAGAATTGATACCACAAGTTGGTAAAGTTGGAATATGCTATTTTAACAGTCGTTTGGGATGACGTGTTGGAGCGTTTCAACAAAACAAGTACGAAACTGCAAACCCCTGGTTTTGGTGTATTTGAAGGTTATCTTCCGCTATCATCTTTATTTTTGTTTGTTAAAGAACTCAGAGAAAATTCAGCCGATAGGATTGCACACTATGAATCAGAAGCAAATGGTTTGTGTGGAGATATCACCTCAAGTTATTCTGATGCTTCCAAACGCATTGTTACAAGGACATTTTCAGATGCAACAAGTGGTATTGCCTCTTTGAGAGGAGGATAGATGTTCTATATCAACTCTATGACTGCTCATTAATCCCGTTACGCAAGAGGATTGACCCATATGAGCAGATTGCAAAAAGGTTCAAGTTCCTCTCAGAATTGATGAACAATTCTGAAATGAAGTTAAGATGAACAATTCTGAAATTGATGAGGACGGTATTAAACGTATAATATCACATTACAAAGATGATATTGACCACTCATTAGTAAACGAAGCAGGCACGTGCCGTTAGGGTAGGCAAGGTAGGCAGGGCCTACCCTGACTAAAATTATAAAATAGTAATTATTTTATATATAAATATAATATATATAGAATATATATAAAACATACATAAAATGGTAATAAATAATAAAGGCACAGGAGAATGATGCCTCCCTAAGAGATCAATCTCCTAGGGAGGCATAATTCTCCCATGCCTTTCATCAGCAGTACGTATTAAACGCGGAAGTATGTGCTACTCACGTGCCGTCGACGCTGCTTCAAGCCATCAGTGGGAATGGTCCATAAAGGCAGCTGAAACTGAACTGCGAGCATGTGCTGCGTTGCGCACTGCACATGTGCACCAGCCTACTGCGCATGCGCATGCGCAAGTTTCTTAGCGGGATTTTCAAGGGTGGATAGTGATTACCTGAAGAGTTTCACGAAGCAAACTTATGGATATTTTTGCTGCAAACAAAGAGGAGTATGGATTTTGTGCACAAATAATATGGTAAGTAAATTTTTTGGAGCTATATGTTTTTAAATACTTTGTTAAGAGATAGGACCTATTGAAAACAAATGACATGATAAAAGTCGAGAGAACAATCTGCGCATGCGCAGTTTCCACGATTTAAAAATAGCCGAATGACAGTACACCGGGGAGGGAACAATGTGCGCATGCGCGGTTTTCAAGATTAAAAAATGCCGACCGGTAGTTTACCGGGGAGGGAACAATGTGCGCATGCGCAGTTACAAGATTAGAAAAAAGCTGGCCGACAGCTCACCAGGGAGTGAATAATCTGCGCATGCGCGGTTTTCAAGATTTTTAAAAGCCACTGCCTACCCTGGCTGATCACTCACGGCACGTGCCTGGTTCAAAGTATATATGCACCTTAGGAAATCCCAGAACACGTCATCTAAAATGCAATGTGCAGAAGTTCTTCAGCTTAATTGTGAGCAACACCTAATTGAAGTGTCCCCAATATTACTACTGTGCTTAAGCTGTACTTGACAATGCCTATCACAAGCTGTGTGGCAGAAACTAGCGATGTTACAACATTTACCTTCGGGGCGCTGCAGTTCAGCCACTGGCCGTGTGCGCGACTTTGGTGACTTTGAGTGGGGTGGGGCGGGATTATAATGCCATTTTCTCCTGCCTGTCGGAAGCAGATTTCCTCGGGCTGCCAGCTGCAGCAGAAAAATTGATCCGCCTCCCGTTCGCGCTATATATATTTTTTAAATTGCTGGACAATTTAATCGCTTGATTAAAATAAAAAGCTACTTCAAGTATGGGACAAAACACGGTGCAAGTCGTCTATTTTACATATAAACTTGCTTCTTGGGATGACTTTAATCAATCGTCTATATGCGAAAATGTGATTTGGGCCCCATACAAATCGGCAGTGTTTTTCCTGCCGATATGGGGTTCAAATTCACCACAAATGCAACGTTCCAATCGATCACGTTACAGAAACAAGATGATTAAAATGCCCATTTTTTTTGGAGATAAGTCGTCTAAATTGTCTATGTTTTGTGTTATTCTCTCTCTCCCCCCATGATCATTATTTTTAAACTAAACTAGACTAAGTGGGACCCATTGGGTCACATGTACACATGGGAGGGCTGGTTCCCCAATGCAATATTCCACCTCTCCACCAATTAAAATATTGCTCCGGGAGTGTCGGCGCTGCTTTGCAGTTTTGTCCGTTTTGTCTTTTCTTTTTTTTGTTTTCTTTTTTAAATTTTCTTTTTGTCCCGTTTCAGTTTATTTTGGTTTATTGGGTTGTGTATGTGTGTGTGGGGGGGGAGAAGCTTGTTTTTAGTCTCTTCCTTTGGGGGGATGCTGCTCTTTCTTGTCATATCCCCCGTCTCCGTCTATGCTGTGGCCTAATGGCGGAGCTGGCGGCCTCCAACGGGGACCGACCTCGGGGCTCCGGAGGCAGAGCCAGGACTTACTTAGCTGTGGCAGCGTTCCGGCAGCCTGGCTTCGGGGCTGTGGCGGCGTTCAGGCGGCGGCGGCCCGGCTTCGGAGCCTCGGAGGCTTGGCCGCGGGCCCGGTGGACGATAGCATCGGGAGCTCGCAAGTCACAGGTTGCTGACCTGTTTTTCTGGGGCTCCTGCAACAACAGCTTAATCTGCGGGACTGAAGGGCGGTAGCTTTCACCGCCCCGGGCCGCGGAGTTTGAACCGGCCCGTTCGCGGAGCTCGGATTCAGCTGCGGGACTTGCTTACCATCATCCAGTGGGGTCACAACATTGGAGGCCTGGATCGCCTCAACGCAGAGGGAGAGCAAGGAGGGAAGAGACAAGGACTTTGGGACTTTTGCCTTCCATCACAGTGAGGAGGTGCCTGGTGGACTCACTGTGGTGGATGTAAAACTGTGTTGAGTGTGTGTTTTGTTATTTTATTCTATGTTATGACTGCAAGGTTAAACCATTTTGTTGTACTGTAAATGTGCAATGCCAATAAAATTGAATCGAATCTAATCTGATCGGGGGGGGGGCTTTCTGGAGCGCTAGTATGGGTACTGTGGGCTGAAGGGACTGGTTAGTATGGACATTGTGGGCCAAATGGATTCTTGGGGTGGCAGCTCAATCACTCAAGCCTGATGTGCTGGCAGCTCACTAACGGCTGGTGGACGAGCAGTTGACTCACGGCTATTCCATTTCAAGCAGGGTGCAAGGCAACCAAATTTAAAGGCAGTTTCCTACCATTTCAAGCAGGGTGCAAGACCACCAAATTCAGGTGCAGTTTCCTACCACTTCAAGCAGGGTGCAAGGCCACCGAATTCAAGTGCAGTTTCCGACCACTTCAAGCAGGGTGCAGGGCCACCAAACTCAAGTGCAGTTTCTTGCCATTTCAAGCAGGGTGCAAGGCCACCAAATTCAAGTGTACTTTCATGCCATTTCAAGCAGGGTGCAAGGCCACAACATTCAAGTGCAGTTTCATGCCACTTCAAGCAGGGTGCAAGGCCACCAAATTCAAGTGCAGTTTCATGTCAATTCAAGCAGGGTGCAAGGCCACCAAATGCTAGTGCTGTTTCATGCCATTTCTAGCAGGATGCAAGGCCACCAAATTCAAGTGCAGATTCATACCATTTCAAGCAGGGTGCAAGACAACCAAATTGAAGTGCAGTTTCGTACCATTTCAAGCAGGGTGCAAGGCCACCACATTCAAATGCAGTTTCATACCATTTCAAGCAAGGTGAAACCAACTATAACCACTATAAAACCAGATAAACACCACACTCACAGTTCAGTAGACATTCAGTGTGTTCAGTTGATTCACAGCTCAGGCAGAGTCATGACCTCTCTCTCCCCCATCTT
The DNA here is from genome assembly GCA_963514005.1 of Raja brachyura. The sequence goes on from OY740791.1 coordinate 69,148,622, forward strand.
GCAGAGACTGAACCACACCCACACTTATGGGTTTTATAATCCCTCCCCCTCCAATGGTAAGGGGCGTGTCCTTCATGGCGTGATTGATAGGAGAGAGATTCTCAAAAATTTTTTAAACACTAATAAGACTTTTATTTTTTATTGATGGGAAGAATCCTCTGCAGCTGATGAGTAGCGAGGAACTGAGTAAGTGGTAGCGTTTTATCTAAAATCAATATTCAGTCTAAACAGGAAGTTGTCAAGTTTCCACCAACAACAGCCATTTTTTCTTTGCCATGCAGCCTTTCAAAGCAGTTACCACAACCAATAACAGTCAATTTTGTTTTGTAGTGCAGCCTTTCAAAGCAGTTACCACCACCAACAACAGCCATTTTTTTTGAAGTGCAGCCATTTAAAAGCAGTTACCACCACCAACAACAGCCATTTTTTTTGGAGTGCAGCCTTTCAAAGCAATTACCACCACCAACAACAGCCATTTGCTTTGCAGTGCAGCCTTTCAAAGCAGTTAGCACCACCAACAACAGCCATTTATTTTTGCAGTGCAGCCTTTCAAAGCAGTTACCACCACCAACAACAGCAATTTTTTTTTCAGTGCAGCATTTCAAAGCAACCATATTTTCATTTTCAAACCACATTAAGGGCACTCACAGTTGAGTAGACATGTGTTCAGTGTTATTCAGAGAGACATGACCCTCTCGCTTCCTCCATCTTGCAGAAACTGAGTGAGGCACACCACTTCCGGGTTTTATAGTCGCTCCCCCTTCCCACCAGCAGGGGCAGCAGAGATAATGATAACATTTTTTAAAACATTAATATCTCTCTGATTTTTCATTGATGGGAAAAATCATCCTGTCTGGCAGAGGGGGGCTCTGAGCGAGGTGGCCAAAAATGACCGCCGTAAGTAGCAGTGTTCTCTTGGAAATCACATCGCAGTGATTCAAAATCGGTCAAGATCTTACTTTTAGTAATATATAGATATTCACAACAGTTTGAGTCACATGTATTGTGCAAAAAACAATAATTTGATTATATTTTGGGTGGATGTTTCTAGATTAATTTATGGGAATTAAACATTAAATTCCTTCCATCTGGGATATAAATTAATGACAGTGAGATTTAAAAATCATGTTATATTGTGAATTCTTGTGTGAATTAGGTTGAACAAGTTAGGTCTTTATTCTTTGGAGCGCAGAAGGTTAAGGGGGGCTTGATAGAGGTCTTTAAAATGATGAGAGGGATAGAGAGTGTTGACGTGGATAAGCTTTTTCCATTGAGAGTAGGGAAGATTCAAACAAGAGGACAAGAGGACAAATGGTATGTTAGCATTCATAGCGAAAGGATTTGAGTATAGGAGCAGGGAGGTTCTACTGCAGTTGTACAGGGTTTTGGTGAGGCCACACCTGGAGTACTGCGTACAGTTTTGGTCTCCAAATCTGAGGAAAGACATCCTTGCCATAGAGGGGGTACAGAGAAGATTCACCAGACTGATTCCTGGGATGTCAGGACTTTCATATGAGGAAAGATTGGATAGACTCGGTTTGTACTCGATGGAATTTAGAAGATTGAGGGGGGATCTTATAGAAACCTACAAAATTCTTAAGGGGTTGGACAAGCTAGATGCTGGAAGATTGTTCCCGATGTTGGGGGAGTCCAGAACAAGGGGTCACAGTCTAAGGATAAGGGGGAATTCCTTTAGGACCGAAATGAGGAAAACATTCTTTACACAGAGAGTGGTGAGTCTCTGGAATTCTCTGCCACAGAAGGTAGTTGAGGCCAGTTCATTGGCTATATTTAAGAGGGCGTTAGATGTGGCACTTGTGGCTAAAGGGATCAGGGGGTATGGAGAGAAGGCAGGTACGGGATACTGAGTTGGATGATCAGCCATGATCACATTGAATGGCGGTGCAGGCTCGAAGGGCCGAATGGCCTACTCCTGCACCTATTTTCTATGTTTCTATGTTTCTATGATTTGAGAATTAAGGGATTAAGGTTAGGGGTAACATGAGGGGGAACTTCTTTACTCAGAGAGTGGTAGCTGTGTGGAATGAGCTTCCAGTGGAAGTGGTGGAGGCAGGTTCGATTTTATCATTTAAAAATAAATTGGATAGGTATATGGACGGGAAAGGAATGAAGGGTTATGGTCTGAGTGCAGGTAGATGGGACTAGGTGAGAGTAAGTGTTCAGCACGTACTAGAAGGGCCGGGATGGCCTGTTTCTGTGCTGTAATTGTTATATGGTTATATGAATGGGATTAGTTTGTTATTTGGATACTTAGGCTATTAAAAAAACGGATCCTTTTCTTAAGAAACTGAATCTACAGGACGTTGTTAATGGGAAAGTAGTGGGCAAAAAAGCATGTTATGTGTGCTTTGAAGAGCAAAATCTTGTAGTTTACAATGCCAACATTAAAAAGTTGAGGAAAATCAAGGTGTACAGAATTGCTTATTGGTTACAATCTGAGGAGTATGATGATGCTACTGTTTATGATATGTCAATGTACAAGCTAGCAACTGATCTTCTCCATAAAGACTTGGTCTATTGCTAGAAATTGTAATTTATTTACCTATCTGTTATCGACTTACCACATATTATACAATAATATTAAAGTTCTGATCTTGAGAATATCACATTTTAAATTTTCAAGGCAGTCTGGGTGTTTATTACTATTTCCGTCACAACGGTCATTTTTTAATTAGCTACAATTAAGTAATTATATGCTTTAATTTCAGGTTATCCAAGTAAGATGTTTTATATTTGTTTCAGAATGCTTCAATCTATAATAACTGAAAATTTAATTCAGTTCTCTTAATTTTTAAGAAAGTTATGGGCTTTTAACTGTCCTCGATCACAGCTTTTGTGTTAAGTCAATGGAAAGGCAATGGGGAACAAGATGTTAATTTCCGAGTTTTAAAAATGGCCATAACTTTTTTAATACTGAAGATATAAAAGTGAATTAGGTGTCAAATTAAACTTCTTTTTATGCTTTATTCGATGAGATAAATTGCAGACTTGATTTTTAAAATCTCAGAATTTTGTAACATTGCTACAGAAAGGAATTTTTCAAAGCTGTCTCTAGAAAATGACATTGCAAGGAAGCTCTCATATGACAAAACTGTATGTGAATACGTTGCTAGAAAAACACAGAAAAGAGAGTCTGTAAAACGTGCTTCGTATAGTATGTATTCTCATAGGTGTCTAAAATAAAAGATTGTGTTGACTGTGGTCTTTTCCACATTTTATTTCATCATTCTATGATGCATCATGCCTGTATATAACATTTCCCTAATTTTCATTTCCCCATAACTTGAAATCTATAAGGCATAGGATTTTTTTTCACACCAGTGACTTTGACATGTGAGATAATCCAGTACGGCAATTTTAATCAAAATCTGAGATGTAGTGGTTACATTTTTTAAAAATGTGTGACGATCTGTCATGGAACTACCTCATTGAAGAAGATAACAGTGGTTACCCAGACCTCGTTGCTGGTTGCGAAGGGGCCCCCATAACAGTTCAAGCTTCAGGGCCCCAAAAATGTAGGTCCACCACTGATTGCAGGGGTTAACACGAGTAAGAACGGATGCGAACTTCCTTTATAGAAAAAACACTTTTAAAATCTGCACTAACATGTAGTGACCAGAACAGACACTAGATGGAGCTGCTGGTCCCGGACTTGAATGTCAGCCTCATTGACTCCAACAGTCTGCTGCTGGGTCGGTTAAGCCCCTGTCCCACTTAGGAAACCTGAACGGAAACCTCTGGTGACCTTGCGCCCCACCCAAGGCTTCTGTGAGGTTACCGGAGGTTTTGGTCACTCTTCCTAATAGTCGAAAGTGGTTTCCGCGTAGTCGAGGCTTCTTCTATGTTCCTGCGATTATTTCAACAAATTCAAAACCAGCCTCAACTAAAAATAGGTTGCCGTTTGGTTGGCTCATGGGAGGTTTCAGCAAAGATCCTATAGGGTCTTTGGTTTTCAAGACCTAGAAGATCCGCCGGAAGGTAAAATGCCCGCTAACTGTATTCAACTTCTTAAAACGATCTCCACTCCTTCTCTCCCCCCCCCCCCCATCTCTCTCCTTCTCTCTCCTTCTCTCTCCTCCTTCTCTCTCCCCTTCTCTGTCCTTCTTTCCCCTGTCCCCTTCTCTCCCTCCCTCCCGCGCTCTCTAAATGACTTACCGTGCTCTGTGGCAGCCGTTTACCTTCCTCTTCATCGCGCAGACAATGCTCCTCCGCTGTCCCTGGCCCCCACCTTCACGATGTGTGTGTGTGTGTGTGTGTGCGTGTGTGTGTGTGTGTGTGTGTGTGTGTGTGTGTGTGTGTGTGTGCGCGGTCGGTAGCAACGATCCTGTAGGATCTTTGGTCAGTAGATGCAGCTCACGCTACGGTCGAGGCTTTCCAGGCAAGTGACCAAAACCTCTGGCGACTCGTGGAAACCTTGGGTGGGGCGCAAGGTCACCAGAGGTTTCCGTTCAGGTTTCCTTTCAGGTTTCCTAAGTGGGACAGGGGCTTAAATCGCATGGGATCCATGGAGCTGGGTAACTGGATCAAGAATTGGCTTCATGAAAGGAAGCAGAGGGTGGAAGGTTGTTTTACACTTTAGAGCTCTCTGACCAGTGGTGTGCATCAGGAAACATCGCCAAACCCATTGCCATTAGGTCAATTTGAATGAGCGTTGAAGGCATGACACTAAAGTTGGTGGCATTGTAGACAGTGAAAACTGACATCAAAAGTTGCAGAAGATCTTGATCAGTTTTATTTAAATGTAGTTAAGTGCAAGGTGTTGTTTTTTGGGATGTTAATAGGGCAGAACCTTCACAGTGAATGACAGAACGCTGGGGAGTGTTGGGGAGGGACATTATTCAGAAAGTGGCGTCACGGGTAGACCACGTGGTAATGAGGTTTTGCTACGTTAGCCTTAAACAGTCACGGTATTGAGTATAGAATAGTAGCTTCAAAGCCGTCTTGTTGAGTCTCTTTGTCTGTAACTCATTTTCACCTAGGCCACAGCAAACAATGCCTTGTTCCCTTTATTATTGTTACTTTTTTGCACATCTTTCATTCATTTGTTCTATAACTCTCTATATCGCCGTCTATATCTCTTGTTTCCTTTTCCCCTGACTCTTAGTCTGAAGAAGGGTCTCGACCCAAAATGTCACTCATTTCTTTTCTCCAGAGATGCTGTCCGACCCGCTGAGTTACTCCAGCTTTTTGTGTCTATCTTTGGTTTAAACCAGCATCTGCAGTTCCTTCCAATGTATGGAAGTTTGGATGTTATGTTACAGACATACAGGACATCGGTGAGACAGCACTTGGGGTATGTGTTCAGTTTTGGTCACCCTGCTATAAGAAGGATGTAATTAAGCTGAAGAGTGTTGACAAGGATGTTTCCAGGACATGAGGGCTATTGGAAGAGGTTGAGCAGACTCAGTCTCTATTCCTTGGAGCACAAGGAGAACCATCTTCTCGAGTACAAAATCATGAGAATAGATCATGAATGCAGTCTTTCGACAAGTGTGGGAGAAATCTAGAACCAGAAGACATAGATTGATGATGTGAGGCAAGGTGCCAAAAGAATAGTAGGTGGCAAATGTTGTTCTTTTAGTTCAGAAAGGCTGCAAGGTCAAGCGAGGGAACTACAGGTTTGACAGCTCCCATCAGTGGGGGAATGTTACTGGAGGAGGTTCTGAGAGACAGGATCTAACTGCATTTGGAAAGGCAAGAACCATTTGGGGATAGTCAGTGAGCATGGCTTTGTGCACCTCAACATCTCCTGGAGCATAGGAAGCTGGGGGTGACAGTAGCAATGTACCAAGTCAAATCTACCAAATCAAGATGAACAGCCAATCCCTTCCCAGGGAAGGGAGTCCAAAACCTGAGGACAAAGTTTTAATGCGAGGGGAAAAGATTAAGGAGAACTTTCCCTCACAGACAGTGGCAGGTGCCTGCACGAAGCTGACAGAAGAACTGATGGAGGCCGATATAATCACTTTGACACTTGGATATCTACATGGATAGGGAAGGTTGAGAGGCCAGGTAAGGTATAGATAAATTGGGCCAAAAGGCTTGTGTCTGTGCCATATGACTGAACAGAGCAGCACAAGAACAGGCCCTGTGGCCCACAATGTCAGTGACGAACATGATGCCAAGTTAAACTAATTTATTTTACCTACTTCTCTTTCTTAGGTCCCCCTCGGTCATGGCTGACCATGAACGCCAGTACGTGACTGTTTAATGTGGGGAGACTGGTGCACAGACAGCCACCCCACGGTCCTTGACAGATCTGGGCCAGGATCCAGCGGCATGGAGTCCAAGACGACCGGAGACCCTTTTCTGCTGCAGCCTTCATCCGCCTTCCCAGCCGTTGTGACGCTCCACTGAGGTCAGCCATCGTCCTCCGCCTGTTCCACCGTTGACGTCTTGGTTGGATTGCTCTTTGTCAGAGACCTCCCCCTCGACCTCACCAGCATGGGTGGCCCTACCAGGAGCACAGCTCCAGACGGCATCGCTCTCAGCATCTCAGGTCCACACGAGCTTCTCCACCACGACAAGGTGACCATCCACGGTGAACGGGCATGGTGCCTTACAATGCTATTTACCTACATGTGATTAATAATCTCCATTCTCTGTGCTCACATGTGCCTATCCAAGATCCTCTTAAATGCCACTATTCTATCTGCCTTCATCACCACCCCTGGGAACATGTTCCAGGCACCTACCACTGGGGAAAAACTTGCCCAGTACATGTTTAAACATTGGCTTTCATCTTAAAGCCTTGCCCTCTCATTTTTAACCCTGTGCCTCAATTTATCAACTTTTATCAAGTTATCCTCAGCCTCCAATGCTCCAAAGAGTCCAAGTTTGTCCAACCTCTCCTTGAAGCTGACACCCTCGAATCCAGGCAGCATTCTGGTAAACCTTGCATCCTCTCCAAATCTTACACATCCTGGTTGAAAGGGTGTGACCAGAATGGCGCATAATACTACAAATGTGGCCAAGCCAAAGTGTAAAAGATGCATTCCAACTAGGACCCAGGCCTGGTTAAACAACGACAAACGCTAGTTTACTTCAGAACTCAGACAGCTCCGACAGTCTAAAGAGGAGGCCTACTGGTACGGGGATAGCTATGGAATCTATGAGATTCAAAGAGGAGGAAGTACTGACACTTTTGAAAAATATAAAAGTGGATAAGTCTCCAGGTCCTGACAGGATATTCCCTAGGACAATGAGGGAAGTTAGTGTAGAAATAGCAGGGGCTATGACAGAAATATTTCAAATGTCATTGGAAACGGGAATAGTGCCGGAGGATTGGCGTACTGCGCATGGTGTTTCATTGAAAGGTTGAACAAGTTAGGTCTTTATTCGTTGGAGCGCAGAGGTTAAGGGGGGACTTGATTGAGTTCTTTAAAATGATGAAAGGGATAGACAGAGTTGAAGTGGATAAGCTTTTCCCATTGAGGGTAGGAAAGATTCAAACAAGAGGGCATGACATGAGAATTAAGGGACAGAAGTTTAGGGGTAACATGAGGGGAAACTTCTTTACTCAGAGAGTGGTGGCTGTGTGGAATGAGCTTCCAGCAGAAGTGGTGGAGGCAGGATGGATTTTAACATTTAAAAGTAAAGTGGATAGGTATATGGACAGGAAGGGAATGGAGGGGTATGGTCTGAGTGCAGGTAGATGGGACTAGGGGAAAATAAATGGTTGGCACAGACTGGAAGGGCAGAGAAGGCCTATTTTCGTGCTGTAATTGTTATATGGTTGTTATATGGTTATATCTCTACAGGCAGGCAAAGTACAAGCTGAAATAAGGAATCAGAGCTGCCAAGGAAAGGTACTCTGAGAAGTTGAGGAGCAAGTTCTCAGCTAGTGACTCTTCTTCAGTTTGGAAGGATTTGCAAGAAATCACCAGCTACAAGAGGAAAGCCCCCCGCTCTTTGGACAATCGTCAGTTGACCAACAAACTGAACGGGTTTGACAAGCAGAAACGTAACTTCGTACTCCCTCCCCCGCTCCCCAACCTACACAGCCAGACCCCAGTCTGCAAAAAACGGGACCATTCTACACCCACTCCTCCCCAATCACCACTTCACACTTACTTAAAACAAGACTCCAGTCTGAAAAGACTGGACCCTTTCCCACCCAATCAACACTTCACACCCACTCACAGCCTGACCCCAGTCTGCAAAAACTGGACCCTTCTACAGCCATTCCTCCCCAATGGCCACTTCACACCTACTCAAAGTAAGACTCTAGTCTGAAAAGACTGGACCCATTTCCCACCCACCCATCTCCAGTCACCACTCCACACCCAATTACCCACCCCCTCTATGCTGCACAACATCGGCCATGATCGCAATGAATGGCGGTGCTGGCTCGTAGGGCCGAATGGCCTCCTCCTGCACCTATTTTCTATGTCTATGTCTACATCACTGCTCCATCATCAGCAATAAAAATAGAGGAGGGGGAGAGGCTGTTCAGAAGACAGAAAAGCCGGAAATCTCCAGGACAGGACAATGTTTCGCCCTCTACTCTCAAGCTCTGTGCCGAACAGCTGGCACCGGTCTACACAGACATTTTCAACCAGTCCCTGCAAACCTGTACTGTCCCTGCCTGCTTCAAAGTCTCCATTATTGTCCCTGGACCCAAAAAGGCAACAATTACTGGTCTTAATGACTACAGGCCTGTCGCACTGACCTCTGTAGACATGAAGACACTTGAAAGGCTTGTGCTGGCCAAGATGAAAAATATCACAAACTCCCTGCTGGACCCTCTGCAGTTTGCATATCGGGCCAATAGGTCTGTGGATGATGCAGTCAACCTGGGCCTGCACTTCATCCTACAGCACCTAGTCCGCCAGGGGACCTATGTGATGATTTTGTTTGTGGATTTTAGCTCTGCATTCAACACCGTTGTTCCAGAGCTACTACACTCCAAACTTTCCAAGTTGACTGTGCCTGAACCCCTCTGTCGGTGGATCACCAGCTTCCAGACAGACAAGAAGCAGCTTGTGAGCCTGGGAAAGCACATCTCGGACCCGCAAACGCTCAGCATAGGAGCACCGCAAGGCTGCGTACTTACTCATCATGGTCTGGTTTGGCTCGGCCACCAAGCACGACATCCGGAGGCTGCAGCGAATAGTCCGATCAGCAGAGAAGGTTATTGGCTGCAACCTTCCCTCCATTGATGAACTGTACACTGCAAGGGCCAGGAAGTGAGCGGTTAAGATCATTTCCGACCGTTCTCATCCTGGCAACAAACTCTTTGAATCACTTCCCTCTGGAAGGCGACTCCGGACTGTCAAAACTGCCACAGCCAGACATAAAAAAATATTTTTTTCCATGAGTAGTAGCTCTACTCAATAACCAAAACATTTTTGCTCTGTTATTTAATTTAATTTACATGTTTAATCAATAATGTTTTATTATTAATGTTTAATGTTTTATGTGTCATTCCTAACTGTCACTGTATGTCATGTGATCACTTGCAGGCAGAGCACCAAGGCAAATTCCTTGTATGTGAATATTTGGCCAATAAACATTCATTCATTGCAAGGTTTTGCATTTTGTTAAGTTAAACCAGGTCAAGACCAACAGGAAACCGTCCCATGGACAGTTGCAGAGTGGAGAGTCCTGGAGGGTACAGGTATAGTTTCATGAAAGTGGCAATAGATAGATAGGATGGTGAAGGTGGTATGTGCTTGTCTTCAGTCAGGGAATAAGAGACATTCAGCATGGGTTTGTGCAGGGCAGATCACAAATGAAGTTTTTAAATGATAAAGATGATTGTTGAGGGTAGGGCAGTAAATAGTTGTACTTGGACTTTCACTAGACATTTGGCTAGGTTTAGTCTAGAGATACAGCGTGGAAACTCTGAGTGTGCACCTACCAGCAATCCTCACACACTAACTATCCTACACACACTAGGGACAATTTAACCAAGCCAATTAGCCTACAAACCTGAGATAAAGACAAACAAGCTGGAGTAACTCAGCGGGTCAGAAGCATCTCTGGAGAAAAGGAATATGTGGCATTTTGGGTTGGGGCGTCACCTATTCCTTTTCTCCAGAGATGCTGTCTGACCTGCTTATTCACCCCAGCTTTTTTGTGTCTATCGTCGGTTTAAACCAGCATCTGCCGTTCCTTCCTACACATTTAGCCGACTAATCTATATGTTTTTGGAGTGTGGGAGGAAACTTGCGGAAACCCACGCAGGTCATGGGAAAACGTGCAAACTCCATACGGACAGCACGTGTACTCAGGATTGAGCCCGAGTTTCTGGCGCTGTGAGGCAGCAACTCTACCGCTGCACCACCGTGCTGCTCTCATGGTCACATGACCAAGATTAAGAACCTGAATCAACAATGCACTACCAAGTGAAGTGGTGGAAGCAGATGTGATGTTTTGTTAAAGAAGGAACTGCAGATGCTGGAGAATCTAGGGTACACAAAAAGCTGGAGAAACTCAGCGGGTGCAGCAGCATCTAAGAAGCGAAGGAGATAGGCGACGTTTCGGGTCGAGACCCTTCTTCAGACGGGTCTGAAGCAGATATGATAATGTTTAAGGGGCATTTAGACACAAGCAGTGAATAGAGCAAGTGCAAGCAGATGCGATTAGTTTCCATCAGCATCATGGTCAGTGCCGACTTGACAATTCAAACCCAACTTCAGAAAGTCCGTTAACCTGCTAAGGACTTGTAATAATGTGCTGGAACCCTGCTGCAGTCGCCAAAATATTAGATCTTCAAATCACTGGAGATTAGAAACTTTTCCACAAAAAGGAGCATAATTCCAGATCCAGAGTCTAACGGCCCAAATCAGTCAGAAAACTGGAGATCAGGCAGCTAGCATTTTTATCAAGAGGACTGGAATACAAAAATAGAGATGTAATGCTGAGGCTCGGAAATGAGCTGGTCAGGGTGCATTTGGAGTACTGTGGGCAAATTTGGGCCCCATATCTGAGGAAGGATGTACTAGCTCTGGAGAGGGTCCAGAGGAAGTTTACAAGAACGATTCCGGGAATGAGTGGGTTAGCATATGATGAGCATTTGACAGCACTGGGCCTCTACTCGCTGGAGTTTAGAAGGATGAGGGGGTACCTCATTGAAACCTACTGAATAACAAAATGGATAGACAGTGTGGATGTGGATAGGATGTTTTCACTAGTGGGAGATTCTGGGACCAGAGGTCACAACCTCAGAATTAAAGGGTGCGCTTTTAAAAAGAAGGTAAGGAGGAACTTCTTTAGTCAAAGGGTAAGTAATCTGTGGAACTTACTGCCATCGAGGACTCGATGGGCAGAGTGGCCTAATTCGACGCCTATAACTTGTGAAGTTCCCTTTCCAATTGTGTTCCGTACACAAGTCTAGTTCCAACTAAGGCATGAGTAAATCTTATTTCTCTTCACAATTGAAAGTAATCCCAAGTACTGGTTGCATCCTCCTCAATGCAGGTTAGGATTCTCCCCCTCTACATCGGGAACCTGGGGTGGAGGATACTGCACGAGGTGTTCCCTGCAACCTGTTTCTCTCGCGGTTCACAGACTCATCAGCCACCTGCCACTGTTGCGGGCAGGAAGAGTGTGTGTTCCACGTGTATATGGAGTGTGTGAGGCTGCAGCCCCTGTTGCAACACCTAAAGGGGCTGCTCCTTGTCTTCAGGCGGCACTTCACACCCACCATCCTCATCATCGGGCACCCTGTGCGTAGAGGAGAGGGTCGGGCCAAGGATAGAAACATAGACATAGAAAATAGGTGCAGGAGTAGGCCATTCGGCCCTTCGAGCCTGCACCGCCATTCAATGTGATCATGGCTGATCATCCAACTCAGTATCCCGTACCTGCCTTCTCTCCATACCCCCTGATCCCTTTAGCCACAAGTGCCACATCTAACGCCCTCTTAAATATAGCCAATGAACTGGCCTCAACTACCTTCTGTGGCAGAGAATTCCAGAGACTCACCACTCTCTGTGTAAAGAATGTTTTCCTCATTTCGGTCCTAAAGGAATTCCCCCTTATCCTTAGACTGTGACCCCTTGTTCTGGACTCCCCCAACATCGGGAACAATCTTCCAGCATCTAGCTTGTCCAACCCCTTAAGAATTTTGTAGGTTTCTATAAGATCCCCCCTCAATCTTCTAAATTCCATCGAGTACAAACCGAGTCTATCCAATCTTTCCTCATATGAAAGTCCTGACATCCCAGGAATAAGTCTGGTGAATCTTCTCTGTACCCCCTCTATGGCAAGGATGTCTTTCCTCAGATTTGGAGACCAAAACTGTACGCAGTACTCCAGGTGTGGCCTCACCAAAACCCTGTACAACTGCAGTAGAACCTCCCTGCTCCTATACTCAAATCCTTTCGCTATGAATGCTAACATACCATTTGCTTTCTTCACTGCCTGCTGCACCTGCATGCCTACTTTCAATGACTGGTGTACCATGACACCCAGGTCTCGTTGCATCTCCCCCTTACCTAATCTGCCACCATTCAGATAATAGTCTACCCTCATGTTTTTGCCACCAAAGTGGATAACCTCACATTTATCCACATTGTACTGCATCTGCCATGCATCTGCCCATTCACTCAGCCTATCCAAATCACCCTGCAGCCTCCAAGCATCCTCCTCACACCTAACTATACCCCCCAGCTTGGTATCATCTGCAAATTTGGAGATGTTGCATTGAATTCCCTCATCCAAATCATTAATATATATTGTAAATAGCTGGGGTCCCAGCACTGAGCCTTGCGGCACCCCACTAGTCACTGCCTGCCATTCTGAAAAGGACCCGTTTACTCCTACCCTTTGCCTCCTGTCTGCTAGCCAGTTCTCTATCCACATCAATACTGAACCCCCAATACCGTGTGCTTTAAGTTTGTATGCTAATCTCTTATGCGGGACCTTGTCGAAAGCCTTCTGAAAGTCTAGATATAACACATCCACTGGTTCTCCCTTATCCACTCTGCTAGTTACATCCTCGAAAAATTCTATCAGATTTGTCAGACATGATTTACCTTTCGTAAATCCATGCTGACTTTGTCCAATGATTTCACCACTTTCCAAATGCGCTGCTATCCCATCTTTAATAACTGACTCTAGCAGTTTCCCCACTACCGATGTTAGACTAACTGGTCTGTAATTCCCCGCTTTCTCTCTCCCTCCTTTTTTAAAAAGTGGGGTTACATTAGCTACCCTCCAATCCTCAGGAACTACTCCAGAATCTAAGGAATTTTGAAAAATTATCACTAATGCATCCACTATTTCTGTGGCTACCTCCTTGAGTACTCTGGGATGCAGACTATCTGGCCCTGGGGATTTATCGGCCTTCAATCCGTTCAATTTACCCAACACCACCTCCCGGCTAACCTGGATTTCACTCAGTTCCTCCATCTTATTTGACCCCCGTTCCACTGCTATTTCCGGCAGATTATTTATGTCTTCCTTAGTGAAGACAGAACCAAAGTAGTTATTCAATTGGTCTGCCATGTCCTTGTTCCCCATGATCAATTCACCTGTTTCTGACTGCAAGGGACCAACATTTGTTTTAACTAGTCTCTTTCTCTTTACATATCTATAAAAACTTTTGCAGATGTCCTGGTTGGGTTGCTCCTGGTCTTGGCCAAGCTTTGCCATCCGGAGTCACGGTGCCAGGCGGAAGAGGGCTCTGCCCGAGCCGGATGCCTGCCCCTTTTCCGGGGTTACGTCCGTGCCCGGGTGGCGTTAGAGAGGGACTGTCCATGAGCACGCTGGGGGATTTCCGAGACCGTTGGGCACCATGGGGGCGGGTTGAATGTATCCGTGACAAGGAGTGTAAGATAGTTGTACAGTAATTTATCATTTGTGGTGTATTGTGGTGGTGCGTTCTGTTTTGAATATTTTAATGAACTGTATATATTATTTAAATATTTGATTAAATATTTTTGATTTAAAAAACAAACATGCGGGTCAGTCTGCTCCTTTAGTAACATGCAGCAAAAACATTAGACAATAACCATCACTATCCATGGATAGACAGAGGGAAATAACAAGAATGCGCTGTCACACTGAGAGGTATTAGCGAAATAAAGATTTTGACGATGGGAACGATCTCAAGATTCTATTGCTCGTACATTTAAAGCACCAATATTTGGAGTGCCGCTGAAAATGTGGAGGGCCAAGAATGCCTGGGAAACATTACATGGAATTATAGAACCACAGGCATAAAGACTAGTGCATTATTTCTATTAATTATTCTGCAAGAGCTAGGTTTGGGTATAAGCAACTGCTTCCACCAAAAGGTATGTATACAATGAGAAATTATGTCTACTTCCTCAAACATTTTGGCTTCTAACTTAATATCACAATACCGATAACCCTTAGCACAATTCAGATTAAGGTGACCCTGACATCTTAAATCTCCCCAACTCCCCAACAAACAAACATATGCTCAAAGAAGCAAAGCCCCAGCCGACCTAGCCTCTCCCTATAACTCGAGCCTGTGGAACATCCTGGTGAATCTTTCCTGCACGTTTCCAACTTAATGACACCCTTCCTGAAGCTGGACAATGGGAACAGCACCCAATGCCCCTCCGTTTTGTACCTCACGCAGTCCATGTACACGTAGGCAGGCTTCTGAGAAATGGAGAGGAGGGGGCGTCTGCCTCATGGTCAACTCTGCGTGGTGCTCAGACGTGGCAGTCCTATCCAACTCCTGCTCTCCACACCTGGAACATCTGGCGGTGAAGTGCCATCCCTTCTACCTTCCGAGGGAATTCACCTCCATCACCCTGACCGCGGTCTACATCCCACCCCAGGCAGACGTCCGTCTGGCACTGGACGGGCTGCACGCCGAGGTCAACAAACACCAGGCAGCTTACCCCGAGGCATTTACCACCGTAGCCGGGGACCAACAACGCCAACCTGAAGAAATCGCTCCACCAACATGTGTCGTGCAGCACCAGAGGATCAAACACCCTTGACCACTGCTATACAACCATCAAAGACGCCTATTGCTCTATCCCTCGCCCTCGCTTCAGAAAATCCGACCATTCAGCGGTGCTGCTTCTTCCTGCATACAGGCAGCAACGGAGGAAAGCACCCCCAGAGGTGAGGACTGGGAGGGGGGGGGGGGGGGGGGGGGGGAGGAGAGGAACAACTCCAGGACTGCTTGGAGTCTGTAGACTGGGCAATGTTCAGGGACTCGGCAACGGACCTGAATGAATACACCACAGTCGTTGCAGACTTCATTAGGAAATGTCAAGTCAAGTCACTTTTATTTATATAGCACATTTAAAAAACAACTCTCGTTGACCAAAGTGATTTACATTGGTATAAGAATAGTATAACAAACAACAGTGGTTCATAGATTAAATACAAACATCAGTACATACATATAGCCTTCGCTCAGAGGACGTCAAGAAAGGCTTGGGAGTAGAGATGAGTTTTTAGTCTCGACTTAAAGGAGTCGATGGAGGGGGCAGTTCTGATGGGAAGAGGGATGCTGTTCCACAGTCTAGGAGCTGCAACCGCAAAGGTGCGGTCACCCCTGAGCTTATGCCTAGACCGCGGGATGTTCAGTAACCCCAAGCCGGCCGATCTGAGGGACCTGGAGGTGGTGTGGTGGGTGAGCAGACTTTTGATGTAGGTGGGGGCGAGCCCATTGAGGGCTTTGTAAACATAAAGGAGGATATTGAAATTTATTCGGAACCGCACAGGGAGCCAGTGGAGAGAGGCCAGGATCGGGGTGATGTGGTCCCTTTTTCTGGTGCCCGTCAGGAGTCTCGCTGCGGGGTTTTGGACCAGTTGCAGGCGGGACACGGATGATTGGCTGATGCCAGTGTAAAGGGAGTTGCAGTAATCTAGGCGGGAGGAGATGAATGTGTGGATTATCTTTTCGAGGTCATCAAACTGGAGGAATTGTTTTATTTTAGCTATTGTCCGAAGCTGAAAGAAGCTAGCTTTTACCACGTCATTGACTTGTATGGAGGACTGCGTTCCAACCCAGGTAGGTGTTTCCTACCCAGAAACCTTGGATGAACCATGAGTTCCGCATTCTTCTGAAGACCAGATCCCAGGCATTCAGGTCTGGCGATGCAGAGGTCTATAAGAAGTCCAGATACGACCTTTGTAAGGCCAAAAGGGATTTCTGCTCCAAGCTGGAGGATGAGATGGATGTCCGGCAACTGTGGCAGGGCTTCAATGCCATCACCTCCTACAAGGCAAAATCAGGTGGCAGCTCAAACGACAGCGAAGCATCATTCCCTGACGAGCTCAATGCGTTTTACGCATGGTTTGATAGGGAGAACATTGATGTGCCTTCCCGAGCCCCTATTCACCCTGACGGTGTTACAGTCATAGTCACAGAGGCCGACGTCAGAAGATCCTTCAGGGGGGTGAATCCTCGGAAAGCGCCTGGTCCTGATGGTATACCCGGTCAAGTTCTCAAGACCTGTGCAGACCAACTTGCAGGAGTTTTTGCAGACATTTTCAACATCTCACTTCTGAGGTCTTAAGTTGCGAATGTGAATTGGCCAAGATAGACTGGCAGGTGATTCTTAAAGGGTTGACAGTGGATGTGCAATGGAAGGTATTTAAAGACTGCATGGATGAACTACAAAAATTGTTCATACCAGTTTGGCAAAAGAATAAATCAGGGAAGGTGGTGCATCCATGGATAACAGGGAAATCAGGGATAGTATAAAAACAAAAGATGAGGCATACAAATTGGCCAGAAAAAGCAGCCTACCGGAGGACTAGGAGAAATTCAGAATCCAGCAGAGGAGGACAAAGGGCTTAATTAGGAAAGGGAAAATAGATTATGAAAGTAAACTGGCAGGGAACATAAAAACTGACTGCAAAAGTTTTTATAGATATGTGAAGAGAAAGAGACTAGTTAAAACAAATGTTGGTTCCTTGCAGTCAGAAACAGGTGAATTGATCATGGGGAACAAGGACATGGCAGACCAATTGAATAACTACTTTGGTTCTGTCTTCACTAAGGAAGACATAAATAATCTGCCGGAAATAGCAGTGGAACGGGGGTCAAATAAGATGGAGGAACTGAGTGAAATCCAGGTTAGCCGGGAGGTGGTGTTGGGTAAATTGAATGGATTGAAGGCCGATAAATCCCCAGGGCCAGATAGTCTGCATCCCAGAGTACTCAAGGAGGTAGCCACAGAAATAGTGGATGCATTAGTGACAATTGTTCAAAATTCCTTAGATTCTGGAGTAGTTCCTGAGGATTGGAGGGTAGCTAATGTAATCCCACTTTTTAAAAAAGGAGGGAGAGAGAAAGCGGGGAATTACAGACCAGTTAGTCTAACATCGGTAGTGGGGAAACTGCTAGAGTCAGTTATTAAAGATGGGATAGCAGCGCATTTGGAAAGTGGTGAAATCATTGGACAAAGTCAGCATGGATTTACGAAAGGTAAATCATGTCGGACAAACCTGATAGAATTTTTCGAGGATGTAACTATTGAGTGGATAAGGGAGAACCAGTGGATGTGTTATATCTAGACTTTCAGAAGGCTTTCGACAAGGTCCCGCATAAGAGATTAGCATACAAACTTAAAGCACACGGTATTGGTGGTTCAGTATTGATGTGGATAGAGGACTGGCTAGCAGACAGGAAGCAAAGGATAGGAGTAAACGGGTCCTTTTCAGAATGGCAGACAGTGACTAGTGGGGTGCCGCAAGGATCAGTGCTGGGACCCCAGCTATTTACAATATATATTAATGATTTGGATGAGGGAATTCAATGCAACATCTCCAAATTTGCAGATGACACCAAGCTGGGGGGTATAGTTAAGTGTGAGGAGGATGCTTGGAGGCTGCAGGGTGATTTGGTTAGGCTGAGTGAATGGACAGATGCATGGCAGATGCAGTATAATGTGGATAAATGTGAGGTTATCCACTTTGGTGGCAAAAACATGAGGGTAGACTATTATCTGAATGGTGGCAGATTAGGAAAAGGGGAGATGCAACGAGACCTGGGTGTCATGGTACACCAGTCATTGAAAGTAGGCATGCAGGTGCAGCAGGCAGTGAAGAAAGCGAATGGTATGTTAGCTTTCATAGCGAAAGGATTTGAGTATAGGAGCACGGAAGTTCTACTGCAGTTGTACAGGGTTTTGGTGAGGCCACACCTGGAGTATTGCGTACAGTTTTGGTCTCCAAATCTGAAGAAAGACATTCTTGTCATAGAGGGGGTACAGAGAAGATTCACCAGACTGATTCCTGGGATGTCAGGACTTTCATATGAGGAAAGATTGGATAGACTCGGCTTGTACTCGCTGGAATTTAGAAGATTGAGGGGGGATCTTATAGAAACTTACAAAATTCTTAAGGGGTTGGACAAGCTAAATGCTGGAAGATTGTTCCCGATGTTGGGGAAGTCCAGAACAAGGGGTCAAAGTCTAAGGATAAGGGGGAATTCCTTTAGGACCGAGATGAGGAAAACATTCTTTACACAGAGAGTGGTGAGTCTCTGGAATTCTCTGCCACAGAAGGTAGTTGAGGCCAGTTCATTGGCTATATTTAAGAGGGGGTTAGATGTGGCACTTGTGGCTAAAGGGATCAGGGGGTATGGAGAGAAGGCAGGTACGGGATACTGAGTTGGATGATCAGCCATGATCACATTGAACGGCGGTGCAGGCTCGAAGGGCCGAATGGCCTACTCCTGCACCTATTTTTCTATGTTTCTATGTTTCTAAGTTCCCACCTGCTTTAAGAGGGCATCAATAATACCAGTGCCCAAGAAGAGTAAGGTGATGTGCCTCAATGACTATCGACCAGTGGCACTAACGTCAGTGGTGATGAAGTGAGAGGTTGGTTCTGGTGCATATCAACTCCAACCTCGACCAACTACAGTTTGCCTACTGCCACAACAGGTCAATGGTAGATGCAATTTCACTGGCTCTCCACTCCGCACTGGACCACTTGGACAATAAAAACACCTACGTCAGGCTGTTGTTTATAGACTACAGCTCGCCGTTTAATACCATCATCCCTTCCAAGCTGGTTACCAAGCTCACGGAACTGGGCCTCTGCACATTCCTCTGTAATTGGATCCTTGACCTCCTCATCCACAGACCACAGTCTGTTCGAATTGGAGGAACCACTTTATCCTCAGGAACAATCAGCACGGGAGCACCTCAAGGCTGCGTGCTCAGCCCCCTGCTGTACTCACTCTATACCCATGACTGCGTAGCCAGTCATAGTGCGAACTCCATCATCAAGCTCGCCGATGACACCACTGTGGTTGGACGAATCACAGATGGGGACGAGTCAGAGTATAGAAGTGAGATTTACCAACTGACCAAATGGTGCCAGCACAATAACCTGGCTCTCAACATCAGTAAGACCAAGGAACTGATTGTGGACTTTAGTAGAGGAAGGATGATGATCCTGTTTTTCCTGTTTATATCAACAGGACGATGGTGGAGAGGATCAATAACTCAAAATTCCTGGGCATGCGTATATCAGAAGATGATTTCCTGGACCCAGCACACTTTCAATTGTAAAGAAGGCACATCAGCGACTCTACTTCCTGAGAAGATTACGGGGATTCGGCATGTCGAAGAGGATTCTCCTAAACTTCTACAGGTGCACGGTAGAGAGCATTCTGACTGGTTGCATCGTGGCCTGGTTCGGCAATTTGAAAGTCCAGGAGCGGAAAAGACTACAAAAGGTTGTGACCACTGCCCAGTCCATCACCGGCTTTGACCTCCCCACCGTCGAAGGGATCTATCATAATCGCTGCCTGAAAAAGGCAGCCCAAATCATCAAGGACTCACACCATCCTGGCCACACACTTATCTCACAACTGCCATCAGTAGAGCCAGGATTTTGCCATAAACGCCATGTGCCTTTTCATGCCTTTTTTGATGATTTCACCAGGATAATGCCTTTTTCACAATCGAGTGCCTAAATCAGCCTTTTTTTGCATTTGGTTAAAAGGTCGCGCTATTTTCTCTAGTTGTACCGTGATTACAATAATGTTTTCTATGTTAACACGTTAATATTAATGTTATTATTAACGTGTTAACATAGTATAACTTCCAAGAAAACTTCCACCACCAGGGAAAAACCGGGGGCATCACCGTCGGTCATTCATTTATTCATGCCACTGCCCGCTGGTTCAGTCTTCTCCAAGGTCCATTTAAGAAAGAACTGCAGATGTTGGAATAATCAAAGGCAGACAAAAAATGCTGGAGAAACTCAGCGGGTGAGGCAGCATCTATGGAAAGAATGAATAGGCGACGTTTGGAATCGAGACCCTTCTTCAGATTGATGTGGGGGGGGGAAGAAAGGAAGAGGCAGAGATGGTAGGAATAGAAGGAGAGCTGGGAAGGAGGAGGAGGGAGAAGACAAGGACTATCTAAAATTAGAGAAGTCAATGTTGATCCGCCTGGGTATAGACTACCAAGCAAAATACCCAAGCATGTCTCCTCACTAAATTTATTGCCGACTCCAGTCGCAAATCTGAGTTTGAGTGATCTGTGCAAGGCATTCATTGATGCTGGAATTCCACTGTGGAAATTGGAAAACAAATCTCTGAGGTTTTTTAGATAAATACACAGAGGAACATATACCAAGTGAGTCATCATTACAGAAACATTATGTTAACAGCAACTTCAGCATTGTTGTGCAGAAAATTAGAGATGAAATTGCATGCAACAAAATATGGATCTCAATAGACGAGACAACCGATGCTGTGGGGAGATATGTTGCTAATGTGGTCATAGGTACAGTGGAGGCAGGTCAACCATCAAAGGAGTATTTGTTGCCATTGGAAGTATTGGAGAACTGAAACATATCAACTATGGCTCAGTTGTTTATATCATCACTTGCTGTACTTTGGCCAGAAGGTATAAAACACGAGACTGTTCTTCTGTTTGTGACTTACAGGTTTATTCCTTAAAATGTTGTATTTGACATGCTTAGCTTAAGGCCTTCATAGAATTGGCAAGCACATACGTAGCTTGTTTCAAAATGTCAATCGCCTAGTTTCTAATGTCAAGAAAAACTTCCTCAAAGCACCGTCACATGTGCAGTTGTTCAAGGAAATGGCACCCGAGATTCCACTACCTCCTCAGCCCGTTTTGACTGCTGTACTCTACTATGCTGCAAATTTTGAAAAGATAAAAAAATCGTCAACATGTAGAAAAAGGCCCTCCACCGCGATCTTGTGTTTATTGCTTCCAATTTTGCAAACTTCCCACAAGCTATCACTTCCCTTGAGAAACATGGCAAAACATTAGTGAATAACTTGCAGGTTTTCAACAAAGTAACTGACGATAGTCGTAAAGTTCCTGGCGATGTAGATAAAGACATACAGAAAAATGTGAGAGTGATTTTAGCTAACAAAGATCTTGAAGAAATAGAAAACATAACTAAAGTTCTCAAAGGTAGTTGTAATGCACAAGATAACGACATGAATATAGAGTCTGTAGCTTGTTTCGGGTATGCACCAGTGACCGCACCCGAGGTAGAAAGAAGTTTATCACAACTGACGCATATTCTGTCTGGCAGATGGCATAGTTTAACACCAGTTAATTTGAAAAAAATGTTAGTAATTATGTTCAACCATGCAGCTGTGGTCATTTAATGTAGCATACCTTTATATTATCATTTTTAACCATATTTTGGTGGTGGAAATAAATGCCTTTTATACCTTTTTTTCAATAAATGCCTATTCAGAGTTATTGCCTAATTAGTGCCCAGACATCCTGGCTCTAGCCATCAGGAAGAAGGTACAGGAGCCTGAAGACTGTAATGTCCAGGTTCGGGAACAGCTTCTTCCCCACAGCCAGCAGGCTATTAAACACAACGAATAAGCTATGAACTCTGAACTGCAAAAGACTATTATTGTTTGTTATCTCACTATATTTGTTATTTATTGAACTTTTTCTTTTTTCCCCGTTATGTACGTTATTTACATATTCACATATTCTGTAAGAATTTAATTGTCCCGTCCGGGACATATGACAATAAAACACTCTTGTCTTGACTCACCGGACATTGTTACTGCAAAAAATATCTCACCCACTTTAGCGTCATCTGCAGGTGGAGGCGTAGACAGCACATTGTTTGTGAAGTCACAATGACAAGGTGCTGAAAACAAATATAAAGAATCCTCTGGAGGTTGACCACCAAAATGGTGAAGGTTGGAGTTAAGATTTACTTGGATTGTGCCAAGATTCAAGGGCCTGAGCTATAGGGTTAGGTTGGGCAGGCTATGAATGGCCATTTAACCCAACTTGTCCATACTGAGTTGAGTATAGGAGCAAAGAGGTCCTTCTGCAGTTGTACTGGGCCACACCTGGAGTAATGTGTGCAGTTTTGGTCCCCTAATTTGAGGAAGGACATTCGTGCTATTGAGGGAGTGCAGCGTAGGTTTACAAGGTTAATTCCCAGGATGGCGGGACTGTCATTGGCTGAGAGAATGGAGCAGCTGGGCTTGTATACTCTGGAATTCAGAAGGATGAGAGGAGATCTTATTGAAACATATAAGATGATGAAGGGTTTGGACATGCTAGAGGCAAGAAACATGTTCCGGATGTTGGGGGAGTCCAGAACCAGGGGCCACAGTTTAAGAATAATGGTTAAACCATTTAGAACGGAGATGAGGAAACACTTTTTCACACAGAGTTGTGAGTCTGGAATTCTCTGCCTCAGAGAGCAGTGGAGGCCGGTTCTCTGGATACTTTCAAGAGAGAGCTAGATAGGGCTCTTAAAGAAGTGGAGTCAGGGGATATGGGGAGAAGGCAGGAACGGGGTACTGATTGGGGATGATCAGCCATGATCACATTGAATGCCGGTGCTGGTTCGAAGGGCCAAGTGGCCTACTCCTGCACCTATTGTCTAATGACCAATGAGCACCCTTTTGTGTTAGAATCATAGAGTTGTACAGCATGAAAACTGGCCCTTCAGCCCCAATCATCCATGCTTACCAAATTGTCTATCTGATGCCAACATTTGGTACATAAACCTCTAAAGCATTATCATCCATGCACCTGCCCAAGTGTCTTTTAAATATTGCAATTGTACTCATTGCCGATCTGAGCTTAGTCCATTTGCCCACATTTGGTACTTAAACCTCTAAACCATTATCATCCATGCACCTGTCCGGATGTCTTTAAACTATTGCAATTGCACCTCTGTCATTTCCTTTGGCAGCTTGTTCCATTGAGATACCACCCAACATGTGAATGTGACTATCAGGTTCCCTTTAATTATTCACCCTCGCATCTTTAATTATGCACAAAGTGTAGGCTAAATGAGAAAAGTGCTGGGATTTTATAGTACTATAGACCCATTCACGGGTATCTAGCTCACGGGTCTATAGTACCATAAATCCACTGTACCTCATGATTTTATAGATCTTTACAAAGTCACCTTCAGCCTCTTAGCTCCAGGGAAAAAATTACCCAGCATATCAGTTTTTTGTATAACTCAAGATATCCAGTCTTGGTAACATTGTTCCAAGTCTTTGCTGCACCCTCTCCAGCTTAATGTCATTCTGCTTTTGGCTAGACACCGAGATAAGCACACAGTACACCAAGTGCAGTCTCACCAGGGTCTTGTACAGTTATAACATGACGTTCCAATTCTTGCAATCAGGCCTGACCAGCGAAGGCAAGTGAGCCAAATGCTTTTTTCACCACCCTGTCTACCTGTGTTGCCAATTCTGGTGACATCTGATTACCAAAACACCAGTCTGCCATCACCCTCCGTCTCTCTTTGCCAAGCTGATTTTGAATCAATTTACCAACTTGCCCTGCATCCATTTGGTTGAAATTGTTTGAACCAATCGCCATGTGGGACAACAAAGATTTTACTAAAGTTCATGCAAATTACATCTACCACCCCACCCCCATTGCAACACTTTGTTGCCTCTTCAAAGAATTCATTCAAATTGGTCAGACAGGTTGTGACCGTGTTAAATGGTCTCCTAATTTGAGGAAGGACATCCTTGTGATTGAGGCAGTGCAGTGTAGGTTCACGAGATTGATCCCTGGGATGGCGGGACTGTCATATGAGGAACGATTGAAAAGACTAGGCTTGTATTCACTGGAGTTTAGAAGGATGAGGGGGATCTTATAGAAACATATAAAATTATAAAAGGACT
Source organism: Raja brachyura (assembly GCA_963514005.1). The sequence continues at coordinate 69,172,722 of OY740791.1, forward strand.
GGCCAAGATGCAGGAAACATGTTCCCAATGTTGGTTGAGTCCAGAACCAGGGGCCACAGTCTTAGAATAAAGGGGAGGTTATTTAAGACTGAGGTGAGAAACAACTTTTTTACCCAGAGAGTTGTGAATTTATGGAATTCCCTGCCACAGAGGGCAGAGGAGGCCAAATCACTGGATGGATTTAAGAGAGAGTTGGATAGAGCTCTCGGGGCTAGTGGAGTCAAGGGATATGGGGAGAAGGCAGGCACGGGTTATTGATAGCGGACGATCAGCCATGATCACAATGAATGGAGGTGCTGGCTCGAAGGGCCGAATGGCCTCCTCCTGCACCTATTTTCTATGTTCCTATGTTTCTAAAGCCAGGTTGGCTGTCTTCGAATTGTCCCAACCCAAGTGATCATCATCCTCACTACCACAGTGTAAGTCTCACAGGTCTATAGTACCAGAGTTTTCCCTGCTGCCTATATTAAATTGTTGAATCCTCTGTCCAGCAGATACTTTCATGTCCCGGCAGCTTGTTTTATGTATGTGGTGTTGGGCAGGAAGGCTTGCTGAACAGAACCATTGGGCAGTGCTGCAATTGATTGTTGGTCTGGGAGAGGATACTGACCAACATTATCTCTCAATGTTCTTGCACAGCCAGCATTGGTGAAATCTCTCCAGTACCCTGAGGTCTTGCTAGACGAATTCCAGCTTTCAGATGCATATAGATGGACAAGGCTCACTCCTGTCCTGTCGATTAAGACCTCAAATATGGCACAAGCTCATGGAATTTTTTCAAAAGGCTGAATTTTTATTTCCTTAAAGATGCAATAGGCAAATCCTTATCGTTATCGCTGGATTCTGCAGCCAGGATTGTAAGCAATGATTCTACTTTCATTGATAAAGATTTGGGGTTGTGAAAGCTACCATTGGTTAGGGCAATGTACAGCACTGTTCACTTCTTCCTGCCATAATCACCAGTTTGTTTATTTAGTCTCCATCTTATCAGGAGATACAAAGCAGACAAAGAGTTAAAATGCCCAGCCTGGTAGACAGCATGGAGCCAGACTAAATACCAATTTGACATGAAATAGTCAGTATATAATGATGCATACATTGAAGCAAGAACAAGTGCTTACAGTTAATTATTGAGTCACAGTCATACAGCACAGAAACAGGCCCTTCGGCCCAACTTGTCCATGCCGGCCAAGATACTCCAACTTCTTCCACCTGCCTATGTTTGGACTATATCCCTATAAATCTTTTCTATCCGTGTACCTCTCCAAATGTCCTTTAAATGTTGTTATAGTACCTGACTCAACTACCTCCTCGAACTTGTTCCATGTACCCACCACCCTCTGTGTGATAAAGTTGCTCCTCTGCCTGCTTTTAAATCTTACCCCTTTCACCCAAGTTCTCTCCGCACTTAAAGTCCTAACCTGCCCAAACTCTCCCTATAATCAGAGTCCTAGCAACCCTCGAGTCCTAGCAACATCACCATCCTTGTAAATCTTCTCTGCACACTTTCAAACATGATTACATAATTGTTGATAAATTTAGTGTTTAGGATGAAACCACCAATGGAAATTATAAGATATCTCTCAAAATGGCACACATTAGGTTATTTGTTTAATGAGTAACATGTTTGCCAAAGACAAGCAATCACTGGCTTCAATTAAAATACAGAAGTTTGCACAAAGGACATTAGCACCATTGCGTGTCCTTGCAACTTGATACACATTTTTCCTTAAGCAGTTCTTCTGGATCAAGGATGATTTGTTTCCGTTTTTGAGTTTGAGGGATATTGGGCAGGTAATGAGGCCAATGTGGGAACCGTAGACTCTACCAGAAATAGGACGGAAGGTAGTTGATTGGACAGGCAAGTTGATAGTTGGTGAAACAGTCCTCTTATGCTCCTGAGGAACGGCCTTAAAGTTCTAACTTAAATTACGAATTGTGCTTATCTTTCTAGCGAATTAGGATGTTTTTGTGGACAGTAATTAATCAATAATACAATAGCAAAAGATGATAGTGATATTAAATATTTTGGTCACTGGTGATTGTTGGAAAGTGTTGTTCAGATTAGGATATAATTTTTTGATGATGGATATTAGAATCATAGAACTGTACATAGAAACGATCTATATTACGCTAAATGTATGAACCATATTAGTCCCACTCCCCAGCATTGGGCCCATTTCCCTCTCTGCCTTTCCTATGCAGGTACCTTCCAACTGCTTATTAAATCTTGTACTTCTACCTGTACAATCTCCTGTTTCCAGATACACACAAGCCTGTGTGTGGAGAACCTACCCACCAGATCTTCCTTAAATTCCACCCCTCTCAGCCTACACTTACATGCTTTTGTTCTGTAGTCCCCTTTCCTCGGGAAAAGACTATCTATTTATCTCATCTATTCCCCTTCATCAGTTTATAAACCTCATAATGCCACCTTTATTCCACTGGGAGTAAATCCAGCCTCATTGATCTCTCCTCATGACTTCAGCCCTCCATTCCAGACAATAACCGGATGATTCTCTTTCTCACCCTCTCTATTACTATCACATCCTTCCTATAGTGCATTTGGCACAACTGTGCACAGTAATCTGAGTGTGGTTGAACCAATGTTTTATACAGCTGCAACATGACATGTCAACTCTCATACTCAATGGCGAGGCCTGTGAAGGCAAGCATACTAAATGCCGTCTTCACTATCCTATCCACCTGCGTCTCCACTTTCAGTTGTGAACTACATGGTCCATATGTAGATCAAAATCTTATGGCTCCCATCTTTTACTCTCTATGTTTTACCAGAATTTAATTTCCAAAAGTGCACCATTTCACACTAGCCAGATTTAAATTGTATCTGCCACTGTTTTGCCTGCGACCAGCTGATTGTTCTTTAGGGAACATTCTTTGAGGGAGGGAGGTTCCCCAGTTCTATCAGAGATGAGGCCCTCACGCCCGTCTCCCGTGCATCTCGTAGTTCTGCTCTTGTTCCCCCTCCCCCCAGTAGCAATAGGGCCAGAGCCCCCCTCGTTCACCACCATTCACCCCATCAACCATCGCATACAACACATCATCCTCTGACATTTTCGCCACCGCCAACGGGATTCCACCACTAGCCACATCTTTCCACTTTTCATGGAGACCATTTCCTCCACAACTTAATTCATCCCTCCCCATCCAAACCGCCGCCTCCCCAGGTACCTTCTCCTGCAACCGCTGGAGATGCAACACCTGTCCCTATCACTCCTCCCTCAACTCTGTCCAGGGATCCTGATAGTCCTTTCAGGTCAAGCAGAGGTTCACTTGCACCTCCTCCAACCTCATATTCTGTATCCGTTGTTCTAGATGTGGACTCCTATATATTGGCGAGACCAAACGTAGACTGGGCGATCGTTTCACTAAACACCTTCCCTCAGCCCGCCTTGGCCTATGTGATCTCCTGGTTGCCAAACGTTTGAACCCCCCTTCCCATTCCCATTCTGATCTTTCTGGCCAGGGCCTCCTTCATTGTCGGAGTGAGGTCACACGCAAATTGCAGGAACAGCCTCATTTTTTTGCTTGGACAGTTTACACCCCAGCGGTATGAAGACCGATTTCTCTAATTCCAAGTAACCCCCACATTCCCCCTCTTCCCCCTCCCCCCCCCCCCCCCCCCACCGTTCTAGTCATCCTACTGTTCACATCCCTGTATATCTTTGTTAACCTCTCTTGCCCAGCCAACAATGAGTCATTGTGGGCTCCATCCTTCCTTGGTCATCTGTTGCTTGCCTGATTTATTCTGGCCTTTTCCTATCTCTAGTTTCTCCCCCCCCCCCCCCCCCCCCCCCCCACCTTTAGTATGAAGCAGGGTTCGAACTCGAAACGTCACCCATTCCTTTTCTCTTAGAGATGCTGCCAGTCCCGCTGAGTTACTCCGGCACTTTATGTCTGCCAGCTAATTTATGTCTTGCTATATCCTTTGATAACTTTCTTTGCCATCTTTGGGTCCCCTAATGTTTATATCAGCTGTAAACTTACTAATCATGCCATCTACATTCCTATCGAAGCCATTTAAATGTAAAACAATAAATAACGGTCTCAGCACTGTTCCCTGTGGAACACACGTAACAGACTTCCAGTCAGAAAAACACCACAACACCACTCCTCTCTGCTTCCTACCACCAATGCTACATGGGTCTAGTTTGCCAACACACCTAAGTTCCCATGTGCCGTACTAAAGACAACATAAACCACGTCTACTACTCTGCCTTCAACAATTTTCTTAGTTCCTTCCTCAAAATTATATTGCTGAGACAAGATCTCCACTGCACAATACCATGCTAACTCCTCTTAATCAGTCCCTGCCTCTCCAGGTGAACATAAATGCTGTCCCCATAATCCCATTAGATTCACCGTTCAAATTAAAGTTTACTTATGAGGGCGAATTCAAGAAACAGACATATTTCCATGAAAGGTGATGCTGAGGGAAGTGTTCAGATATTTGACCGTGCAGAGGCAGCCATTTCATCCCTTAATCCAACTCCAACACTAAACAAAATCATGGCCAATCTTCTTTCTCAACACTATTTTCCTGCTCTATCGCCACATGCCTTTAATTTCTTTAATCTATTGATTTTAGTCAAATTGTCAAAGACTGAGCCTGTGCAGCTTTTTGGTTACAGAATTCCAAAAATTCAATAGCAATGAAGAAGGATTTTACTTTAGTCCTAAATGTTGAGACTGTGACGTTGTGTTAAAGGCTCCTCAGCCAGGGGAAATTATTATTTCCATTGTTTATTCCACTCAGCCCTCTAAGAATGTTATACATATCAATTAAATCACTTTACGTTCTCCTATACTCGAAGCAGGGCCCTAGTCAACTCAACTTCTCCGACATTAAACCCGTCATTATTAGTGAATTCCCTCAAGAGCCGCTGCATCCTTTTGAGATTAACAATCAGAACATCATACAGTATGGAAAAAGGCCATTCAGCCCACCTCCCCCATGCTAAAATCCAATAGGTGGTGGCCGTTAGGACGTATATCAAGTTTCAAAGAAAACATAAATATTTTCTATGTACATGTTAAGACATGGGTTAACCATTCAAAATAGTGAGCTAAACATATATTAATAGCAGTTATAGTCATGGAACAGGTATTGTGGCCCATTGCGACCACGCTGGCCATTGTGCACAGTTCACATTCATCTTAATTTGACACAATTCTTCACATTTCCCTTCATTGCCCCAGGTTTCCGTGCTCACCTGTAAACTACCTGCGATTCACATTGGCCAATGAAGCAGACAGCAGTGGGTGTGAGTGGGCTGGAGCTGTCCCCCTGCACTGTTGCAATGGGCCCGACACAAACACATTCTTTACAGCCTCCAGCATTGCACAGAGAATTCCACTACTTCAGAAAACTTGATTTCTCCGTCTGTGTCATTTGTCCATCAGTGCGTTTGTGTTCTTTTCCCCTCCGCATTGTCTCTCTGGAGATGAAGGACACGAAGATCTGACCAGAAGACCAGACTTCCCTGCTCTGCAGTTTGCAGCTCACACATTTTTATTAACACCATATCCTAATGGTCACCCTGGCTTCACTGTATCGGATTCACAGCCCCCCTCCCTCCTCGAAGCTACATGTGCTTCTCCTGCCTCCTTTCCCATTGTGGGGAACAGTGTCAGGGATGAAGCTTAACTCTGTATTGTCCACAGTTTCTAATGACCCACTGAGCACCAACACCATCTTCTGTTCTTATTATATATTTCCTGCAACTGATTGGTTCTCAACATCTAAAATAAAAAGTAGAAGTCTGCTGTAAATAATACTGGGCCATCTGACACTTTTAAGTGCAGGAGATTTGTAAGGAATAGATGGAGCATCTTTGAAGGAGTCTCCAGTGGGGAAACAGCCTCTGTGGTAATCACTGCTGGAACTGGCACTGTTCTATTCAAATTGGGAAAGGCCGCCATCATTTTCACTCAGTAAAAGGTCTTGTAACTACTGTAAATTGCATCATTACAATTCTAGCTGTATAATATGAAATATTTAAGTGTGTGACGTTGACACTTCCAGAAGCGGCTTATTGCGAGAAATACAATTTAAACCTAAACTCCGTGAGGTTAATGTTTCCCTTCTATAATAAAAACATCAGCAACATTAATGGCCGTACAACTTCTGAGTCTGGAGCTGAGTTATGGACCGAGAGGCGCTGCTGGTGAATGACTTGACTGCATTATTGGTTTGGCTTCATCCTTGTGACATGCACCGAGACAGGGTGAGAAACTAACCCTGACCCTAATGTGCGTTCCGGGGATGCTCCGCTCCGTGCCCGCATCCCAACTCCCACATTGCCACATAGTGTCACACACACACAAACATAGACACCAGACCCTGACCCTGACGCGCGGGTCTGCGCCGCTCCCTGCCCGGCAACTGCCCAAAACAACGCAAATGGGTCCGTTCCAAATCTCGCCCCGCGTCGTGGTTTAAAGACAGTGGCGCCTTATATTTCCGAAGATTTATTATAATTTATCATTACATCCGGCTCGTTTATTGCCTTTCGACGAAGCATAAAGAATATGAATTAAAAAATGTTTGAGTTGGAGTATCTTTCCGACCTCGACCGTGGATGTATCGGCTGCTGCTTTAACGCTGCGAGTGCGTCGCCGCTTACCGACTTCAAAAACACTGACGGATTGATTAGAATCGCCCATAACAGACCTACCTCGGGAGGAATTGGCACCTGAAATTCATGTGGGGGAGGGGGAGGGGGGGGGGGGGGGTCAGAATGATTCCGTTTGAGCATTAATTTACTGGGACTCCAAGGAGACCAACACAGGCGGTGCCGGTGTGGACCGGGCGCGGCTACCGGAATACACTCGTTAGAAAGCGGGCAGAATACCAACAGGGACTGATCAAGTGTAGGAAGGAACTGCAGATGCTGGTTTACATCGAAGATAGACACAAAAAGCTGGAGTATCTCAGCGGGACGGGCAGCATCTCTGGAGAGAAGGACTGGGTGACGTTTCGGGTCGAGAACTTTCTTCAGGGACGGATTATATTCAATTGCGACCCCTTATATTGTTGATAAACCTTTAAACTGGCTCTTCTAAACCCTGGGATCGATGTCTCCTGGTCCCTACGGCCAGGGAGTCGGTTTGTGGACCAACCCGAATGAAACCTTTCTCAATTTAGACCATTAGAGCGAGCAGCCTGTTTATTGAGCTCATTCTGGAGGCAGAACGTCTCCAAAGTGCATTCCCGTGTTTATGAGCCGGGTCTGGCAATTCTAACGCGCAGACCGCGGGCGGAGGGGAATGGGCAGAGCAGGGCTGGTGAGACCCGTTTGATTTGCACCAGCGTCGCTTCTCCGGCGGAAAAAGCCGTTAAAGCCACAGGTGTCCGCGACTGAAACACGTCAGTGCGGATCTGGAAGGCAGGACTCTGGTGAAAGTGGCCCTGAGGGTAACATGTACTCTGGCGGCTCTGAGCCAATCCACAATGGACAACCTTTAAAAGGCAGCAAGCAGCTCGGTCTGGGCCGGGCCGCTCCTTGTTTACTATGTCGGTGCATTGAATTGTAAATAGACAATTTATTAAACTACAGCTGGCAACAGCACATTGCTGAAGTGGGGCGGGACGGAAAGTCACAAACCTAATCCCCGCCTCGCTCAAAGTTCCCAAGCCGAATGAAATCTCGCTGTGGCCGGCCCGGTTTCTACATTTGAGTCCAATCCTTCACCGGACAGGGTTCCTGGTCCGGACAGGCCTTTGTGGAAGGTTGCCCAAGTCATTCCGACCTCATTTACCGACTAATGCGCGGGTTTCATATAGTTCCGAATATAGATTCGGGAGAATCGTTTCCCTTCTCATTGTCATGTCAACACTGTGATTTAACATTGCACTTGCAGAGTATTCTGCACCACCCGCTCGCTGCTCAGTCCGCCTGATCCCCGGGCGCTGAAACCAAAGGCGCGACGCCGCTTCACTGGCTGAGTTCCAGAGCCCAGACTTGCTGCGGCCATCCGGTCCTCCCCTTCATCCTCTTGTCGCCGCCGCCGCCGCTTCTGGCCACGCTCGCCGGTTCACTCTGAAAGGAAACAAGCATTTTATCGGTATGAGCGAAAAACCGTCGGTCTGGCTGTGCGGGCTCTTGGGCAGCAGGGCTCAATGGGGCCGAGTGGGCTGCCTGCCCTGTGCTATCCGTTCTAATTCCCTTGTCAGGAACCTGGGGACCATGTCGGTGGCGACCGTGGCTTGGTGGGGAAGTGACAGGGCCTTACATGTCAACTATACAGCCGGCTAGCGACAGCACCAGACCAGAGGCAGGATAAATGATGATTAGTCCAATAGTTATGAAGTCTGATTAAAAATCAACTCTTGCTGCTAATTCTTGGTCTCTTAATTAGCATCGAGACGCGATCTGGAATTGACTTGTTTTTCTAACATTAACAGTGATTATATGTTTCTGCAGCGCCTACTCTTCCAATTACCTATAAACGCGAGGTATACCGCGCTGGCTTCACAAAACTACACCCTATAACTTTTCCCAAAGTCCCTCGGATTGGCGAGGCGCGATTTATTGCGGCTGGCCGTGAGTTTTTTTTGTGATAATATCGCTTCCAAGCTGACTGAGAATGTAAAGGCTGAAGCGATGTTTGGCCGGCGGCCGTCCTTCCTTGATCGTTAACGAACTACGGAAAGTTGCAGTTTTCTCATGTCAAATTCTGGGGAGTCTGTACAATATTTAATCCCGGTTTCCTTGGATGGCTGTAGTGATTAGTCAGTCCATCTGTCCTGCGCCGCGGCCGCTTTGTACAAGTGTAGCTTGAGCAGCATCGCGGGCCCACTCTGACAATACCTGGCGTCAAAGTATGTGGATCGATCAACAATCCTCGGCATTATCACCGCGACCTCCTTCAATTAGGGAATGCCCGTTATAACTTTAACTTAACTATTGATCCAGTTCCCGTCGCTAAACATAACTATTTGACACTACTATAGTTGAGTAACAGCATGAGATGACTAGCGACCGTGTCTATTGGCGGCGAGTCCAGTGCTTACCGTGTCTCGCTTGCGCTTGCCTTCCCTGCTCTCCATTTTCTTCAGGTCGGCGCGGAACGCCTCGGTCTCGGCGCCCTGGCTGTCCTTCGCCAGGGTCTCCATCAGGTAGGCGATGTAACTGGTGGCGAGCCGCAGCGTTTTGATCTTGGACAGTTTGGTGTCGGCCGGGACGTTGGGAATACATTCCCGCAGCTCGGAGAAGGCGCTGTTGATGCTCTCCGTGCGGCGCCGCTCCTTCCTCGGGACAGGCGGCCCTCTGCGGGCCCCCGCTGCCGGCCGCCCCGGGTCGGGCAGCGCCCCGTTAACGCCGGGCCCGGGGCTGAACGAAGGCTGGCTCGAGTCAGTGGGAGAGAGCGGCCCTTGGTTCAGGAACCAACCCTGGACAAACGGGTGGTCCTGGTGGCAGCGATGACTTGGGGCAAAGGGAAAGGCCGGGTGCCCGACAGGGCGGTGATGGAAGCCGCCCACCACACTCATATCTCCATCCAGTCCCCGGCCGGCCAATGTCCAGAGCCAGGCGATCACCCGCGCTCCACCCGATGCATCTCCAACCTGTCCAAACTTGCACTGGACTCGCTCACCTTCCCATCCAGTGCTGGAGCGGCGAGCGTCCCAAACTCACTCACCTAGATATGAGCTCACCTCCTCCAGCCGGCCGAATGCAGCTTAAATAGTGAGGTGTAGGATCGCAGCCGGCATGGAGCGGCGAAGGGGAGGAGACCAAATCATGCACTTTAAGTAATTGGACAAGCATCACCGGGGCAAACGATAACAGCCAGGGCACGGTGAATCTAGTAACATTACACAGAAACCGACACACACTGCTATTTTATGTTGTATCCATAACGTTCCGCTATGAATAATTTAAATATTTACAAAGATAATCAATACAAAAAAAACAAAAATCAGTATAGTTGCCGGAAATCATCAATAAAAATAGAAAACTCCATAAATACTCGACAGGTCAGAGGACGTCGGCGGAGCGAGGAACAGGTAACGGTTCTGGTCCAAGCGCTTCCCTCAGAACCACACGGACATTCACACACACCAACATTACACATGACTTCATTCCCCTGCCAACATTTACTGCCCGATCGTCCAGGCTCTTCAACTCCGCTGGACGCAGAAATAATGTGGACGTCAGGCATCTGAACCAACATTCAGGAAGTTGACAACCCTTTGAAAAAACACGAGGAGAATGTAGAAATGGAAATGTGAACCCCTCCAACCACACCACTCTTTAATAAGATCACGGCTGGTGTTCATCGGCTCCACTTTTCTGTACGAACCCCATATCACAGGTTCAATGGGAAGTCAAAGTGGGTTAGGACATTTGTAGTAAATGTTGATGCACATTTCTATGTGTAGAGCTGCAGAAGGTGGGCAAGGGCCCCCATCGACAGTTCTCCTTGGGGTTTCACCACCAATAAAGGCAGGAGGAGTAGGGAACTTGGGGCGTTAATGGAGATATCTTGAGGAAAGTTCACATTACAGTAAAAATGTCTGCAGGCCCTGAGACATAGCTTTTTCCATTGAGGGTAGGGAAGATTCAAACAAGAGGACATGATTTGAGAATTAAGGGACAGAAGTTTAGGGGTAACATGAGGGGGAACTTCTTTACTCAGAGAGTGGTAGCTGTGAGGAATGATCTTCCTGCAGAAGTGGTGGAGGCAGGATCGATTTTACCATTTAAAATAAATTGGATAGGTATATGGACGGGAAGGGAATGGAGGGTTATGGTCTGAGTGCAGGTAGATGGGACTAGGTGAGAGTAAGTGTTCGGCATGAACTAGAAGGGCCGAGATGGCCTGTTTCCGTGCTGTAATTGTTATATGGCTATTTGGTTAAAGGTGGATAAATCTCATTGGCCTGGTCAGATATATCCAAGGTCATTGTGGGAAACTATAAGAGAAATTGCAGGAGTCCTGGCTGAGATATATGAATCATCATGAGACACAGGTGAGATGCTGAAAGACTGGAGGGTGGCTAATACCATGACAACATTCCGGAAGAGCTGGAAAGAAAAACCTGGGATGAGCATTGGGCCCATTGATGTTTGATCTCTATATTGATGATTGGGATGAGAATGTTCGAGGCATGATTAGTAAGTTTGCAGTTGAAACTAAAATAGGTATCAAACCTAATTCCTAATTATAGGAAGGATGTCAACAAAATAGAGAGAGTACAGAGGAGATTTACTAGAATGTTGCCTGGGTTCCAGCAACTAAGTTACAGAGAAAGGTTGAACAAGTTGGGTCTTTATTCTTTGGAGTGCAGAAGGTTAAGGGGGAACTTGATTGAGGTCTTTAAAATGATGAAAGGGATAGACAGAGTTGACATGGATAAGCTTTTCCCATTGAGGGTAGGGAAGATTCAAACAAGAGAATTCAGGGACAGAAGTTTAGGGGTAGCATGAGGGGGAACTTCTTTACTCAGAGAGTGGTGGCTGTGTGGAATAATCTTCCAGCAGAAGTGGTGGAGGCAGGATCGATTTTAACATTTAAAAGTAAAGTGGATAGGTATATGGATGGGAAGGGAATGGAGGGGTATGGTCTGAGTGCAGGTAGATGAGACTAGGGGAAAATAAATGGTCGGCACGGACTGGAAGGACCGAGAAGGCCCGTTTCCGTGCTGTAATTGTTATATGGTTATTATATGGTAATATTGTAGAGAGTGAGACGGCTATCGTGAATGACAGCAGGATCTTGATCAGCTGGACAAGTGGGCCAAGGAATGGCAAAAGGAGTTCAATTCAACCAAGTGTGAGGTGTTGCATCTTATGAAGTTAAGCCAGGGCAGAGGTATCAAGGAGTGCAGGTATACAGTTGCCTGCAAATGGCATAGCTGGTAGATAAGGTGATGAAGAAGGCTTTTGCCATGCTGGTCTTCAACAGTCAGAGTATTGAAGTTAGGAAATTGCGTTATAACTGTACAAGATGTTGGCGAGGCTGAACTTGGAATATTGTGTTCAGTTTGGATCACCATACTATAGGAAAGGTGCCTTAAGCTGGAAAGAGTGCTGAGAAAATGTACAATTATGTTGCTAGGACTCAAGGGCCTGAGCAACAAGGAGAGGTTGGGCAGGCTAGGACTATATGCCTCGTAGCACAGGAGACTGAGGGGTGATCTTATAGTGTATACAATCATGAGAATAAATAGGGCAAATGCACAGCCTTTTCCCCTGAGTAGAGGTTTCAAGGACTACAGGGCATAGATTTAAAGATTTAATTGGAACCTGAGGGATAACATTTTCACTCAGAGGGTGGTGGGAAGAGCTACCAGAGGGTGCAACTGAAGCACAATAACAACATTTAAAACATATTTGGGCAGGAAAGGCTTAGAGGACGGGAGAAATGAGGACAAATGGGACTAGCTTATCTTGAGTATTTTGGTCGTTACGGATGAGTTTGTTTGAATGATCTGATTCTGTGCTGGATGGGTGTATAACTATTCACATTCTGTGTAGATACTGAAAGATGTTCATATAAAAGGGGTGGCTGGAGGTCAAAAAGGCGTTTGGCCTTCATCAGTCAGAGTATTGAGTTTAAAAGGTACACAAAATGCTGGAGGGTGCAGCAGCATCTATGGAGTGAAGGAGATAGGCAACGTTTCAGGCCGAAACCCTTCTTCAGACTCTTTGAGTTTAGAAGTTGGGAGGTCATGTTGCAGTTGTATAAGATGTTGGTGAGGCAGCATTTAGAGTATTGTTTTCACTTCTGGGCACCGTGTTAAAGGAAAGATGTTGGCAAGCTGGAAAGGGTGCAGAGAAGATTTACAAGGATGTTGCAAGGGCTAGAGGGCGTGAGTTATTGGGAGAGGTTGAGTGGGCTGGGACTCTATTCCTTGGAGCGCATGAGGATGAGGAGAGATCTTATTGAGGTGTATAAAATCATGAGAGGAATAGTAGAAGCAGAATCTCTTGCCAAGAGTAGGTGAATCGAGGACCAGACAACATAGGATTAAGGTGAAGGGGAAAAGATTTAATAGGAATCTGAGGGGTAACATTTTCACACAAACGGTGGTGGGTGTGTGGAACAAGCTGCCAGAGGAGGTAGTTAAGGCAGATACTATCCCGACATTTTACAAACATTTAGACAGGTACATGGATGGGACAGGTTTGGATGGATATGGGCCAAATGCGGGCAGGTGGGACAAGTGTAGCTGGGACATGTTAGCCGGTTTGGGCAAGTCGGGCCAATGGGCCTATTTCCACACTGTATCACTCCATGGCTGGAAAGGTTCTGTGCACTGGCTTAGAGTTGAAGAAGATGTTGAACATCTGCTGACGACACCCTTGGTGCCACGGGGCTGCTCTGGTTCATTTATGATGATAACTGGCTCGTCGCTTCCCAGCAGTGTGTACCAACTACTTCCACTTGGGGATGGACTGCTATCCAGAAAGGGTATCTAGGACTACGTCCATTGATATCTAGGACTAGGACATCTAGGACAAATATCTTGGACTACTTTCTCCTGCTTGTTGATAATTAGAAGGGTTGCATATTTTGTCATTCAGATCAAGTGCCTCCTCAGAATGGATCAAAATGGCCCTGAGGTTAGTTTACGTAACTCGTAGTCAACAGACCAGGCCAGTATAGTTTGTCACATTACTCTGACCAATAGAATCCAGCAAAACCTAACATCCCCAGAGTCTCCAGATCTACCGGGGAGGCTAACCTGGGGAACAGACTTTGGTTCTCATGTAAACTGTGGAAAAGTTAAATTAGCTACTTCCATGCACATAACAAGAGTTTTTTTTAAATGCCGAAATAAATGGGAAATGTTGATGCTCACAAGTATCTAGATGACCTTTTATAACAAGTCACCAAAAGCCAATGTTCAGATGAAGGAAAACAATTGGGAATGAGGTGAGTGTGAAGAAGATCCCAACCTGAAACACCGTCCATTCATGTGCTCCATGGATGCTGCTGGATGCGCTGTTACTCCAGCATTTTGTGCCTTTTCTTGCGGAACCTGAATCTGCAATTCCTTACTTCTACAAGTCGTGATATGTTGACATTCATAGCATTGGAGCACAGTAACCATGGTCTTCCTGCATCTATGAAGGACCGTGATGAGACTGCACCTACTTTTTACAGGTTTCATCCTCTTACTTAAGAAGAAGAGGGCATACACCAAAGATTCACCGTAGAGATTCCTGGGAGGTAGCTCTGTTGCATGGGCTGCGTGGAATGGACCAGACCTCTGTTCCCCAGGGCCCTGATGTTTACCAACTTCTTTCAGAGCTCAGCAGGCTGGAGGCAGGGAGATGCTACGCATGGCTGAGGGGTCTCGGAATGGGAGGGTGTTCAGAACTGTGATGAGGAGGTTGGTAGAGGCTCGAAGGTTGGTAGAGGCTCAGTCATTGAGTTCATTAAAAATAGAGATTGATAAATTGCTTATGAAGAACACCTGAGAGAGGAATATAAATTGTTGAGGGTGTGGGTAGATAGAGAGTGAGAATCGTTCCACACAATAGAGACCCCTTAGACTAGAGGGCATGGGTTAAAGTTGAGGAGAAAGTTCAGTGGTGACCTGAGGAGAGGTGTTTGAAATCTGGAACTCACAGTAGGAGATTTAGGCAGGCGCCACATAGAACCGAGACATTAAAAGCCTCTTAAATACCATCCTCATATCTGCCTCTACCACCACACCTGCCAGTGTGTTCCAGGCACCAACCACTTCATGTTAAAATACTTGCCTCACAGATCTCCTTTGAACTTTGCCCCTTCAACCTTAAAGATATATCCTCTATTCTTTGATATTTCCAAACTGAGAAAAGGGTTCTGACTGTCTACCCTACCTATGCCTCTCATAATTTAATATGCTTCAATCAGGTCTCCCCTCAATCTCCGATGCTCCAGTGAAAACAATCCAAGTTTGCCTAAACTATCCTTATAGCTCCAATCCAGGTAGAATTCTGGTAGAGCTTGTCCATAAAGGGGTGACCAGAACTGCATGAAATACTCCAAATGCAGCCTAACCAAAGTCCTATAAAGCCGAAGGAGGTCCTGACCCAAAATTATTGGTGTCCATTTCATAGAATGTAGAGCAGTACAGCAGAAGAAAAGGCCCTTCGGCCCACAATGCCAATGCCCAACATGATGCCAAGACCATCCTTTATCTGTCTGCATCTAACCCATATCCCTCCATTCCCTGTATATCTATTTTCCCAAAGTCATTTAAATCCCACATCCACCACCCCCAGCAGCACATTCCAGGCACACCCCGCTTTCTGTGTGAAAAACCTGCCTCAAGCATTTCCTTTACATTTTCCTTCAGCCTATGCCCTCCAGTTTTTCACTTTTCCATGCTGGGAAAAAGATTCTCACTGAGATTCTATCCGACCCTATCCACTTTCCGTCCACAGATGATTTCAGCTAGAATATCTGACTTAGGGATCACGTCCTGGGTGTGGCCTGACCACCCTCCTTACAAATCCTGAGCCTTGTCAAGAAACTGCTAATTTAGGCAAAACCTATGTCAATGTTTTCAAATTTCATTAATGTGGTAACATCAACGTAACTTGTCTTTGATATTCGTTAGTAAATAGAATCCGTAATAATGAACACCCTTTTTTATACATGAACTAAAAATATTCCTGAAATGCCTGCAGCCAAGTATTTCTCTGTGTTTAATCTCATTGTGACATTTGTGTTAAACATACTCTGTGATTCAGCTGATTTACTGAGCGCAGCTTGCAGCAGAGATTGTATCTGCACACAGGTCTGCTTGAAAGAAGGATTCTGATGTCTCCGAATCCTTGTTCTTCAATAAATACGTTACATCTGCCCCTTTACACTAAGAGCACGGCAGGCACTGGACAACAGAGCACACATGTTGGGGGGGGGGGGGGGGGGGCGCAGGAGGTGACCCCCCCAAAAATCGACAAAGATCCCTGAAGTCGGGCTCCAAACCCTGAAGACAGTGTACAATATCTGTGCCAAATGTGTGAGCAGATGCTAGGTAAAGTGAACGCATGGTTTCACAAATAACAAGTACATTTCATAACTATTGTTGAGAGGGGGAAAATAATTAACAGCCAATACACTTGAGTGTAACACACAGTGCTGGAGTAAAGGGCCTGTCCCACTTGGGTGACTGTGGAGCGTCAGTGACTCACGCCCGTAAAACCGTCAAGTTGCACGACATACACGCTGACGATGCTGTCATGCGGGTGATGCCCGGTTAGTGTTGAGGCTGTAAAATATTCTTCCTTCAATGCATGGATTTTAAACATTGATATATCTTTGGGGCAGTTTGACACGGGACACGTGCAGAGGGCTGAGCATCCTGCAGCCGGCACTCCCCTCCCCTACGCTTCTCCCCTCCCCTCTCCCCCCTACCCTTCTCCCCTCCCCTCTCCCCCCCCTTCTTCCCCCCTCCCCTCTCCCCCCCTTCTTCCCCCCTATTCCTCCCTTCTCCCCGTTCCCCCTTATCCACTACCCCCTCCCCTCACATCCCCTTCTCCCCCTCTCCCTCCTTCTCCCATTCTCCCCCCCCCCCCCCATTTTCCCCGACGCCCCCCCATTTGTGGACCCAGCCTGCGACCAGCGATCCCCCGCACACGCTAGGGACAATTTATACAAACCTGTGTGCCTTTAGAGTGCTTGAGGAAACCCAAACCCTAACCCTAATCCTAGCCCCACCCCTGACCCTAACCCTAACTCTAGGTTGATAGGCTTGGTATAAGTACAAATTGTCCCCAGTGTGTGTGGGATAGTGTGCGGGGGATTGTTGGTCGGTGCGGACTCGGTGGGCCGAAGGGCACTGTATCTCTGAACTAAATGTGACACAGGGGCTGGACTCGAACCCCCAATGTTCTGCCTGCTCCTCATGGGAACTAAACCGTTGGCCACGAGTTGTCCCAGAGGCAGATCTCTCTTCCAATGGTCTCTCCAAACCCCCAGAGGCAGCGGGATTTTCAACTGGGTACCGGCAATGTTGTCAATGTACCAGTGCCACCCACCTGCTCCGGCCACTGAGTCTGAATACCCACCACCCATTTGGAAGCAAGGCGAGGGGGCAGAGGGGGAGATGGGAGGGTGTTGTTCCCAAAGTCTGCATTTATCCCTTAGTCAATGTTACTAAAACAGATGATGTGGCCTTTGAGCGGTACTATTAGTGGGATCTCGCTGTCGAAGGCTGGGTCCACAAATGGGGGCATCGGGGAAAGTGGGGGGGGGGGTGTAGAATGGGAGAAGGGAGGACGAGGGGGGGAAGGGGATTTAAGGGGAGGGGGTAATGGATATGAAGAGTGGAGCGGGGAGAAGGGAGGAGAGGGGGGAAGGGAAGAAGGGAGGAGAGGAGAGGGGAGAAGGGTAGGGGGGAGAGGAGAAGGAGGGATGTGGCGGGAGGGGGGAAGAGGGGAGAGGGGAGTTCAGTCTACACTCACTGAATCCATCCCTGTGAAAAGTTATAAAGAGGGTGATCGGATCTGGAAGCAGACCAATGCATCTATAAATAAAACTGAACGACTCAGACATCTTTTCATTTGCACAATTGATTTTATTGTCTTAATTTTAATATATTCATGTTTAAAATGCATGCATTGAAGGAAGAATATTTTACAGCCCACCTGTGGTCCCCGACCCCAACCCTAACCGGTCGTCAGCATACGTCAGCGTGTGAGACACCCAGATGTC
The DNA here is from genome assembly GCA_963514005.1 of Raja brachyura. The sequence goes on from OY740791.1 coordinate 69,190,404, forward strand.
GCCCCTGGATTTTGAACATCCCAAAATCCTGGTGCGACAGGGAAGCACCGCACGTTACCGCGCATCACTGCATGCGTCACCACGCCTCACCACGCGTCACGCACGCATCATGATGCGACAACCTATATTTAGGCTGTCGCCTAACTGTTGCCCAAATGTCGTCCAAGTGGGGCAGGCCCTTAACTCTGCTGCTCGGGCAGCATCTGAGGAGGGAATACAATGAATGAATGAATGAATGAATGAACAAAATGAACAAATGAATACTTTATTGTCAAATGTGAGAAGTCACAGTGAAATTCTTTGCTTACATACACAAGGTGTGCAACTAGTCGCTACATAAAGGGTGCTGACAACGTTACAAAGTGGGCTCCGTCAACTCGTAGATAGGTGACGTTTCAGGTCAGAACCTTTTATCAGATTGATTGGCTGACGACATAGGGCAGGTAGACATTCCAACAGCTGGGCTTGACAGGTGATGGAGACAGAAATTAAAACAGAAGATCATATTTCCTATAGCAATTTAAATAGTTTAATTTGGCATCATCTTAGGCACAGACATTCTGGACTTCCCATAGGCTCTGTTCACATTGCTATGTTAATCAGCATGTACTGTAGATCAATGGGCAGATTAAACATGCAGGTCAATCAGGAGGCAGCTCGAATGTTGGCGGTACATCACTCCCTGACGAGCTCAATGCGTTTTACGCATGCTTTGATAGGGAGAATACTGATGTGCCTTCCTGAGCCCCCATTCGCTGTGATGGTATTTCAGTCACAGTCGCAGAGGCTGACGTAAAAAATTCTTCAGAGGGGTGAACCCTCGAAAAGCACCTGGACCTGATGGTATACCTGGTCGTATTCTAAAAACCTGGCTGGAGTTTTTGCGGACATTTTCAACCTCTCACTTCCGATGTCTGAGGTTCACACCTGCTTTAAAAGGGCATCAATTATACCAGTGCCCAAGAAGAGCAAGGTGACGTGCCTGAATGACTGTCGACCAGTGGCACTAACGTCTGTGGTGATGAAGTGCTTTGAGAGGTTGATCATGGCACATATCAACTCCTACCTCGACAAAAACCTGGACCCACTGCAGTTCGCTTACCGCCACAACAGATCAACGGTGGATGCGATCTCGCTGGCTCTCCACTCCATATAACCATATAACAATTACAGCCCCCTGCTGTCCTAACTCTATACTCATGACTGCGTAGCTGGTCATAGTGCGAACTCCACCATCAAGTTCGCTGATGACACCACTGTTGTGGGACATATCACTGATGGGGACGAGTCAGAGTATAGAAGCGAGATAGACGGACTGACCAAATGGTGCCAGCACAATAACCTGGCCCTCAACACCAGCAAAACCAAGGAACTGATTGTGGACTTTGGAAGGGGTAGGATGGGGACCCACAATCCCGTTTATATCAACAGGTCGATGTTGGAGAGGGTCAAGAGCTTCAGATTCCTGGGCGTGCATATTTCTGAAGATCTTTCCTGGTCCGAGAACACTGATGCAATTATTAAGAAAGCACATCAGTGACTCTACTTCCTGAGAAGATTACGGAGAGTTGGTCTGTCAAGGAGGACTCTCTCTAACTTCTGCAGGTGTACAGTAGAGAGCATGCTGACCGGTTGCATCGTGGCTTTGTTCGGCAACTTGAGTGCCCTGGAGCAGAAAAGACTACAAAAGTAGTAAACACTGCCCAGTCCATCATCGGCTCTGACCTCCCTCCCATCGAGGGGATCTATCGTAGTCGCTGCCTCAAAAAGGCTGGCAGCATCATCAAGGACCCACACCACCCTGGCCACACACTCATCTCCCCGCTACCTTCAGGTAGAAGGTACAGGAGCCTGAAGACGGCAACGACCAGGTTCAGAAACAGCTTCTTCCCCACAGCAATCAGGCTATTAAACTCAACTGAACAAATCTCTGAACATTAATAGACCATTATCTGTTTATTTGCACTTTATCAGCTTATTTATTCATGTGTGTATATATTTATATAATGGTATATGGACACACTGATCTGTTCTGTATTCATGTCTACTATGTTCTGTGGTGCTGAAGCAAAGCAAGAATTTCATTGTCCTATCTGGGACACATGACAATAAAACTCTCTTGACTTGACTCTTGACAATGCTTTATGATCAAAGAATAAACGATTAATGTCCTTGGTGATAAGAAATTGGGCGGCATGGCAGTGCAGCAATAGAGTTGCTGCCTTACAGTGCCAGCGACCCAGGTTCGATCCTGGCTATGGTGCTGTCTGTATGGAGTTTGTACGTTCTCCCCGTGACCATGTGGGTTTTCTCCAGGCACTCCAATTCCCTCCCACATTCCAAAGATGTGCAGGTTTGTAGGTTAATTGACTTGGTATAATTATAAATTGTCCCTAGTGTGTGTTGGATAGTGTTTGTGTGCGGGGATCGCTGGTTGGCGTGGACTCGATGGGCCGAAGGGCCTGTTTCCGTGCTGTTGCCCGTCTGTGTCTCTAAAACTAAAACTAAACTGAGACAGCACAGGCCACTCGCCACTCGTGTCAGTCCGTGAAATCATGGCTAATCCTTGACCTCAACACCATTTCTTGTACTCATCCCATATCCTGCGATTTCTATAGCATCTAAAAATCTATTCCTCTGGTCAACCGACAGTTTATTTAGCCAGGTGAAGAAACAGAAACTACCCCTGGGATCGATAAACAGATGCATGTCCAGAGACATTGGCCAAATGAATGTGATAGATGAACATGCTGTACATGGTAGAGTAGAAATGGACCTTTTGGCCCTTGAGATGCTCTGCCATCTAATAATGTTATGGCTATTCTGATTGTAACATCAACCTGGCCATAGAATCATAAACCATATTCCCATCTGCTCATTGCGCAGTGGTTCCTCCACTGCCTGAAAAGTCTTCCAACACCATGCCTACTTTGCCCTTCAGTGAAGTCCCTCAACCACTGTTTTAAGTGGGTGATTTTTAATAATTGTAAATTCTCCCACAAGAGGAACCAGCCTCACCATTTCTGCTGGATACCTTGATATTGCCAGAGTATCTTCCCACCACCCAATCATTCCAAGCTCAGGTCATACACAGAGTTCAAAAATCTTCCTCACACACCCTCTGAAACTATAACTTGAATGGGTCGGGAGTGAATGACTCAGGACCGAAGGATGGGGAATGACCCGAGATGTGAAGATAATTATAAGGTAAGGAGTTGTACTTACCAGATGAACAGATTATTGATCTGCATGAATGACAGGATTATTGGCCTGGTGAATAAACAGATAATGATTGTGATCAATAGGCAGATTAATGATCCACGTACATAGAATAATAAAGATTTTAGATTAATTACCAATGGTCAGGATAGGAATTAATGATAGGGATCAATAGATGGATTCATGATTGCCAATCAATTTACAAATTAATAATCCAGGTCGACACAAAAAGCTGGAGTAACTCAGCGGGTCAGGCAGCATCTCTGGAGAGAAGGAATGGGTGACGTTTCGGGTTGAGACCCCCCTTCAGACTGATCAGTCTTCGATGTAAACCAGCATCTGCAGTTCTTTCCGACAGGTCAACAGGCACATTAAGTACCAGTTATTAATAAATAGGTTAATGTACTAGATCAATAAAAAACTTTAGTGAGATTATTAATATAATATTGAGTCCAACAACAGTCCATGTAGACGGATAGTTATTGAGTGTTGAGCCATACAGGACTAAAACAGACATCTTTCTCTTACTTTGGAGCTCCCAAAGTGCAACGCCTCACCATTAAACTATATCTGCCCTATCTCTACCCATATTTCTAACTGATCTATATTAGGATGGTGAGTGACATTGTTAATTCAGAAACAATGGTTCTGAACTTAAAGAAAGGTAACTTTGAGGGTATGAGACGTGAATTGGCCAAGATTGACAGGCAATTAATTCTAAAAGGGTTGACGGTGGATACGCAATGGAAGACATTTAAAGACTGCATGGATGAACTACAACAATTGTTCATCCCAGTTTGGCAAAAGAATAAATCAGGGAAAGTAGTGCATCCGTGGATAACAAGGGAAATCAGGGATAGTATCAAAGCAAAGGACGATGCGTACAAAGTAGCCAGAAAAAGCAGCATACCAGAGGACTGGGAGAAATTTAGAGACCAGCAGAGGAGGACAAAGGGCTTAATTAGGAAAGGAAAAATAGATTATGAAAGAAAACTGGCAGGGAACATAAAAACTGACTGCAAACATTTTTATAGATATGTGAAGAGAAAGAGATTAGTTAAATCAAATGTAGGTCCCTTGCAGTCAGAAACAGGTGAGTTGATCATGGGGAACAAGGATATGGCGGACCAATTGAATAACTACTTTGGTTCCGTCTTCACTAAGGAAGACATAAATAATTTGCCGGAAATAGCAGGGGACCGCGGGTCAAAGGAGGAATTGAGTGAAATGCAGGTTAGTCGGGAAGTGGTGTTGGGTAAATTGAAAGCATTAAAGGCTGATAAATCCCCAGGGCCAGATAGGCTGCATCCCAGAGTACTTAAGGAAGTAGCTCCGGAAATAGTGGATGCATTAGTGATAATCTTTCAAAACTCTTTAGATTCTGGAGTAGTTCCTGAGGATTGGCGGGTAGCAAACGTAACCCCTCTTTTTAAGAAGGGAGGGAGAGAGAAAACGGGGAATTACAGACCAGTTAGTCTAACATCGGTAGTGGGGAAACTGCTAGAGTCAGTTATTAAAGATGGGATAGCAGCACATTTGGAAAGTGGTGAAATCATTGGACAAAGTCAGCATGGATTTACGAAAGGTAAATCATGTCTAACGAATCTTGTGGAATTTTTCGAGGATGTAACTAGTAGCGTGGATATGGGAGAACCAGTGGATGTGGTGTATCTGGACTTCCAGAAGGCTTTCCACAAGGTCCCACATAAGATACAAACTTAAAGCAAACGCCATTGGGGGTTCAGTATTGATGTGTATAGAGAACTGGCTGGCAAACAGGAAGCAAAGAGTAGGAGTAAACGGGTCCTTTTCACAATGGCAGGCAGTGACTAGTGGGGTACCGCAAGGCTCAGTGCTGGGACCCCAGCTATTTACAATATATATTAATAATCTGGATGAGGGAATTGAAGGCAATATCTCCAAGTTTGCGGATGACACTAAGCTGGGGGGCAGTGTTAGCTGTGAGGAGGATGCTAGGAGACTGCAAGGTGACTTGGATAGGCTGGTGAGTGGGCAAATGTTTGGCAGATGTAGTATAATGTAGATAAATGTGAGGTTATCCACTTTGGTGGCAAAAACAGGAAATCAGACTATTATCTAAATGGTGGCCGATTAGGAAAAGGGGAGATGCAGCGAGACCTGGGTGTCATGGTACACCAGTCATTGAAAGTAGGCATGCAGGTGCAGCAGGCAGTGAAGAAAGCGAATGGTATGTTAGCTTTCATAGCAAAAGGATTTGAGTATAGGAGCAGGGAGGTTCTACTTCAGTTGTACAGGGTCTTGGTGAGACCACACCTGGAGTATTGCGTAAAGTTTTGGTCTCCAAATCTGAGGAAAGACATTATTGCCATAGAGGGAGTGCAGAGAAGGTTCACCAGACTGATTCCTGGGATGACAGGACTGTCTTATGAAGAAAGACTGGACAGACTCGGTTTATACTCTCTAGAATTTAGGAGAATGAGATGGGATCTTATAGAAACGTACAAAATTCTTAAGGGGTTGGACAGGCTAGATGCAGGAAGATTGTTCCCGATGTTGGAGAAGTCCAGGACAAGGGGTCACAGCTTAAGGATAAGGGGGAAATCCTTTAAGACCGAGATGAGAAAGACTTGTTTTCACACAGAGTGGTGAGTCTCTGGAACTCTCTGCCACAGAGGGTGGTTGAGGCCAGTTCATTGGCTATATTTAAGAGGGAGTTAGACGTGGGGATAAGAGGGTATGGAGAGAAGGCAGGTACGGGATACTGAGTTGGATGATCAGCCATGATCATATTGAATGGCGGTGCAGGCTCGAAGGACTGAATGGCCTACTCCTGCACCTATTTTCTATGTTTCTATGTCTCATATCGCATGACAACCTTCGTCACCCACAACTCCACCAGTTTAGGCATCTTCTGCAAATGCACTCGTTTCTGGTTCAGTTTACCATTGGGGACCTCAGTGAATGCTTAACTAAAATCCATGTAGACAACATCTACAGTCCAATCCTTATTATAAAGCATAGTACAGGAATAAGCCATTCATGTGTATGACAAGCATAATGCCAAGTTAACAAAATCTCCTCTGACCTCGTGATCCATATCCCTCCATTTTAAATTATTTCTATTATTTATATTTCCACTATTATTTCTGTTTCCATGGCTACCCCTCGCAGTGTGTTCCAGTTACTCACTGTGTAATAAACTTGTTCTTTAAACCAGGGGTGGGGAACCTGTGGCCTTCTAGGCCATTAAGTGCGGCCTTTTGAATGAATCCAAATTTTGTAGAACAAATCCTTTTATTTTATTAATATGTTTTTGTTCGTGTTATTATTTTTATTTTAATCTTAAAATGAAAGTATTTAAAATATCAAAGAGTAAAAAAAGATTCAACGAAATTAGCATTTTGTAGCATTCAAATTAGCATTTCAACCTCACCTAGGTGATGTCTCCAAGGCTCCTAAAGAACTACAGATGGAATTGATTGAGCTCTCAGAAGATGACATTTTAAAGTCCTTATTTGATGCTAAGAAAGATCCGATTGGAATATGGGAAAATGTAGTAGATTGCCCACGTCTCCAGCAACATGCACGGAAAATGCTTTCTTGCTTTTCAACCACTTATTGCTGTGAATCGACATTCTCCTAACTAACCCAAATCAAGACACCCTTAAGGTCACAAATGACGGATCCCCATCCAGAAGATCAGTTGAAACTGCGTACCTCCATGTTGCAACCAAATATTCAAATGCTTTCCCACAAAAATTTTACAAAATAATGTCCATTTTGAAGTATATCTAATTGAAATTTTTTTGATACGGCCTTATTAGATTACAGCTAACTACAGCGGAATTCCAACATGAAAAGGTTCCCCACCGCTGCTTTAAACCTTACCCAACATATTCTTTAAACCTTACCCTGCTGTCATTAAAGATATGCCCTCTAGTCTCTGACATTTCCACCCTGGCAAAGATATTGACTTCCTACCCTGCCTCTCATAACGTCATAATGTCACTCAACCTCCGATGCACCAGAAAAAAACGATCTAATATCATTGCAAAGTACTTACTCAGTTGTATTTCCTTTTTCTTTTTGACTCAATTTGCACCTATCATCAACCAAGGTTGCCAGACTTGACTATCCTTGTCGTTTCCATGGGACGGGTACTGGAGGGGAGGGTGGTGGGAATCAGCAGCGGACACTGGGAAAGGGCTGGTAAGAAGAACCGGGGGCCTTGCCTTCCACGCCGTCAAGGTTGGCTGCCGGATGTGCTCTCGGGGCACTAAGGCTGAAGTTGGCTGGGCCAGGAGGGATGATAGTTTGCGGGACGATCAGATCATGGCGACGGCTGCAACGGGCCTGTATGGCCAGCTGCAGCTGGGACTATGAAAAGGGTGCTAAATCCTGGCAACTTGCATATGGACTCTGTGGACTGTTTCTATGCATTCTGTACTTAATTAGGGATTGTACTTAAGTATGGCAATACTCTTACTGATCTGTACCTTGCTACATGTGATAATAAAACAATGATGGAATTATTCTTCCTTCCAGGAACATTTTGGTCCTGAATTCTGATCAGCTGGCATTTAAATGACTCCCACATGTCAGATATTGTGTAAACCAATAACAGCTGCTTCCAATGTCCTCTCTCAAATTGTCAATTGATATATTAACAACTTCTAGCAGATATTATTGACATTTAACATTAAATTGATGTTGCCATTATTAATAGGCAGATTTAGGATCTAAATCATGTTGCATGCAGAGAGTTGTACAGCACAGAAACAGACCCCTTGACTCAACTCATCCAATCTGTCTCTCTACCCGAAGCGTCGCCCATTCCTTCTCTCCAGAGATGCTGCCTCACTCGCTGAGTTACTCCAGCATCTTGTGTCTACCTGTCTCTCTGTGTTGCCATGTTCAGGGAGTTATGTACATGCACCCCTAGGTGTCTGTTTTATCCCACTTTACAGCGTCCGGATGTTCACAATGAATGTCCTTCCCCGGTTTTCATTCCTAAACTGCATCACTTCATACTTGTCTGAATTAAATTCCATCTGGCAAGCCTCAGGCCACTTTCCCATAATGTCCGTGCCAAACATCTTACTACCGTCTCTTATCTACAGGCACAGAATCCATACTCTCCATATCCATTTGCCTATCCAAAAGGCAGCACATTTCAGACACTCATTGCCTTTTGTGTGAAAAGATTGCCCCACGTGTCTCTTTTAAACTTTGTCCTTCTCACCTTAAAGCCGTGCCCTCTAGTATCTGATTTTTCCATCCAGGGAAAACGTTTTGACTGCCTACCCTATCTATCTCTCATTTTTTATATAACCATATAAACATATAACCATATAACAATTACAGCACGAAAACAGGCCTTCTCGGCCCTTCCAGTCTGTGCCGACCATTTATTTTCCCCTAGTCCCATCCACCTGCACTCAGACCATACCCCTCCATTCCCTTCCCGTCCATATACCTATCCACTTTACTTTTAAATGTTAAAATCGATCCTGCCTCCACCACTTCTGCAGGAAGATCATTCCACACAGCCACCACTCTCTGAGTAAAGAAGTTCCCCCTCATGTTACCCCTAAACCTCTGTCCCTTAATTCTCATGGCATGCCCTCTCGTTTGAATCTTCCCTACCCTCAATGGGAAAAGCTTATCCACGTCAACTCTGTCTATCCCTTTCATCATTTTAAAGACCTCAATCAAGTCCCCCCTTAACCTTCTGCGCTCCAAAGAAATATACTTTTATCAGATGCCCCACAACCTCTGGCATTCCAGAGAACATGACGCAAGTCTGTCCAACCTCTCCCTGTAGCTAATACCCCCAATGCACACATCAGTCTGGTAAACCTCCCCTTCCAAAGCCTCCACATATTTCCTGTATTGGGGCAACTAGAATTCCACACAATACTCCCTATGCGGCTTAACCAAAGTCCTATATAGCTACATCATGACTTCCTGATTATGTTGGCTGCTTTCCCAAGGCAGCGTGAAGTGGCAATCAATGGGTGGGAAGTTTGGTCTGTGTGATAGACTGGACTGCATCCACAACTCAGCAAGTTCTTGTGCTCTTGAGCAGAGCAGTTGCTAAACCAAGCTGTGATGTATCCTGATAGGATGCTCTCTATGGTACATCTGTAGAAGTTAGTAAGAGACATTGGAGACATGTCACCTTAGCCTTCCAGAGCCAACGGAGATAGATGAGGTCTTAAATTAATATTTCTCTTCATTACATATTGTGGAGAGGTTCACGAAAGTTTGCAAATCTGGGTAAAGAAAAACAAAGTCAGAAATATATCCACATCACAAACCTGGAGTTGCCGGCGGTTTTGAAGTTCCTAAAGTGGAATAGATTTCTGGGGTCTGTCTAAGTGTATCATAGCACATCACGGGAAGTTAGGGAAGAAATTGCGAGGGCCCTGGCAGAGATATTTATATCATCTTTAGCCAGAGGTGGAGGGTGATTAACGATGTGCCCATATTTAAGAAAGATTGCAAGGGTAAGCCAGGGAACTGCAGGCCAGTGGTGGAAACGTTAATAGAGGCGACTCTGAGGGATATTATCTACCAGCACTTGGAAAACTAAGGACTGATTAGTAAGTCAGCATGGTTTTGTGCAGGGGAAATTGTGTCTCATGGATTTTATTAGGGTTTTTTGAAGATGTGGCAAATAGGATTGATGGTAGACATGTCTGCATGGATCCAACAGGACTTTTGACAAGGTCCTTTGTAGTAGGCTGGTCTGGAAAATTCAAAGTCATGGGAACCTTGGTGGGCTATCCAATTGGATGGGAAATTGGCTTGAGGATAGGAGTCAGGGTGTGGCGGTGGAGGGTTGTTATTCTGCCCAGAGACTTGTGACCAGTGGATGTAGCACAAGGATCTGTGCTGGGTTCTCTGGTGTTTGGCGTCCTTATTAATAATTTGGTTGAGAATGTATTTGGTATAGTTGGTAAATTTGAGGATGACGCCAAAATGTTGGTAAATTTGAGGACAAACACCAAAGTGTGGTGCTTTTTTCACTCTGCCCAATGATTGATTCCTCATTTATGTGAGTAGCAATGTTACAAAATTTTGAGATTTTAAAAATCAAGTCTGCAATTTATCCCATCAGATAAATCATAAAAAGAAGTTTAATTTGACACCTAATTCACTTTCATATCTTCAGTATTAAGAAAGTTATGACCATTTTCATACTCGGAAATTAGCATCTTGTTCCCCTTTGCCTTTCAATTGACTTAACTCAAAAGCTGTGATCTGGAACAGTTAAAAGCCCATAACTTTGTTAAAAATTAAGAGAACTCAATGACATTTCCAGTTATTATAGATTGAAGCATTCTGAAACAAATATGAACCAATCTTACTTGGATGACCTGAAATTAAAGCATATAATTAGTTAGTTATCTAATTGTAGCTAATTACAAAATTCAATGAGTAGATCTAAACATCTATCCATTTCTTAAGAAAAGATAAAACTTTTTTTAAATTGCCTAAGTGTCCAAATAACATTCACACAATAATCCACAATATAACATAATTTTTAAATCTAATTTTCATGAATTTCTGGGCCAAATGGAATGAATTTAGTGTTTAATGCCTGTAAATTAATGGCCATTTAAATGAACTAGCGAGTGGGTTTTAGTGGAATGCGGTGGATTGGACCGTTGTGGTTTGCTGTGAAGTCGGTATGAAAAATACAGCCGGTTCATACATTTTTTTTTGGACCCCATTTCGCAACATGAAAATATTATTAAAGCCTCCATAAAAACCAACATTTAATATAAGAATAAACTGTGTACCTTTTTTTCTCCCCTACGCAAAATCCTTCCCGTTATTGGCGCTCACGGCTTTTGAAGGTGATTTTGAAATTACTCTAGATAATAAATAATCTAGTGTAATTTAAAAATACCTTCTTTAATGAAATGTCGGAGCGATTTTTCTTCTGCAACGAAATCGCCCGACATTGATCGATTTGCCCAGTCTGAAGAAAAACGGCACATTAAGCCCGCCCCCCTCTGAAAGGCGCCAAAGTCGCGCACACGGGGAGCGGCAGAACTGCAGCGCTGCTCAAGGTAAGTTTTGTAACATACCTAATGTGAGTAAATGACCCTTAACTTCACCTATCCTAATCTCATTGATCAATGCTGTTTGTCACAACATTTTGAAAACCTCCAGTATATCCAAATATTCCACATTCACTTGTTTGGCACTGGTCACATTTTCATACACCTCCAGTAGATAGGACAATTTTTCCTTTCATAAATCCTTGTAGTCTCTGCTCAATCCTATTAAAATTTTCAAGATGTTCTATTATTCCAAACTTCATTGCAGATCCTAGCCTTTTACCTGCTACTGACATAGGCTAACAGTTCAGTAGTTCTCCCTCCCACCCATCTCAAATGATGGGGCCATATTTGCTACCCTGCCATCCCAAGGCACAAAACTAGAATTTATGGAACTTTGGGATTGACAATCAGGACAATCACTGTGGGAGTGGTGGCCCTGCCCTGGCAGCTGCGGCTCGCCTGCAGTCCGTCTGTTTTTATTTTTTGTTGTTGTTTTCTTGTGTTGTTTTAGCGTGTTAATTTGAGTTATTATGTAGTGTATGTGTGTGGGAGGTGTGGGAGAAACGTTTTTGTCTCTTCCTTTTGGGGGGGACGTGACTTTTCTTGTTGTATCCCCCATCTCCGTCTGTCTGCGCTGAGGCCTAATGGCGGAGCTGACAGCCTCCAACTGCGACCGACTTCGAGGCACCGGAGGCAGAACTAGGATTTACCAGTGCGAGGCTGGCCGACTTCGAGGCTGCGGCGGGTTCAGGCGTTCCGGCGTTCCGGCAGCCCGACTCGGAGCTGTGGCGGCTTTCCGGTGGCGGTGGCGGGGAGACCTGATGCAGGTATGTACAATTATGAGAGCCACAGACGGGGTAAATAGCCAGACTTTATTTCTCCAGGTGGATATGTCAAAGATTAGAGGGCATAAGCTGAAGGTGAGTGTGGGGAAAGTCTAATGGAGGTGCTTGGAGCAAGTTTATTTACACAGGGAGTAGTAGGAACACTCTGCCAGAGGTTGTGGTGAAAGCAGATACGGTCGTGGTATTTAAGATTCAATAGATAAATGAGTCGGAAAAGGGGGATATGGAATGTGTAGGCAGATGGTTTTAGTTTAATTTGGCATCAAGAACAGCACAGACATGGAGGGCTGAAGGGTCTATTCTATGATGTGTGTTCTCTACTACTATCGTTACATCTGTGCATCATCTATGGTGGACCTTTGACTGTAAGATATCCAACAGGTTTGTATGTCTTTTTTCATGAAGACAGAACAAAGTAATGATTTATTCTGATGTCATTTTTGTCCATTATTCTATTTTTTTCTGTCTGTGATGGGTGCGGGTCTTTTTATGTAGCTATAACAATTGATTTCTTGTTAGTTTACTCTCATTTTTTCTTTTTCCCATCTTTATTTATTTTTTTGGCCTCATTTACTGTGTTCTAAAATGCTTTCAATTCTGAGGCCGACTGCTATTTCTGGCAACTTCATAAACCTCTTCCTTTAATGTAGTAATATTTAGATTTTCTTGTCAGCCACCATTGAATTACTTTCCCTTTTATGTTTTATGCTGTGAAGGCATATATTTCTTAAGCAACCTATGCATTATTTTGTTCAATGCTAGGCTTGTTCTGTCTAGTGTCATTCCATTAGCGTTCCTACTTATTCACAATACCTGCAAGCAAGCCATGAGTGGATCAAGCTCTCTGGCACCCAGCGCCTGAGCATCTCGAGTTCTGAAAGCTCTCACCATTTACTTTAAGCTTCATGTTTCCTCACGTTATATTCCATGTTCCAGATTTTACCCACGCTCGTTAGATGTCCATATCTCTTCACAGTCTCTTTAATCCTCTTCCCAACTGACTATTTATCTTTAATACATATGCATTCATGGCATCAAATACATGGCATGTAACACTTGCAATGCATGTTTCATACTTTGTGTTTGTGTATTTATGCATGTTTATGCATGTTTGGTGAATGGTCCCATGCACATTGCCTTTATATCTGCACTTGTGTGGTCATTAGTGTATGTGGGGCAGCTGGGATTGGTTTGAACATTTACCACGGCTGAAGTTCTGAAAGCTCCTGTATTTATAAGTCTTGTGCCCCAGGGTGCTGACACTTTGTAAATGATATCAATCTAAATTTCATTGCAGAAGAAATATTGAGACAGGTAAAGTCCAGAGTGATGCCTTTTACCAAGGGATTGTCCGTTATCCAGGAGTACACGATATTCACACATAGAAATTACACTTTGAAGCTTTGAGTAATTATGGAAAGATCACAGGTTTGAATAAGGGAGGGGGTCAGCAAACTAACTGTCTGATCATTTCGCAAAAAACAATCCAAGATAACATTGTTTTTGTGTTTCTAAAATAATCTACTGGGCACAGTTTGGGATATTTAAATATTAGTTGCTCACAATAATAGTGTGACGCAATATTCCTTGCAAATGTCCTGACTTCAAAATGAATAGAGGACTTCAGTTCTCGGGAGAGATTCAATATGCTGGCCATGTGTTTTCTGGACTGAGAGATGACCAGATTAAATTGTATGATTAATCAAGTTATAGATTACAGAGATGGTCAAAATCTTTCTCATTGTAGGGAAACAAGAAGGCAAAGGTTTAAAGTGGGAGGAAGGAATATTGAAAGGGATAGAAACATAGAAAATAGGTGCAGGAGTAGGCCATTCGGCCCTTCGAGCCTGCACCGCCATTCAATATGATCATGGCTGATCATTCAACTCAGTATCCTGTACTTGCCTTCTCTCCATACCCCCTGATCCCTTTAGCCACAAGGGCCACATCTAACTCCCTCTTTAATATAGCCAATGAACTGGCCTCAACTACCTTCTGTGGCAGAGAATTCCACAGATTTACCACTCTCTGTGTGAAAAATGTTTTCCTCATCTCGGTCCTAAAGGAATTTCCCCTTATCCTTAAACTGTGACCCCTTGTTCTGGACCTCCCCAACATCGGGAACAATCTTCCTGCATCTAGCCCGTCCAACCCCTTAAGAATTTTGTAAGTTTCTATTAGATCCCCCCTAAATCTTCTAAATGCTAGCAAGTACAAGCCAAGTCTATCCAGTCTTTCCTCATGTGAAAGTCCTGCCATCCCAGGAATCAGTCTGGTGAACCTTCTCTGTACCCCCTCTATGGCAAGGATGTCTTTCCTCAGATTTGGAGACCAAAACTGTACGCAATACTCCAGGTGTGGTCTCACCAAAACCCTGTACAACTGCAGTAGAACCTCCCTGCTCCTATACTCAAATCCTTTTGCTATGAATGCTAACATACCATTCGCTTTCTTCACTGCCTGCTGCAGGATATGATGGGAAAGATTTTCGCACTGTGGTTGATATCTGGAACTCACTGCTCTTGGTGAGGCCAATGCAATATTTAAGACACAGTTAGACACTTAATCAGGCAAGACATAGAAGCGTACAGACCAATGGGATCAGTGGAGAGGGGCAAAAAGTCAGCAAAGACATTGTGGGCCGAAGGGCCCGTTTCTGTGCTGTACCAATCTGACGATTCCCCATTGTATAAATATTGTTCTGAATGAACATAGAATGTAGAACATAGAAAAGTACTGCACAGAAACAGCCATTCGGAACACAACGTGCCAAATATGTTGTCAAGATAAATAATCTTATCTGCCTGCATGTGATCCATATCCCTCCATTCCCTACATATCCACTTGCTTACCTAAAAGTTTCTTAAATACCGTTATCAGGTCTGAATCCACCACCACCCCTGCAGTGCCTTCCAGGACCCCATCACCCTCTGTTCAGCAACTTGCGTGGCTGTGTTGACATCTCACTGGAAGTTAAGAAGTGAACACCATTCCCCTCACCAATTAACCAGTTTACCAGGCTATGTAATAGGCTTCACTTGCCAATGCTAGTCTGGCAATTTGCCAATGCCAGACTTGCTAGTCTGAAAAAGGGTCTTAACACGTAATACCACTTATCCATGTTCTCCTGAGATGCTGCCTGACCCGCTGAGGTACTCCAGCACGCTGTGAAACGTCACCTATGCATGTGCTCCAGGGATGCTGCCTGACCCACTGAGGTACTCCAGCACGCTGTGAAACGTCACCTATGCATGTGCTCTAGGGATGCTGCCTGACCCGCTGAGTTACTCCAGCACGCTGAGTCCTTTGCTATGAGCGTCAGCACACCCCTGGTCTGGGAAGCTCCATCATGATCCCACTGGAAATTGGACCAGGTCTGGCTTTGCCTCTTACCAGTTCAGTCCAGTGAAGGCTTATTGGACGGGACAGGAACAGTTAACACTCACCTTCAGCAAAGCAATTGCGTTCATTGAAATTTCCCTCTTTAGTTGCAATTTATTGCATTTTGACCTCTGCCTGAGAGTTGTCTTTTTTGATAACTGGTTATGGTATTCACAATGAGTTACAGAAAGTCAGTGAACAGACAGTCATATTTAAAACTCTGTTAACACTTGAATAGGAGGCTTTAAAGCATTTGGTCTGAAGTGATTACCAGCAGCCTACCCATACAATCAGCAAGCTGGAGCCACTGACTCCGCCAGTCCCCATTCTCTGGCCTCTCTGTCTCTTTCACTCCTTAACTCTGGATGTGAGCAACACCAGATGTAACCCGTGTTTTTTTCTGATGTTAACTGTCGACTTTGGAAAATGTGACCTTTGTGGCATGACTTTCATGATAACTTAGTGAGTAGAAGATTTTAATATTTTGGGAATTGAGAAAAATAGAGAATAAGAATATTTATTGATAACCATAAAATATATTTTAAGTTGTTACAAAGCCTGGAACTTGCAGATGTGAAAATACTGTCTGTGATTAAAGAGAATTCCACTTTACTGCAACGAGGCAGACTGCAAGATGGCCACTGCTACAACGATTGATAAGATGAAAGGCCCATTTATCTTCCAATAAACTCCCTTTCATCTGTTGGGACAATTACTATCCTGGTCAGGAGCAAGTTGTTATGTGTCTCTTCCCTGGAGAGAGAGTGGCAGGTCACATCAGGAAAGCATGTAGTGTTTTGATGCAAGGTGTTGATGTGGGTCGGAGAGAATTGGCAGGACTATGGAAAGGCTGTGCACTGTGAAACTTTCATCAGTGCCAGTTTTGGACTGATCCTGATCGGCACTGGGTGACAATTGCCACACAAACTAAAGCTTGATGTGAGACTCCAGCAGGTTACAGTTACATAGAAGATAGAACAGTCCAGCACAAATCAGCATAATCATGATGTCAATCCCCTCTGCCTGTGCATGGCCTGTATACTTCCACGGTCTCTCCCTGTGTCTTTCTAAACGCCTCTAAAATGTTACTATCGTACCTTACACCCAGCCGCCACCCCCCCACCCCCCAATCAAAAAAACCCTCGGAAATCTCCTTAAACTTTCCCCTTCTCACCTTAAAGCGATGCACTCTAGTATTTGACATTGGCACCATGTGGACTCTGACTGTCTACCCTGTCTACACCTCAGCTTGTGGGAAGCCAGGGCATGCTGTGCCCCTGAGGACTACGTCCATGGGATATGTATCCAACTGCAGCTCCTGACTGACTGAGTGTGGGAACTGGAGCAGCGAATAGTCCTGGGGATAGTCCGGGAGAAGGAGAGCATGATAGATGGATGATAGTGAGTTGGTCACACCTCAGGTGCAGGCAGAAAGTAGATGGGAGATCACCAGGAAAGGAGGCAGGCAGAGGGTGCAATGCCCCTTTGGCATTGGGAGCATATGTTTTAATTTAGTTTAGTTTAGAGATACAGGCCCTTCAGCCCATCAAGTCCACACCGACCAACAATCCCCGCACATTAACACTATCCTAACCGCACTAGGAACAATTTACAATTTACAGAAGCCAATGAATAGGTATGTTACAAAACTTACCTTGAGCAGCGCTGCAATTCTGCCGCTCCCTGTGTGCGCGACTTTGGCGCCTTTCAGAGGGGGGCGGGCTTAAAGTGCCGTTTTTCAACAGACATGGAAAATCGATCAATGTCGGGCGATTTCGTTGCGGAAGAAAAATCGCTCCGACATTCCATGAATGAAGGTATTTTTAAATTACTCTAAATTATTTATTAACTAGAGTAAATTAAAAATCACCTTCAAAAGCCGTGAGCACCGACAACCGGAAGGATTTTGCGTAGGGGAGAAAAAAAAGGTACACAGTTTATTTTTGTATTAAAAGTTGGTTTTTCGGGAGGCTTTAATAATATTTTTATGTTGCGAAATGGGGTCCAAAAAAATGTATGAACAAACAGTATTTTTCCTCCCGACTTCACCGCTAACCGCACCGTTCCAATCCACCGCATTCCACTAAACCCCACTCGCTAGTTGATTTAAATGGCCATTAATTTACAGGCATGATCCAATGTCAGACAGGCGAGTGGGAGGATGGAATTTGGTACAGAAGACAATGACAGCAAGTTCAGAAGACGGGATAGGTAGGAGCACGGCAGGAATTCGAGGAAGGACTGTGGGATGAAATGACATTTATTTGAACCCTGGTGGGCTTACGGGCAAGGTAGATGAGCTCCGGGCATGGATGGGTGTGTGTGCCAGGGACAGTATTGTCATTACGGAACCCTGACTTAAGGGCCTGTTCCACCAGCATGCAACTCTATGCGATGAGCGTGACCTTACGTGGTCGCTTGAGCCGTCCGGCGTTGCAGGGCCGGTTCCACTTCGATTGCCGGAGCCGTGCGGAATTGTGCGGAGTTCGTCCCGACATCGCGCGGGGCTCCGAAAAACTGACTATGTTCAAAAATTCCGCGCAGCAACGGCTTGTCAGCTTGCAGTCGCCTCGACGCATTACACACCGCCTCGACGTCGTGCCTCCGTGAACCTATCTGTAGGTGCCTCCGTGACCCTCTATGTGTGTGGCTCCGTGGCCCTCTGTGTGTGTGCCTCTGTGCCCCTCTCTGTCCTGGCGAACTTACCTTAGACTTCGCTCCAAGTTCGCCTCACTTTGCGCCACTCACCCGACCTCCGTGCGGCCCCTACTGCTGGTTTGGTCACTCTTGCCGCATGCAGGCGCATGCTGGTGGGAACGGCCCTGTACAGGGATCACCCGACCTCCGCGCGGCCCCCGCTTCTAGTTTGATCGCGCTCATCGCATGGAGTCGGATGCTGGTGGGACAGGCCCTTAAGGCAGCCACAGGATTTGCTGCTGAATGTTGCAGATACTGGGGCTGCAGGCTAGATAGTGGTGGCGTAAGGAAGAAGAGGGAATTGCTTTACTGATTAAGGAGAGATCAGTGGTCCAAGGTGACATTACTGAAGAAGTGAGGCTATATGGGTGAAGTTGAGAAAAAAAGAGGATGATTACCTTGTTGGGATTGAACTGTAGGCTGCCAAATAATCATCTGAAATTAGAGGAACAAATACGCCAAGTTTTGAAGATAGTTTATATTTTGCTGTGAGTTTTTGATTCTGGCCCAGTTCATTTTTATTTATTCAGGACTGGTAAGGCCAGAATGTATTTATTCTCAATGTGGTAACATGGGTAGAGGTTGTGATGAAGGCAACATTTGGCATGTTTGCTTTCATGGGTTGAGGCAGTGAGTATAGGAACATAGAACAAAGCAAAGGACACAGAACTGTCCAACACAGGACAGGCCCTTTGGCCCACAATGTGTTTGTGTTGAACATGAGGCCAAGACTATCTGTTATTATCCATATCCCAACATTCCCTGCATATCCTTGTGTCTGTCTAAACGGCTCTTAAATACCACTATAGTATCTGCCTCCACCACCCTCTGGCAGTGCGTTCCAGGCACTCGAAAAACTGTGCAAAAAGTTGTCCTGCACATCTCATTTAAACTTTACCCCTCTCACCTTAAAGCAATGCCTTCCAGTTTAGTTTAGAGATACAGCACGGAACAGGCCCTTCAGCCCAACGAGTCCGCGCCGACCAGCGATCCCCGCACAATAACACCATCCCACACACACTAAGGACAATTTACAATTATACCAAGCCAATTAACCAACAAACGTGTACGTCTTTGGAGTGTGGGAGGAAATCAGAGCACTCGGAGAAAACCTTCCGGTCACGGGGAGAACGTGCAAACTCCATGCAGACAGCACCCTTAATCAGGATCAAACCCGGGACTCTGTAAGGCATTAACTCCAGAGATAACAATCCAAATTTGTCCAACCTCTCCTTCTAGCTAATACCCTCAAATCCAGGCAGCTATCTGGTAAACTTCTTCTGCACTCTCTCCAAAGCCAAACACAATAGAACCAATGTGGCCTAATCAAAGTCCTATAAAGCTACATCCTGACTCATATACGCATTGTCCCAACTGATGGAGGCAAGCATATTACAGTATGTACACCTTCTTTACCATTCTTTGTACTTACGTTACTGCTTTCAGACTCCAAGACCCTTATATACAGTGCATATATATATATATATATGGTAGAGGTCCTACCACAGAGGCCCCAGCACAGATCCCTGCAGAACATGGACATCGTCATGGACCTCCAGAGAGAATAGCACCCTTCCACCACAACCCTGTGTCTTATGGTTAAGCCAGTGGTGGATTCAGACATGCGTCACCCAGTTGGGACATCATGATACAGTTGTACAACACACTTGTTTGCTGCACTTGGAGTATCGTGTGTTCTGGGAACTACATTATAGGTAGAACGTGATTAAGCTTGGGAGAGTGCAGAAATATTTAAAAAGATGTTGCCTGGATAACAGGGCTTGATACACGAGGAAAGAATGTATAGGCTGGGCTTATTTTCCTTGAAGGTTGAGAGGTGACATGATAGAAGTATAAAACATGATGAGACATAGATAGGCCAGATAGCGGAGTCTGTTTCCCATGGTGCACATTGCTTTAAGGTGAGAGGCAAGAGGTTTAAAGGGCATTTGAGGGGGAACCTTTTCCACACGACTAGGTATCTGGAATGAGCTGCTGCTTGAAGCAGGAACGGGAGCAACATTCATGATGATCTGGACAGGTAATGGATTGATCTGGCACAGGGATGTGGAATTAATGCAGGCAACTGGAATTGATATAAATAGCATGATGGCTAGCACAGATGTGGTGGGCCGAAGGGTCTGTGTCTGCTTTACAGCTCGATGACTCTGACTCTACTTGCCCCTCAAAAGTTGTTCCTGAGCCAGCTTTTTGCTGCCTTTTTGGGGTAATTCCTATTCCTATTCCACCTCCTCTATGTGTAATCCTGCTTGATTTTATCTATTATTTGATAAATATTCTGAACTTTACACGTTTCCCCATATGCTTCATTTGTCTTCCTCATTCTCCAAACTAGCCCCAAGATTCTTCCCTCCTCATCTTGTTTCAGCAATTTCTCTCCCTTTCGCCCGTCACGTAACTGATTTCCTCATCCCCGTTTGCATCTGGTTTCTATCCCAGTCCTGCGTTGTGTCACATCTTTCCGTATCTGCACATTTGCTCCTAAGCACTTGGTGGCATCTGGTAACCTCCTTCATTGCTTCCGTCGACAGAAAATGGACTGTGTCTCTGACCACCCAACTATATTGTTCCTTTGCACTGCTGTAAACACCTTTTGATTGATACTGTGAACCTCTGTTTTGGCATAACTAGCCTTATTTTCCTGTACATGTTGAAATCAAGAATGTTGCGAAATATAATTGAACCGTCTGATATTGCCACAATAATCATCGTTCTATGGAGTGACCTTTGTCTGCAACTCACCAACATTATTGAATGCATTCTGTTTCTTTATACACAGGCATTGCAATCCCATCGTAGACTGCAGTGCATTTGCCTCTTGCCTGATCCTACCAAACTTTGAATCATCCTTATTCACAGACCTGCTTATATCAATTACATGGATATGCAGGGAATGAGGGCATACAGATCACATGCATTAATTCTGAAGAAGGGTCTCGACCCGAAACGTCGCCTATCTCCTTCGCTCCTTAGATGCATGCCGCACCCGCTGAGTTTCTCCAGCTTTTTGTGTAACCCTGCATTAATATAAATTGGAGGAACTGCACTTTATATTTCGCTTGGGCACCTTACAACCAAGCCAGTCTGAAGAAGGGTCTCGACCCGAAACGTCGCCTATCTCCTTCGCTCCTTAGATGCTGCTGCACCCGCTGAGTTTCTCCAGCCTTTTGTGTACCCCTGCACTTGACAAGTTGACCTCACCCACCAGTGTCTGACTAGAGACTGAGCAGTAACCAGCCAGATACTGACTATCAGCTGACACCCCCAGTGTTCTGAATGTTAGATTTCACGAATTTCAAGTAACTCCCGTATTCCTTCCCCTGTCTTCCCTGGTCATAGGCACATCTTCCCCAGTCAACAATGGGCCATTATGGATTCCACCCTTCCTGAGGTTATCTGCTTTGTTTTCTTCTGGCCTTCTCGACCTTTCAGTCTGAAGAAGGGCTCCGACCCGAAATATCACCTATCCTTATTCTCCAGAGATTCTGCCTGGCCCGCTGATTTACTCCAGCATTTTGTGTCTATCTCCAGTATAAACCAGCATCTGCAGTTCCTCCTCACAATTTGGCTACTATTTGGCATGGATATTGTGGCCTGAAGGGCCAGTTCCTGTGTTGTACTGTTCTACGTATCCCCTCATGCTTTAGGGTCTTTCTTTATTCTCTCACTTTGATCCTGGTATCCCTACCACTTCTGAGTTAATGTGAACCCTTCCACACAGTGCAAGTGAACCTGTCACAAGTACGTTGGTTCCACCTCAACGTCACTGGGTGTTTCGGCCTTTTATCACAAGGCACCCTCAGTGGAGGCAGGCCCACAGGAGGGTGATCAGCCCTGGGTGTGTGTGTCTTCTGGTTAGCCTCTGGATGGTCACGTGGCAGCCCAGACAACATCTTTTCCCTTCAGCCACAGCCAGTGACTGCTCCATTCGGCTTTTTTCCTTCCACCTTCCTCTCTACCGCTGACTGTGGCTGGTTGGGCTGTGGACCCGTGTCTGTTGGTGGGACAGTACCTGGTTGAGCTCTGCCTGGGGTGCTGATACCCTGTGGACTGTGGTGGTCAACCTGCCACTCGACTGATTTGGCCTACGTCTTAGAAAGTAATGGTCAATGCAAGGCCCCTCACCAAGCTCTCTCAGGCACTTTTCCCTGCCCTGGTGGATCTTGAGACCCTTCTCTGATGTTATCTTTTCCCAGCTACAGATGCAGCTCCATAACTCATGTCCTGCCTGTGCTGCTGCTCTGTCAATTGCTGTGCTAGTTGTAATATTCATAGTCCATTCCTTCTGTAGCAATATAAGGGTGGATGCATAACGCTGATTAGTGAAGGATCCTGCTGGCACGAGGAGCTAGCCCATGCCTGCCCTGGTGGGGTCTATTCCCTCGGTCAGCAGTCTCTCCAGGCCGTCACTAGGTCTTTCCCTCAGAAAGTTTACGTTAGTTCTGAAACAACACCCGTTTCAGGATTTAGTCCCTCCTGCTTTCAACTTTTTGTTGACCACTTGGTTTTCTGATACATTACATATATCCAGAACAATCCCTCTAGAGCACTCCATTTGAACTGAAGGGTCTCAAGTTTTTGCCACTTAGAATACCCATATATAATCTGCCATGTGTTTCTGCGTTACTTACCAAATGTCTCTTGGATCTGTAATATATTATAATGTAAATAAACCTTTTTCCTACTTCAAACATGCCACTTGAGATCTATGGGTGCAGATTACACAGTTTGTAAAACCCCCAAACTCCAATTATTCTGGGAAGCTCCAGCATCTTGGAGCTGGAGATCAGGCCTGGGGATGATAATAGACTGCCCTGTCACTTGGCAAATGCTCTCTTTTTATGTCTTGCTTATGCATTCCTGTGGAAAATGGTTTACATTCCAATGCTGGAAACGCAGTTAAATGAACAGGCAGTCCCACATAAGAGGCAGATGTGGAACCCTTGTCTCCCAGCAGACATTCAGGTGACTAATTGTTGCAGTATTGGGAAGGAACGACTAAAACGTCCACTGCTCAGGCTCACATCATTCGCTTCAGCCCAGCAAATCACCAGAAGCTGGATGGTGAAGGTGTTCACCAGCCGTTGTTGGGTGCAGCTGTGATTTGTTCTTACAATGTCCTGGTTCTGAATCAGCGTTCATATTCACAAGTTTTGGAATCGCAATAGGATGGACAGAGAAATCCACTGCCACCTGTTGAATGTCCATTAATGGTGAGGCTTACATTTCCGAGTCACCCTTGGATATTTGAAGTTCTATCCTGTGATACCAGATATTTACTGTATGGAGATATTTGACATCTGATGACTTTTTGATGATTGCTGCAATGCTAACGTTGATCTATGGACATTTGCAAAGCAAGTACATTGTATTACATAGCACATGGCACAGCACAACAAAGGAATAAGCCAGTCAGCCTATAAGCCTGTGCTGACCATGATGCCAAGTTAAACTAATGTCCTCTGCCTGCACATAATCCATATCCCTCCATTCACCGCCTATCTGTGTTCCTATCGAAAAGCCTCTTAAATCCCACCAGTATCTGCCTCCACCACCACCACCCATGGCAGCACACTCCAGGTGCCCACCACTCTTGCCAGACACAACACCTTTGAACTTTGCCACTCTCACCTTAAAGCTATGTGCACTAGCCTTTGACACTTCCAACCTGGGAACCAGGTTCTCACTGCCTACCCTATTGATGCCAGTCATAATTGTATATACTTCTACCAGGTCTCCCCTCAGCTTCTACTCTCCAGAGATAACAATCCAAGTTTGTCCAACCTTCCCTTATAGCTAATGCCCTCTAAACCTCTTTGGCACCTAATCCTAACTCTAACCCTAACCCTAGTGCACACAACAACAAGCGTTTCACTGTACCTTGGCACACATGACAATAAAGCAAAGTAAAAGTAAAACAGTTTAAAGTAAAGTAATGTGGTGACCGGACTGCACACAATACCCGGAATGCAGCCTAACCAAAGTTATATTAAGTTGCAATATGACTTAGTGACTCTAATATTCAATGCCATGCCCGATGAAAGAAAGTACACCATGCACCTTCTTCACTGCTGGAAACATAGGTGCAGGAGTAGGCCATTCGGCCCTTTGAGCCAGCACCACCATTCAATATCATCATGGGTGATCTAAAGTTAGTACCCCGTTCCTGCTTTTTCCCCATATCCTTTGATTCCTTTAGCCCCAAGAGCTAAATCTAACTCTCTCTTGAAAACATCCAGTGAATTGGCCTCCACTGCCTTCTGTGCCAGAGAATTCCACAGATTCACAATTCTCCGGGCGAAAAATGTTTTCATCATCTCAGTCCTAAATGGCCTCCCCCTTATTCTTAAACTGTGACCTCAGGTTCTGGGCTCCCCCAACATCGAGAACATTTTTTCTGCATCTAGCCCGTCCAATCCTTTAAGAATTTTACATGTTTCTATAAGATCCCCTCTCATCCTTCTAAATTCCAGTGAATATAAGCCCAGTCAACCCATTCTTTCATCATATGTCAGTCCCGCCATCCTGGGAATTAACCTGGTAAACCTACTCTGCATTCCCTCAATAGCAATAATGTCCTTCCTCAAATTTGGAGACCAAAATTGCACATAATACTCCAGATGCAGTCTCACAAGGGCCCTGTACAACTGCAGTGGGGCCTCCTTGCTCCTAAACTCAAATCCTCTCGCAATGAAGGCCAACATGCCATTAGCTTTCTTCACTGCCTGCTGTACCTGCATGCTTACTCTCAGTGACTGATGTACAAGGACACCCAGGTCTCGTTGCACCTCCCCTTTTCCTAATCTGACACCATTCAGATAATAATCTGCCTTCCTGTTCTTGCCACCGAAGTGGATAACCTCACATTTATCCACATTATACTGCATCTGCCCACTCATCCAACCTATCCAAGTCACCTTGCAGCCTCATAGCATCTTTATCGCAGCTCACACTGCCACCCAGCTTTGTGTTATCCACAAACTTGGAGATGTCACATTTAATTCCCTCGTCTAAATCGTTAATATATATTGTAAATATCTGGGGTCCCAGCACTGAGCCTTGCCACTAGTCACTGCCTGCCATTCTGAAAAGGATTCATTAATTTCTACTCTTTGCTTCCTGTCTGCCAGCCAGTTCTCTATCCATGTCAATACCCTACCCCCAATGTCATGTGCTCCAATTTTGCACACTAATCTCTTGTGTGGGACTTTGTCAAAGGCTTTTTGAAAGTCCAGATACACCACATCCACTGGATCGCCCTTATCCATTCTACTTGTTACATCCTCAAAAAATTCCAGAAGATTAGTCAAGCATGATTTCTGTAGATTTGTGTGTCCCTACTAAATCTTCTCTCTACTCTTTCCATTTTAAGAACATCCTTCTTATAGCAGGGTGACCAAAGCAAAACACAATACTCCAAATGCAGTCTCACCAATGTCTTGTACAACTGTAATATAACATCCCAACTACTATACTCAAAACTCTGACTGATGAAAGCCAATGTGCCGAAATCCTTCTTGACCACCCTATCTACCTGTGATGCTATTTTAAGGGAACTATGTACGTGCACTCCTAGTCCTCTCTGCTCCACAACACTTTCCAGCGCCCTGACATTCACTGTGAAGGTCCTGCCCTGGATTGACTTCTTAAAATGTAACACCTCACACTATCTATAGTTCAAAACACAACCTTCCGCCATCACCCTCTGCTTTCTCCCATTAAGACAATTGCCAATCCAGGCAGCTAGTGCTCCTTGGGTGCCAAGCCATCAAACATTCCAGAGCAGCCTGTCATTGGGAAGATAGATACGAAATTCTGGAGTAATTCAGTGGGACAGGCAGCATCTCTGCATAGAAGGAATGGGTGACGTTTTGGGTCGAGACCCTTCTTCAGACTGAGAGTCAGGGTAGAGGGAGACACAGAGAGAAGGAAGTGTAAGCTATGAAAACAAGATAGCAGCGGGGATGAAGTCCAAGAAAAATATAGAATAAAGCATTGTTAGCTAGGAGTAGCATACAGAGATAAGATTAAATCAGGGAGACATTCAGACCAATTGGAGAACTAGGAAGGGGAGGGATGGAGAGAGAGGGAAAACAAGGGTTACTTGAAGTTAGAGAAGTCAATGTTCATACCACGGGGTGTAAGCTACCCAAGCAAAATATGAGGTGCTGTTCCTCCAGTTTGTGCTGGGCCTCACTCTGACCATGGAGGCCCAGGACAGAAAGGTCAGTGTGGGAATGGGAGGTGGAGTTAAAATATTAAGCAACCGGGAGATCAGGTGGGTCCAAACGGACTGAGCGGAGGTGTTCAACGAAACGATCACCAAGCCTGTGCTTGGTCTCGCCGATATATAGGAGTCCACACCTGGATCAGCGGATACAGCAGATGAGGTTGGAGGAGGTGCAAGTGAACCTCTGCCTCACCTGGAAAGACTGACAAGGTCCTTGCACAGAGTCGAGGGAGGAGGTATAGAAACACGCGTTACATATCCTGCAATCTGAGAAGACGGTAGTTTGGGTAGGAAGGGATGAGTTAACCAAGGAGTTGCAGAGGGAATAGTTTCTGCGGCAAGCGGTAAGGGATGGAGATGGGAAGATGTGGCCGGTGGTGCGATCCTGTTGGAGGTAGCGGAAATGTCAGAGGATTATGTGCTGTATGCGACGGCTGGTGGGGCTGAAAGGTGAGGACAGGGGAGACTTTGTCCCTGTTGAGACTGGGGGTAGGGGGAGCAAGAGCAGAGCTGTGGGAGGTCCTGGTATGGAACACCTCATACTGGGAGCAGATGCAGCATAGACAGAGGAATTGGGAGTAGGGGATAGAGACTTTGCAGGAGGTACGGTGGGAAAGTGTAGTCTAGATAGTTGTGGGAGTCAGTAGGTTTATATAGATGTCAGTCGATAGTCTATCTCCTGAGATGGAGACGGTGAGATCAAGAAACGGTAGGGAGATATCACAGATGATCCAAGTGAATTTGAGTGCAGGATGGAGATTAGTAGTGAAGTTAATGAAATCCATGAATTCTGCATGGGTGCAGGAGGTAGCACCGATGCATAGGAATACTTTATTGTCACTTGTGACTAGGCGCAGTGAGATCCTTTGCTTGCATGCACAATGTATACAGACACAGTCATCAATGTGGTGGAGACAGAGCTCAGGGATAGGGACAGTGTACCAGTTCACTGGTCATTAGTTCCCAGGCTTTACCCCTTCTGAAATACAGGCAAAATAGTGCTTCTGGAACAGTCAATTGAAGAAAAGTCAGTCGGGAGCAATGGGTCCATTTCCTACACGATTAACTTTTCAGTTTTGGCTTTAAGAAGTGTTGAGTTCCCGGCATGATTCCCTCCAAGCCACGGGAATCAGAAATGTAGAACCCTTGAAATAGAATGCCCTGCACATCAGAGTAAAGAATTAATGACGTCAAACAAGTTAGAGCAGCTTCCAGTAGGGAGAGAACATAAATACACAAGAAATTTTACAATGTAGATAAGCCAAGATGTTTGTTGTTATTTGATTTTGATCTTTGGGAAGAACAGGACAGTTGCATATGAGCTTGAGACTACTGTGGGAGAGTGTAGGGCAGAGGAATTAGTTGAGGATTAACGTGGCAATGGGATTATTCAATGTTTCTGAGATTCAGTACAGGCACGACAGTGTGTGAGAATCTGCACTGTAAACATGTTTCATTATCTGCCAAGTTCCTATGGGTCTTAGTGTTCATATTAACTTCTGCAACTGAGGAGCAGTGCAAAGAGAGAATTAGTCTCTTTTAATAGAAAAGACATTCCTTTTTACAAAAGTGGTTTATACAATGTTAATGTAATTTGGTGGAGTAGGGATGGTGTTGAGGATTCAGCTTTGATGTGGTTTCACAGAAAGCCAGCAGCCTGATCATCAGACCTTACATCAATGTTGAATCACCCGTCGCTGTTCCTGCTCACGCCTCATCACTTGTGAATCTTGGATTCAGCCTGAGCTGGACCATCAAACTGTGTTCAGATATTCACAATGACTTTAACAATCTCCTTTCATTTTGTGTCATAATCCTTTAAAATATTTATTTTAATGAATCCTCACATGATCACAGAATACTAAACCGGGTTACTGGGACATTAATGCCATGATTCCACAACGGTAGTTCCTGATCTCAGCCAGGAGGTAATACACTCTCAGAAAATGTGGCAAGGGGGTAATATCACCATTTTGGGGCGATTTGAACATCACTGGAAAAGCATTGCTGAGACTAGAGATGATCCTCACCCCATTATCTGCAAGTTGGACCTCAACGTCTGTGGTTCACCTGGAGGTTCAGGTACAGGATGTGCATGGCGAGAGGATGTGGACAATCAGCAATCCCAGGAGATGATGTAGTGTCAAGAGAATACATCCCAAACAATGCTTAGCAAGACACTCAAATAAGCATCAGATGACTTCAAGCAAATCAACCTCATCGTCAGATTCTCTCCACTGTACAATGCATCCAGAGGCACAACACATAGGTCCAGTTCTTCCACGGTGAGGTGACAATACCCCTGAATTTGTGGTCTGCTACCCTTCCAATGGTAGGAGCTGCAACTTATATCATCTGGTATTTACTACAGGCTATCAGTTGAGGGTATACCACAGAAGGAAACATCAGATATGATCGCAAATATAACGTCCATGTTTTGTTAAAAGGGTTCGCTGTTCAATGCAATTGCATGCCACCATGTAAAATGTGAATATCCTAAGAAGGTGATCAGTGTCTGTGAAGTGTACAAGTCATCATTTATCACAAAGAATGGCTTAAGCCAGCCTGAACGGAAATACCATGCTGAGGATTGAAAGATGAATAACTGTGAGTTTTACCAAAATGTAGCTAACAGAAATTGCAGTTGCATGGATAATTTACAATTCTAGTATAACTTACCGAATCATAGATGCATAGACTTATACAGCTTGGGAATAGGCACCTTGTCCCACCTTATCTTTGCTGACCAAGATTCTCTTGGCTAATCTTATTCACCTGTATTAGGCCCAAACTATTCCCATCCATGTATCTATTATTTTGTACATTGATATTCTACCCATCTATTATTTTTTCTGGCAGCTCATTCCCACCACCTTCTGTGTGAAAACTTCCCCTTCAGATTCCACTCTCACTCTATACCCTCTAGTTTTAGATTCCTCGACTGTGGGAACAGCACTGTGATTATCTACTCCATCTATATCCCTCACAATTATGTATATCACTACGTCACCCCTCAGCCTCCTACGTTCCAGGGAAATCAGTATCAATCAGTCCATCCTTAAGGGGTTGGACAAGCTAGATGCTGGGAGATTGTTCCCGATGTTGGGGGAGTCCAGAACAAGGGGTCACAGTCTAAGGATAAGGGGGAATTCCTTTAGGACCGAAATGAGGAAAACATTCTTTACACAGAGAGTGGTGAGTCTCTGGAATTCTCTGCCACAGAAGGTAGTTGAGGCCAGTTCATTGGCTATATTTAAGAGGGCGTTAGATGTGGCACTTGTGGCTAAAGGGATCAGGGGGTATGGAGAGAAGGCAGGTACGGGATACTGAGTTGGATGATCAGCCATGATCACATTGAATGGCGGTGCAGGCTCGAAGGGCCGAATGGCCTACTCCTGCACCTATTTTCTATGTTTCTATGTTTCTATCCTCTCCTTAGAACTCAAGCCCTCCAGACAAGATCCAGACATCATCCTTGTGAATCTTTTTGCTCTCTCTCCAGCTTGATCACATTCTTCATGTAGTGGGGCGACCAAAACTGCACACAATACAACAATAGTGGTCTCATCAACATCCTGTACAATGGTAACATAACATCCCGTCTCTTATACTTAATGACATGGCCAATGAAAACAACCAAGTCAAGCAATTTGGTGATCATTTTCCAATGTTCAATAGATTCAGGATCAGTTCCTGTGGATTGGAGGAGAGCTAATGTTATCCCACTTTTCAAGAAAGGAGCGAGAGAGAAAACGGGGAATTACAGACCAGTTAGCCTGACTTCGGTGGTGGGAAAGATGCTGGAGTCAATTATTAAAGAGGTAATAATGGGGCATTTGGATAGCAATAAAAGGATTAGTCCAAGTCAGCATGGATTTATGAAAGGGAAATCATGCTTGACTAATCTTCTGGAATTTTTTGAGGATGTGACAAGTAAAATGGATAAAGGGGAGCCAGTGGATGTAGTGTATCTAGGGTTTCAGAAAGCCTTTGATAAGGTCCCGCACAGGAGACTGGTGACTACAATTAGAGCACATGGTATTGGGGGGTAGGGTGGTGACATTGATAGAAAATTGGTTGGCAGACAGGAAGCAAAGAGAAGGAGTGAACGGGTCCTTTTCAGAATGGCAGGCAGTGGCGAGTGGAGTGCCGCAAGGCTCGGTGTTGGGGCCGCAACTGTTTACCATATATATTAATGATTTGGAAGAGGGAATTAGGAGCAACACTAGCAAGTTTGCGGATGACACGAAGCTGGGTGGCAGTGTGAACTGTGAAGAGGATATTAGGAGGTTGCAGGGTGACCTGGACAGGTTGATTGAGTGGGCAGATGCGTGGCAGATGCAGTATAATATAGATAAATGTGAGGTTATCCACTTTGGCGGCAAAAACAAGAGGGCAAATTATTATTTCAATGGGGTTAGGTTAGGTAAGGGGGAGGTACAGCAAGACCTGGGTGTCCTTGTACACCGGTCACTGAAAGTTGGCGTGCAGGTACAGCAGGCAGTGAAGAAAGCTCATGGAATGTTGGCCTTCATATCAAGAGGATTTCAGTATAGGAGTAAAGACGTTCTTCTGCAGTTGTATAGGGCTCTGGTAAGACCACATCTGGAGCATTGCGTACAGTTTTGGTCTCCTAATTTGAGGAAGGACATGCTTGTGATTGAGCCAGTGCAGCGTAGGTTCACGAGATTGATCCATGGGATGGCGGGACTGTCATATGAAGAAAGATTGAGAAGACTAGGCTTGTATTCACTCAAGTTTTGAAGTATGAGAGGGGATCTTATAGAAACATATAAAATTATAAAAGGACTGGACAAGCTAGATGCAGGAAAAATGTTCCCATTGTTGGGTGAGTCCAGAACCAGGGGCTACAGTCTTAGAATAAAGTGGAGACCATTTAAGACTGAGGTGAGAAAAAACTTTTTCACCTAGAGAGTTGTGAATTTGTGGAATTCCCTGCCACAGAGGGCAGTGGAGGCCAAATCACTGGATGGATTTAAGAGAGAGTTAGATAGAGCTCTAGGGGCCAGTGGAGTCAAGGGATATGGGGAGAAGGCAGGCACGGGGTATTGATTGGGGACGATCTGCCATGATCACAATGAATGGCGGTGCTGGCTCGATGGACCGAATGGCCTCCTCCTGCACCTATTGTCTATGTTTCCATGTGTCACTATTACACTTTGTCCAGTTTGCCAGTTGATCACCATTCATCTCACCAACAATTTCATCTGCAAAGTTACAAAAACACCACCTACATTGTCATCCAAATCATTGAAATAGTTATGGATATGGCATGTTCAGAGGGATATGGGCAAAAAACAGGCAGGTAGGACTAGTGTAGATGGGGCATGTTGGTTGACGAGAGCAAGTGGGCTGAAGGTTCTGTTTCAATGCTGTATGACTCTACGACTTTTTATACAACAAACGACAGCAGATCCCGCACCGACATAGCTGGCACACCAATATTACAAGCCTCCACTCTGAATAAAACCCTCCGACTCCTACCACCAAATGCAATAACATTTCTGAGAATTGAAAACTTGAAAATAAATGTGAAGATGAGATTAGATGATTTTTGCTGTTTGTAATGGTCAGGCATGGGCAAGTAACATTTGCACCACTTACGTGCTTGGCGGTGCCCATTTCCCACAGAACAAAAAACCACTCAACATTCAATGTCATTGGCATTGCCAAGTATCCCAGGTTTCCTGATCTGGGACCAACATAAGCATTCTGAGGTTCATCTTCCACCAGAATCTCAACCAGACCAGCTACATTAAAACAATGGCCAAAAATGCAAGTCTAAGGCTGGGTTTCCTTCAACATGGCATCTGCCACCCCAAGGCCTTTCAGCCACCTACACGTCATGAGTGCGATGGAATGCATTCCTCTTGCCTAGATGCGTGTCTGACCAAAATCACAAGTAGACAGATATTATCCAAGATAACAGCCTGCTTGATTGGCACCACTTCCACTACCTAAAAAAAGCACCTGAAGACTTGCTGCTTCACAGAGCATCTGGTTCAACCCTGACCTCAGGTGCTGTCTGAGTGGAGTTTACTTGTTCTCCCTGTGACCACATGGATTTACATTGGGTTCTCCATTTTCTTTCAACTTCCCAAAGATCTGTGTTGGGCTAAATGGCTGCTGGAATTGTGTGTGCGGAGTGGTTGAATCTGGTCGAAGTTTGGTGAAAATGAGGGGCTAACGTCAGATAATATAAATGGGTGGTGGCATGATAAAAGAAACAGGCCATTGTTAGCTCTTTGCTAGGTGAGAACAAGAACCTGGTGCGACTTGGGTGGGAGAGAGATGGAGAGAAGGAGTGCAGGGGTTACTTGAAGTTAGAGAAATCAACATCATACCACTGGGTTATAAGCTGCCCAAGCAACATATGAGATGCTGTTCCTCCAATTTGTACTCCTAGACCTCTCTGCACTATAGCACTCACCAGGGCCTCGCCATTCACTGCCCAAGTCCTAGCTTGGTTTGACTTCCAAAATGCAAAACCTCACAATTTTTCTGAATTGAACTCCATTTGTCATCCCTTGCCCCACTTATCCAGCTGATCAAGATCTCATTGCACTCTTATAATAATCTTCACCTTCATCTACAAACCACACTTCATACATTCTCATCCAAATCCATATATATGGTAAAAGCAATGGGCCCAGCACCAATCTCCAAGGCTCACCAAAAGTAATGAGCATCCACATCGATCTCAGGCCTCCAGTCCAATCACATGCCTCCAATCTCAGACCTCCAATCACAGGCCTCCAGTCCAATCTCAGGCCTCCAATCACAAGCCTCCAATCACAAGCCTCCAATCACAAGCCTCCAGTCCAATCTCAGACCTCTAATCACAGGCGTCCGATCACAAGCCTCCAATAATAGGCCTCCAGTCCAATCTCAGGCCTCTAATCGCAGGCGTCCAATCACAGGCCTCCAATCACAGGCCTCCAATCACAGGCCTCCAATCACAAGGCTGAATGGCCCAATCATGTCCAGGACTCTTCTATGTCCTACATCAGAGGGGTATACATGGAGATATAAACTTAGGGTAACGGGGAAAAGATGTAGAGGGAATACTGAGTGGACTGTTACAGCCAGAGAGGGCTGGCAGCTGGAATGCAATGCTGACAGCATTTAGGAAGAATCACTTGAACCACTTTCATACGGAGAGAGTGTCTCCAGGTGTGGTCTACCTGGATGAACTGGGATGAAGGACCTCATTCCATGGTGTATCATTCTATCACTTCTATGATAATCACTCCCCACAGAGTTACACACAGATCATAACAGTTGTGTCCACTGACCACCGAGTTACACACGCAGACCACAACACTCTGTGTTCACTGACCACAGAGTTACACACAGACCGCAACACTGTGTGTTCATGATAATATCAGGCAGTTTGGGTGCTTGACAAAATGGAGGATTTCTGCTTCTGTAAAACCTGCTTGTCATCTTTAGCAAAGGCTGTAAACACCATGAGGATCATGGCTCCAGAGAGTCTGTGGCCTGGGAAGGGGTTGAATAGAGGCTGATGTCCAGATGGCCTTTAATTGTTAATATGTATGAGATTTTGCAGAAGGAGCTAGGTCCTGTTGCAAATGCATGCTTGGGATTGGCTGGGGAAATGATGGGTTACAATAATGTTGCAGAGCCTTTCCCCCCGCTAATTATGATTGGTGCAGGAGAGGGGCCTTACCCAAGATGTTTACTTTACCGGGGATAATGTATCAGAATTGTTTCCCCCTAAGTGCTTTATTTTGAAACTATGTTCTGTGATATTTTATGATTGGGTT
This sequence comes from Raja brachyura, assembly GCA_963514005.1. The sequence goes on from OY740791.1 coordinate 69,224,662, forward strand.
AGGGAACTGTCATTCAATGTATTTTGTAACCCTTAGCGATAATTGGCTTGTAGGGGTTGCCCCCCCCCCCACCCCCCACCCCCCACCCCCCCCCACCCCAATGTATTTTCGCGCCAAGGATCTATAAAGGTATAAAGGAGAGGAGAGCACATAGGGGTGTGTCGATCTTCTGGGGTTTGTTCTAGTTGCGCGAGGTTGTTGGGCTCGAGTACGTTCAGACAAGGATCGGACCCGTGGTATTGGATTAGGTATCGTATTAGGATTGGTATTGTGTAATAAAGAGAAATGGATTTCCAGTGCTCGTATTCGGTGATTGACTGAACCAGAATAAGTGGGGTAAGTTTAAGAACCAGAATTACATTCACTGACCACGGAACTATACACAGACCACAACACTCTGTGTTCAATGACCACAGAGTTACACACAGACCACAACAATCTACAAGCAATAATTGTCTAGGTGTAATAGCGAGATCTGACAAAACTGCAGAGATTATAGATAACACCTAGATTAAGTGGAACACGTCGGGACCCAGCATCACACGGGAGGGCTGGTCCCTCAACGCAATATTTCACCTCTCCACCAATTCCAATTCCAGTATTAGTGGCCAGTGGGGGGGGGGGGGTGTTCTGGAGCACTAGTATGGGTGTTGTGGGCCGAAGGGACTGGTTTCCAGAGGGCTAGTATGGGCCGAATGGATTCTTGGGCTGGCGGCTCAGTCACTCAAGCCTGTTGTGCTGGAAGCTCACTCACTCACGGCTGGTGGGCTGGCGGCTCAGTCACTCAAGCCTGTTGTGCTGGAAGCTCACTCACTCACGGCTGGTGGGCTGGCAGTTGACTCACAGCTATTCCTTGAAATTCCATTTCAAGCAGGGTGTAAGGCCACTAAAGACAGCGAGTCATGACCTCTCCCTCCTCCATCTTGCAGAGACTGAGCCACGCCCTCAGTTCTGGGTTTTATAGTCCCTCCCTCCCACCAGAAGGGGCGTGGCCTTCATGGAGAGAGAATCTCAACATTTTGTAAACACTAATAACTCTTTTATTTTTAATCGATGGGAAAATTCCTCGGCACCTGATGAGCGGAGGGGGACTCTAAGTAAGAAGGCCAAAAATCACAGCCGTACATGGTAGATTTGTTTTCTAAAATCAATATAAAGCGCAAACAGGGTCAATATTAGATTTTAATTATATAGAAGGCAAGGCAACTTTAATTAGGCAAGGCAACTTTAATTTTGCAAGGCCACTTTAATTTGGCAAGGCAACTTTAATTAGGCTAAGCAACTTTAATTAGGCGACACAGCTTTAGCATTTCCAAACCAAAAGGCAACACTGCATTAGCATTTCCAAACCAAAGGCAACATAGCTTTAGCATTTCCAAACCAAAGGCAACATAGCTTTAGCATTTCCAAACCAAAGGCAACACAGCTGTGGCATTTCCAAACTATATTTTCAAACAACATTAAGGGCACTGACAGGTCAGTAAAACCGCTCACAGTTTAGTAGACATGTGTTCAGTGTTATTCACAGCTCAGAATGAGAGACGTGACCCTCTCGCTTCCCCCATCTTGCAGAGACTGACTGAGGCACTCAACACTTCCGGGTTTTCTAGTCCCTCCAGAAGGGGAGTGGCCTTCAGTAGAGAGAATCCCAAAACAATCTAAACACTAATAACTTTTTTATTTTGAATCAATGGGAAAAATCCTCTTGTCCTGCGCAGCTGAGGGGGACTGAGTAAGATGACCAAAAATCACAGCCGTAAGTGGCAGCGTTTTTTTCTAAAATCAATATACAGAACAACAGGAAGTAATCAAGATCAGGCTTTTAGTAATATAGATTTAGGATTGGTCTTCACGGTAGATGACCTTAAAATATCCCAATAATGATAAATGATCAAGGGAGATTGAAAACAACCTCTGTCTTGAGAAAGTCTGTATTTGACAAACTTAAGACGGCAGAATTTCAATATTTCAGAATCCGAGGTGCCTGAGGAAAGTGACGATTAGATGTCACCCACCAAAATCCGCTGGATCCAGGGAGATAGCAGCGCAGCTAAAGCTACAGTTGTAACACCGCCTTTAATGAAAATGGGAAGCAGAAAAATATAGGCCAGTTAGCCTAACATCTGTTTTTTCAAAAATGTTGGAATCCATTATTAAGGAGGAAATTGCAGGGTATTCAGAAAATCATAATGGAGTCAAGCAGAGTCAATGATGTTTTCATGAAAGGGAAACATTTGACAAATTTGCAAATAGGATGCTGTAGGGAAACCATGGATGGATTGTATTTACAATTCCAGATGGCATTTCATAAGGTCATAGTGCCACGGAAACAGATCTTTCGGCCCAACTTATCCTTGCTGACCAAGATGCCCCATCTACACCAGGGCCTACTGCCAGCATTTAGCCCATATCCCTCTAAACCTTTCCAATCCATATATCTATCCAAGTATTTTTAATTTGTCTTGTTTAGACCAAGAGTCTGAAAAATGGTCTTGACTGAAAACATCACCCGTCACTTTGCCTGTCCCACTGAGTTACTCCAGCATTTTGTATCTATCTTCAAGTGTCTTTTAAATGTTGTTATTGTAGCTGCCTCAACAACCTCCTCTGGCAGCTTGTTACATACACCCACAGCCCAGTAAATTATTTACAATTTCCGTTCATGACCAAATGAAGTCACATTGACCATCAAACACTGCTGATGAGTGTCAACAGCTATAAGATCATACTGCTGCTGGCACCAAAGAGGATTCTGAATCCACTGCCACTACATTGCTCACACGCTTGGATGAGAAACTACAAGAACGCTGGATTGAGACGGTTGAATTGGTCGACCACTCGAGCCGTAAAGCATGCACACAGTCAACCACCTGGCCGGCAGAGCTACATCCAAACCTGGCAAATGCCCAGTGATTACCAACGCAATCGCATCTCAACTAGTCAAGAATGGTCGATTTACAAACTCTGACCGAGATTTCTCGTGCGAAGTGAGCAAAGAGGCGGCCAGGTCATGGCAAACTGACAGAGTGGATACGGACCTGACAATGGCTTTCACCCCCGAGGAAATGGCCACAGCACTCAAGGTGTTGAAAGCAGGAAAGGCCCCCGGATCTGACAGCATATACCCGGAGTTTCTACTACATTCTGGAGACGCTGCTACCAACGGGATCCGAACTCCATGGAGAAGGGCAAAATACCAAAGATCTGTAACAGTCATCGCTCTCCTGAAGCCGAACAAGCCAAAGGATGATCCTAAACACTACCGGCCCATCTTGCTCCTCTGCATCCCATACAATCTCCTTGAGAGGCTGGTCTGGAAGTGGTAGTGCACGTTGGCACAAACGATGTCGGAAAGATGGGGATGAATATTCTGCAGCGTGACTTTAGAGAGCTCGGAGAAATGCTGAAAATCAGGACCTCCAGGGTAGTTATCTCCGGTTTGCTTCCAGTTCCTCATGCTGGCGAGAGCAGGAACAGGGAGATATGGGACCTGAATGTGTGGCTGAGGAACTGGTGCAGGGGGCAGGGATTTAGATTCTTAGATCACTGGGATCTGTTTTGGAGTAAGGGGGAACTGTACAAAAGGGACAGATTGCATCTTAACAGGTGCGGGTCCAACATTCTGGCAGGCAGGTTTGCCACTGCTACACGGGTGGTTTTAAACTGAATAAGGGGGGTGGGGTGTCAAATGAGATAGTCGACGATGGAGTTAAAGGGAAAGAGAGTAAAGGGATGGTTAATGACCCCAGAATTAACGGGAAAGGAAGCTCACAAAGGGATAGGAGAGTATGACCAAGTGTAATAGGGATCGATATGAAAGGTGAGATGCGTAAGGAATTGAAAGTATTGTATATGAATGCGCAAAGTATAAGAAGTAAAGTAGATGAGCTTGAGGCTCAGTTAGAGGTCGGTAGATATGACAAAGTGGGGATTACTGAGACGTGGCTGCAGGAGGATCAGGCCTGGGAACTTAATATTCAGGGTTATACATCCTATAGAAAGGACAGGCAGGTGGGCAGAGGAGGGGGGGAGGGGGTAGCTGCTGGTGAGGGATGGAATTCAGTCCCTTGCGAGGGAAGACATAGGGACTGATGTAGTAGAGTCACTTAGGTAATGCCATTGTGGTGATGGGGGATTTCAATATGCAGGTAGACTGGGAAAATCAGGTTGGTTCACGACCCCAAGAAAGAGAGTTTGCAGAATGCCTCCGAGATGGTTTCTTAGAGCAGCTTGTAATGGAGCCGACCAGAGAAAAGGCAATTCTGGATTTAGTGTTGTCCAATGAACCAGATATGATAAGAGAACTCAAGGTAAAGGAACCGCTTGGAGGTAGTGATCATAATATGGTTAGTTTTAAAATGCAATTTGAGAAGGAGAACGTTAAATCGAAAGTGTCAGTAATGCAGTTGAACAAAGGGGACTATGAAGGCATGAGAGGGGAGCTGGCCAAGGTAGACTGGAAAGGGATCCTAGCAGGAATGACGGTGGAACACCAATGGCAGGAATTTCTGGGCATAATCCAGAAGACGCAGGATCATTTCATTCCAAAAAGGAAGAAAGATTCTAAGGGGAGTAGGAGGCAACCGTGGCTGACAAGAGAAGTTAGGGATAGAATAAAACTTAAAGAAAATATATTTAACACAGCAAAGAGTAGCCAGAGGATTGGGAAACTTTCATTGGACAACAGAAGGAAACAAAACGGGCAATACGGGCTGAAAAGATGAAGCACGAGGGGAAGCTGGCCAGGAATATAAAGAAGGACAGTAAAAGCTTCTTTAGATATGTTAAGGGAAAAAGAGTAGCAAAGTCAAAAGTGGGTCCCTTGAAGGCAGACACGGGTGAAATAATGATGGGCAACAAGGAAATGGCAGAAGAGTTGAATATGTACTTCGAATCTGTCTTCACTAAGGAAGACACAAACAATCTCCCAGATGTACTGGAGGACAGAGGATCTAAGGGGGTAGAGGAACTGAAATAAATTTTCATTAGGCGGGACATAGTATTGGATAGGCTAATGGGAGTGAAGGATGATAAATCCCTGCGGCCTGATGGTCTGCATCCCAGGGTCCTCAGGGAGGTGGCTCTAGAAATAGTGGACGCATTGGTGATCATTTTCCAATGTTCAATAGATTCAGGATCAGTTCCTGTGGATTGGAGGATAGCTAATGTTATCCCCCTTTTCAAGAAAGGAGCAAGAGAGAAAACGGGGAATTACAGACCAGTTAGCCTGACTTCGGTGGTGGGAAAGATGCTGGAGTCAATTATTGAAGAGGTAATAATGGGGCATTTGGATAGCTGTAAAATGATTTGTCCAAGTCAGCATGGATTTATGAAAGGAAAATCATGCTTGACTAATCTTCTGGAATTTATTGAGGATGTGACAAGTAAAATGGATGAAGGGGTGCCAATGGATGTAGTGTATCTAGACTTTCAGAAAGCCTTTGATAAGGTCCCGCACGGGAGACTGGTGACTAATATTAGAGCACATGGTATTGGGGGTAGGGTGTTGACGTGGATAGAAAATTGGCTGACAGACCGGACACAAAGAGTAAGAGTGAACGGGTCCTTTTCAGAATGGCAGGCAGTGGCGAGTGGAGTGCCGCAAGGCTCGGTGTTGGGGCCGCAACTGTTTACCATATATATTAATGATTTGGAAGAGGGAATTAGGAGCAACACTAGCAAGTTTGCGGATGACACGAAGCTGGGTGGCAGTGTGAACTGTGAAGAGGATATTAGGAGGTTGCAGGGTGACCTGGACAGGTTGAGTGAGTGGGCAGATGTGTGGCAGATGCAGTATAGTATAGATAAATGTGAGGTTATCCACTTTGGTGGCAAAAACAAGGGGGCAGATTATTATCTCAATGGGGTTAGGTTAGGTAAGAGGGAGGTACAGCGAGACCTTGGTGTCCTTGTACACCGGTCACTGAAAGTTGGCGTGCAGGTACAGCAGGCAGTGAATAAAGCTGATGGAATGTTGGCCTTCATAACAAGAGGATTTCAGTATAGGAGTGAAGATGTTCTTCTGCAGTTGTATAGGGCTCTGGTGAGACCACATCTGGAGTAGTGTGTACAGTTTTGGTCTCCTAATTTGAGGAAGGATATCCTTGTGATTGAGGCAGTGCAGCGTAGGTTCACAAGATTGATCCCTGGGATGGCGGGACTGTCATATGAGGAAAGATTGAAAAGGCTAGGCTTGTATTCACTGAAGTTTAGAAGGATGAGGGGGGGATCTTATAGAAACATATAAAATTATAAAAGGACTGGACAAGCTAGATGCAGGAAAAATGTTCCCAATGTTGGGCGAATCCAGAACCAGGGGCCACGGTCTTAGAATAAAGTGGAGGTCATTTAAGACTGAGGTGAGAAAAAACTCTTTCACCCAGAGAGTTGTGAATTTATGGAATTCCCTGCCACAGAGGGCAGTGGAGGCCAAATCACTGGATGGATTTAAAAGAGAGTTAGATAAAGCTCTATGGGCTAGTGGAGCCAAGGGATATGGGGAGAGGACAGGCATGGGTTATTGATAGGGGACGATCAGCCATGATTACAATGAATGGCGGTGCTGGCTCGAAGGGCCGAATGGCTCCTCCTGCACCTATTTTCTATGCTCTATGCTCTATGCTATGCTCTGTCCACGGGCGTATCAATCCCATCGTAGACCCTCAACTACCCCACGAGCAGGCTGGTTTCTGCCACGGTAGATCTACTGCGGACAGGGCCGGATTTAGATTAAGAGAGGCCCTAGGCTATTCCACTTGTGAGGCCCCTCCCAATCCCCCACCCCCACGACGAGAGGAAGATGGAAGAGTCCACAAGATTGACACCGATGTGCAGCCGAGCGTGGACAATGTGATAAGGGCGGGAAAGCTGTGCTTTTTATTTATTGCCAGTGCTAGTATCGAGTTATCGGCTTAAAACACTATTATTCTGAAATGGAGGGCAAGGAAAATTACTGAAGTGTTGTTTAGAGACTACAGTGCATTGTGAAAGCATATGTAAAAAAGGCCTATGACTGTGTCAAAAATATTATACACCAAGCCCATACAAAGCTTTCCAAAAAGGGGGGTGGCATGGCAGGATCACCCCAAATTTAGGTGAAATAAGTGCACCAGCGCATATCACAAGTGCGAAGCTGAAAGACCCTTGCAGCCGGGGTCCAGGGCCCGCGTAAGGGCCCTGGAAGCTCTGGGGTTTTAGATGCTCTTTGGTGCATTCTGAGCCATATTTGGAGCATTTTTGCATCACATTTACGACCAATATTTCAGAAATAATTTTGCTTGCGTCAAGAATAATCAGTGGTTGGAATGGGATGATTGGGATCATTGTTGTATACATTTTTTAAATCAAGAATTGAAGTTGTCCTTGTTTTAATAATCAAGTACTGTAAAATGTTATGTAAAATGTTATAAAGGAGCATGCAAACACTGCAAATACAATACTGTAAGTTTTTGCAGTAAATAAAACCTGTTTTTAGAAAATGTTTTGTGTTGATTTGATTGCTTGTTACTGTTTGACAGTGTTAGTGTTGGACTGTGTTAGTGTGTGCACATTAAAAATATGATGCAAAATGAAAGTATTTTTCAGTACTGTTATCAAGGAAAAGAAAGCAGATTGTTTGATATTATTCATATGGAGGAGAAAATATATTGCTCTAAAACCTACCTTAATTTTGTAATCTCATTAAAGATAATCCCCCTTTCCCTCTCCCGCCCTCCTCCTTCCCCCTCCCTCTCCCTTCCCATCTCTCTCTCCTCCCTCCCCCCTTCCCCCCTCTCTCTCCCCCTCACCCCCCCTCTCTCCCCCCTCTGTCTCAACCCCCCCTTTCCCCCTCTCACACCCCCCCCCCTCTCCCTCCCTCCCTCTCTCTCTCCATCCCACGCAGCGAGGCTCCGACTCCGCGCCGCAGTCACCGCAGCGCACCCCCCCCCCCCCCGGCCCAGAGAAACGGGCACTCCCGCAACGCAATATTTCACTACTTACCTGGAGTAGACACGAGGCATCGAGGTGATTGTGTGTGGAGTGCAAATGAAGATCTGAACCCGCCTGGGCCCACTTCGCACACGCAGAAAGACAGTGTCATTTTGCGTCTCTACTGCGTCACTGGTTTCCCCCAACAGTGCAGGCGCGGATGGTCGCAATTTTTTCCCCCAAAACTTCCAGCGGCCGGAACCAGACTTTCGGGTAATTTCCGTCAAAGTGGAAACACTGATAGTACTCCAATTTTTTTTTCCTCTGGATTTTTTAAACTCTGGGAAAAAAACCACCTTGGCCGGAGGCCCCCTAGATTTCGAGGCCCTAGGCTTCAACCTATGAGGCCTGCAGGTAAATCCTGCCCTGCCAAGGCCCCCCTAGATCTCGAGGCCCTAAGCTTAAGCTTATGAAGCTTATATGTAAATCTGGCCCTGACTGTGGACCAGGTAACCCTCCTCACCCTAGACATCGAGGACTGCTTTGAGGCAAATGAGAAGGAAGGAACTGTTCTTGTAGATCTGACAGAAGCCTATGATACCATGTGGCACTGGGGACAAACTGCAAAGCTTCGTCGGGTGCTGCCAGACAGGCGCATGGTCCGCTCCATCATGGAGCTGATATCAAACCGCAGCTTTGTGCTTAAGACCAGTGATGGACAGTAGAGTAGGCTACGTAGACTGAAGAGTGGCGTCCCACAGGGATCTGTCTTGGCTTTTCAACATGTACATCCATGACCTCCCAGAGACCATCGCTGGAAAATATGGGTCTGCTGACGATCGAGCCATCCAGATGAGATATAAAGAGTGGAAGACAATCGAAAGCTCCTTGAGTCAAGACATGTGGACTTTGGCCGTGTACCTACGACAGTGGCGTCTAAAGCTGAGCAAAGGCAAAACAGTGTCAACAGTATTCCATCTAAACAACAAGGAAGCTAAGCGAGAGCTAGCTGTCTTCGTTAACAACAGGCGCTTGGACTTCCAACAAACACCCACTTACCTCAACGTAAAGCTGGACAGGTCGCTTACATTTCGTCAACACCTGGCTGGTGTCCATGACAAGGTCATGGCGCATCGCGGCCTCATCTGATGCCTGGCAGGAGCAAGTTGCGGAGCTAGCCCATCAACTCTTCACACCTCTGCCTTAGCTCTTGTGTATGCCCCAGCTGAGTACTGTGCACCCGTATGGAGTAGAAGCAGACATACTAGCCGGGTAGACACGAGCCTGAACAGCACCTTGTGAACCATCACTGGGTATCTTCAACCTACTCCAGTCCCTATACTTGCAGGCATTCCGCCTGCAGGGATCCGAAGGTAAGCAGCAACTCTGGCACTATCTCTTCGTGCCATGGACCCAGATCATCTCCTCCAATAGGCAATCAGCAGAGGGCAGAGGCCACCCCTTTGCTCCACATGGAAAACAACTCCTAGCATCCAACCATCCAGCCAACTGAGACAAAGGCACACTGGACAGCCACCACGTGGTCACAGGAGTGGAAGGCAACCTCATCTCCAATACACAGCTACATCTCTTCACCAGATAAAAGCTGTCCAGGGTCTGAGCTCTCCAGAGGAGCATGGATGAAGCTTGACAGACTTGGTACTGGAGTTGGGCGTTTCAACACCAGCGTGTGGAGATGGGGGCTCCCTCCCTCCGCCAGAGCCCAGCCTGTAAATGTGGAGCAGAACAACAAACAGCCAATCATGTCATCTCTGAATGTCCACTCTACCATCAGCAAATAGAGCTGAGGCCTGGCAGACATTGTCGCAGAGACAACAACCTGGCTGCTCAACACCCGGCGAGATCGAACTATTCTTTTGGTTTATTTATGTTTCATTCACATTCTTCCCAGTTTAACCTCCCACATTCCCACCCACTCTCCCGAGCCTGTCACACACCTACATACTTACTGTGGCCAATCAGTCCTCCGGCCACACGTCTATGGGATGTGGGAGGAAGTAGGAGCAAGTTACTCCACAGTAACACCCTGGAGGTCAGGATTGAACCTGGCTCTGTGTAAATCAGAGGCAGAGACACTCCCCACTGCACCCTACAGAATGAAGGTGAGGACAACAAACAAAGTGTTACACAAAAAGATGGAGAAACTCAGCGGGTGCAGCAGCATCTAAGGAGCGAAGGAGATAGGCGACGTTTCGGGTCGAGACTCTTCTTCCCAAACAAAGTGTTGGAGGAAATCAGTGAGTCAGGCAGCACTTGTGGAGGGGAATGGACACACAATGTCTCGGTTGAGGGTAGACACTAGAAAGCTGCAGTAACTCAGCGGGACAGGCACCATCTCTGGAGAGAAGGAATGGGTGACGTTTCACGTCGAGACTCTGCAGTCAATGACTTGCGCTTAAAAAGGCACAACGTGCTGGAGTAACTCAGCGAGTCAGATAGCATCTCTGTAGAACATGGATAGATAACGTTTCGGGTCAGGATCCTTCCTCATACTGCAACAATACAACATAAGGGAAGAAGGGTCTCAACCTGAAACATCACCCATTGCTTCTCTTCAGAGATGCTGCCTGTCCCGCTGAGTTACTCCAGATTTTTGTGTCTATCTTTGGTTTAAACCAGCATCTGTAGTTCCTTCTTACACATCTCGGTTGAGGGTCCTTCTTCAGAACCCAACATCATGAACAGTAAATTCTCCAATTTCAGGTCCACCACCCCCCACCTCCCAGCTCCTTCTCACCCTCCCAACCCACCCCCCACTCCTCACCCCCAATCAAATCTCTCTTTTCATTTCCCCGCTCCCCTGTCACATAGTTACTCTCCAACCTATTATCTGTTATTTGCACTTGATCAGTTTATTTATTCACGTGTGTATTTACGTATATAATGGTATATGGACACACTGATCTGTTTTGTAGTCAATGCCTACTATGTTCTGTGTGCTGAAGCAAAGCAAGAATTTCATTGTCCAATCAGGGACACATGACAATAAACTCACTTGAACATGAACTTGAACAATCCACATTCCACTCATCTCCCTAATCCAGGTCACCTAAGTTCATCATCCCACCATTTCCTTGCACCCACCATCCCTTCATCTGGTTCATTTCATTCCCCCCACAGTGTTTCCCTGTCACAATCCACCATCTGCACTCTTGTATTTTCCACTAATCATCCCTGCCCATCCCACACCTGACCCATCTTTCAATCATCCACCTTCACCTGGATCCACCATTCATATTTTCTCTCTAGACACACCACTTCCCCTCACCTCTTTCTCCCCCCCCCCCCCCCCCCCCCCCCCCCCCCCCCCCCACCACAGATGGCGCTTGGCTCGCTCAGTTTCTCCAGCACTATGATTTTTACTCACGATTTCAGCATGTGTCTCCAATTTGAAGCTCAGAACAAGTTGGGCTCCAAATTGAGCAAACACAGAGTGACTCAGAACCAACAAAGAGTAAAAAACTGATGGAGTCATGCAGCAGGAAACTCACCTTCAGTCCAACATGTCCATGCTGGCCAAGTTGCCTAACAGATAGTTCCACCTGCCCGTGCCTGGCCCATATCCTGCTAAATATTTCCTATCCATGTATCTGTCCAAGCGTGCGTTAAGTGTCAGAATTGTATCTGCCCCCACCAGCTCATTCCATTTATGCACAATCTTCTGAGTGAAAACATTTCCTCTCAGGTTCCTTCAATCTTCTTGGTCATAAATTAAAACATTCAATCAAATTGGTGAGACATGATTTCCCACACAAAGTCATGCTGACTCTCCCTAATCTTTCCACATGCTGGTAGACCTATCCCTCAGAATCCCCACCAATAACTTTCCTTCCACTGATGCTAAGCTCACCGGCTTGTAGTTCCCTGGCCCTCCCCTGTTGCCTTTCTTAAATAGAAGCCACACCATTAGCCACCCTCCAGACCTCTGACACCACACCAACGCTTATCAATAATGTAAATCTCTGCCAGTCTCACAATTTCTTCCTGAGCTGCCCACGGTGTTCATGATATACTTGATCAGGTCCCTGGAATTTATCGACACTTATCCATTTTCAGACTCTTCTGTAAAGTGGACTCTCTTCGAGACAGCACTGTTACCTTTCCTGAGTTCCCCAGCGTCTACGTCTTTCGCTACAGTAAATAGAAACATAGAAACATAGCAAATAGCTGCATGAGGAGGCCATTCAGGCCTTTGAGCCTGCACCACCATTCATTGTGATCATGGCTGATCATCCCCAATCAATAACCCGTGCCTGCCTTCTCCCCGTATCCCTTGATTCCATTAGTTCCTAGAGCTCTATCTAACTCTCTCTTAAACTCATCCAGTGATTTGGCCTCCACTGCCCTCTGTGGCAGGGAATTCCACAAATTCATAACTCTCTGGGTAAAAAAGTTTTTTCTCACCTCAGTCTTAAATGGCTTCCCCTTTATTCTAATACTGTGGCCCCTGGTTCTGGACTCACCCAACATTGGGAATATCTTTCCTGCATCTAGCTTGTCCAGTCCTTTTATAATTTTATATGCTTCTATAAGATCCCCCCTCATCCTTCCCTCCCCCCTCCAGTGAATACAAGCCTAGTCTTTTTAATCTTTCCTCATATGACAGTCCCGCCATCCCAGGGATCAATCTCAATCTATAATGGTAAGAAATATTCATTTCTGCATCAGCATTCAGGAAACACAGTGACAGGTGGCATCACTCCCCATTCTATGATTGAACTAAGTCAGTGATATCTTACGTTCCAGAACCACCAAGAGTGATGGTCAGAAGCAGGAAACCTCCACATTTAGCCACCAGTGAGACAGAAGCTCAGGACCAGCACCGCACTACATTCTTACGCTTAAAACAATGACATCCACGAGGTTCCAGAGCCAATGATTACAGTGGCTGAGCGATGGCCGGCAGCGATGGCCGGCAGCATCACCCTGCAGTCAATGACTTGCCCATAAAGTGCTGGAGTAACTCAGCGGGTCAGATAGCATTACTGGAGAACATGGATAAATAACGTCTCGCGTCAGGACCATTCTTCAGACTGCCACAATACAACAAAAGACAACAATTTAATGAAAACCAAAAACACTCCAGCTGCTGGAAATCCAAAATAAAAATAAAAAATGCTGGAAACACTAAGCAGGTCAGGCAGCATATGTATATATAGCAAAGGACACAGTGAACCTTTCAGGTCAAAGATCCTTCATCAGAATTACAAGATGGAATGAGGTGTAACGGTCAGTCTTCATTGCCAGTAATTAATGTTTTTCATATTGTTAAACACACTCCTAAACCAATATAATGTGCCATGCATTTCCGAGCGCAGAGGTCATTTAGCAAAGCTAATGACATGGACTCACATATAAACAGCAGCTTCTCCATCTCTGCATTTAATCATAACTGCCCACATTGCCCAAGACTTTTATGTCGTTAACACTTAAATAATGGTGCTGATAGCTGTAATGTTCCTTCGACAGTCTGCTTTGGCACATTATCTTTAAAGAGAGAAGGTGGTGATTGGAGCTATGTCAGTGCCATGTCCCTCATTGCATTGCCGTCCACATCTAACCCTAGTGTCCACCAACTGCTGACATTCAGCTACAGAGATCTGGTGCACCTTTATTTCCTTGAGCAAGGGTCAGCATCTTGCAATAGCAGCTTTTCCTGGAGCACAAACCTTTAGGGCATGACTCAGATCTAAGAGCAACCAGCCCAAGCCTTCCATGATGAACTAACTGTCTCAGCATGGGTATATTCTGCAAACTGCACTAACTGATTGGGAGCAAGCTTCTCACTGTACACGTGACAATAAACTAAAGTGAACTGGGTGGAACAGGTCTGTTCTGAAAGCTCTAAAGTGAAAAGTTCTAACTCTATACTTAGTCCGGTTATCTCTGACGTTGCAACAATAACTGGGAACTGGGCTCTGTGCATTCCTGCACATTCCCAGCTGCTCTGATAAAGGAGGAATTTGAACCACTCACTGCTGAAGATTGTAGTCTTACACTCGGAGGCATTGACAGCTGAAGGAATATGTTGCACCCTGATAACATGTTAAGCCCATCAAATCCTTTATCCACTGATCCACAGACAGCGCTGAGCTCCCAGAAATCTGGGACAAATGCCTGATACTTTGCAGATTACCCATCAAATATCATTCCCTTGAAGAATCGCATGCACATACAGAAGCTATGATTAATATTGTAATCAACAAATTATAAATATATTTATCTTTCATATTCTGTGCTGCATTGAGTAATGATTTGAAAGCTTCACTCAGAGCCTCTGGTTTCCACAGCTGGAATGAGTTGGAGCTATAGAGACATCAAGCACAGTAGCCTTTGGTCCACCATGACCATCAAATATCTTTCTGCCCTAATCCCATCCACCAGCACGTGATGCACGTCCTTCCATGCCTTGACAGTCAACGGGAGACTGAGGAACTGATATCTAGAGTTATAGAGTCATACACCATGGCAACCAGGATGCTCCATCCAAATTGGTCCCATTTGCCTGCATTTGGCTCATATTCCTCTGTACTTTTCCTAACTGTGTACCTCTCCAAATGTCCTTCTTAATATCCACATGTTTAAGAGGGTAACGGAGAGACCAGTCTGTCCGACATCCATAATTGACAAATTATTGGGAAAAATAACTGGTAGACAGCATTAATCATAATTTTAAGATGCAAATGCTTTACATCAGTTGTGGGGAGTTTAGTCAGTGGGGGGGTGGATACTGGGGAAAGGTATTGGGGCTGGGGGGAGAGGAATGGTTGGAATTGGAGTCTCTAACTTGTTGAAGCACATTTGGGCAGGTTTGCCTGAGTTGCACGAACGGGTGTGAGGCCATTAGCCGTTATCTGTATTCCACAGCTCCAGCGCGAGTACATTTGTCAGCTGGGAGTATAGGCCAACACTCATAGACTCAGTCAACACAAAGCACTCGATGAGAGCACGATTGCTCAACAGGGGCCTCTGGAAACAGGGAGCGGCAGCAGAGAATTTCAATCTGGTTTGATTATTCTCCAGGAGTTTATGTTCACGTTTGCTGCCCAGGAGGATTTGAGATCTGTGAAGTGGTAACAGTTAATATCAGGGTTGGTGCAAGAGTTGTACTGAAAAGAAATGCTTACGTTTTATATATGAAGAATCATTTTAAAATCTCAAAACCAAAATGGCCTGAAATTGCAAATCCAGAGGAGGCTCTGCGAGTTAGGTACAGTGTTAACTGTAAAAGTGCAGGTTTAATTACTGTCGAGCAGTCTTATCCCTCTGAAAAGTCGGCTCTGCAGATCCTGCTTCAGGCTGAATGTGCCGCCAATTAATCCGTGAGCAGCATCTGCATTGCATTATTTCACCAGAGTTTAAATCAAGCTATATATTGAATGTGTTGCTTCTTACTTACAAATAACGTGAAATCCCCACTTCATTCCCCCACATTGGCTACTGTGCCACGTTTATTAATAGTTTATTATTCTCACGTGCACCAAGATACAGTGAAAAGCTTTGTTTGTGTGCGATCCGGGCAAATCACCAGTATAATGAAAAGGAAACAGATTGCAGAATAGAGTGTCACAGCTGCAGGGAAATCACAGGTAATAAAAGTGCAAGGAGGTAGGTTGGCAGATTGGGGCTTCATCCTCTACCTATAAGCGAGTTTTGAATCTTGATAAATGCAAGGAATAATGGGATTTGTCAAAAGTCATTCGGGATTTTTTAAAAAGCAAACGCAGTGCTGTAGAAACTGTGAGTACATTTTCGGTCTGAGTTTTCATCTTCTTTGAATCTTTTATTGGTTATGGCTGAGCCAAATGACAATGATGTGACACTAGATTATTTTCTGTGATGGAAAGTCGAAGCTTTGAAACATTTTTCAGCAGACAGGGGGTTGAAAAAGATGGGACGAAAAGGCGAACTCGCTGCTTTTGCTTACGCTGCATCGTACATGAAGAACCCCATGCTACCGACTGCCGGTGAAGAAAAACGTCGTTGTCATGCTGATCAATACAAGGAACTCTTGAAATGTGGAGAAAAGATTCTTCCTGATCCCATCAGCGAACTGAAAGATGGGAGGCTTGGAGAATCGAAAGGACTAAACTGCTGGCCTCCCACACCCATCGACGAGATGTCCATTCATCTTGCCAGTTATGATGAGACTAACCAGCCAACTACTTCACTGAAGTCTCGCCTTCTTACAAAGAAGGCAAGGCCTGTAGCTATTTTGATGTTAGTCAGGAGGCTCATGACTAAGTTTTGAACTAGACAACTTCACTTGCACATGTGCATGCAGAACTCATTCAGAAGTCAACAAACGTGCATACAGCCCATGGCCGTGGACTAGTATAGAAAGTGAAAACACCACAAATACTTTGCATATTATCTATTGATAGTTTTAGAAATCATACATTTCATTTAATTCTCCATCCCCCCTCCAAACCAAAAACATAAAAAAATGCATGTTATTCATCTCGCTCACCATCTCGCTCACTCACTGAAGCATAAAGCAATAAAACCACCAAATTCATTGTAGTTTTGTACAAATGAACCATAAATACACCTAGTTAATTGTTTTGAAAGCAGTATTTTCTTACCTCGAAGAAGCAAAACTGGACAATACGTATGAAATACAGGTCCGTATACACACAGTAACTCAACTGGTGAGAATGTTTATCCCAAATGACCCATGACCTGGGCATGTGCAATTGTAATACCGAACTCGCTTATTGGATCCTGATATCAGCTGGAAAGAAGCTGTTCTTGAATCATGACACATACTTTCAAGCATTTGTATCTACTGCCCGACGAGAGAGGGGAGAAGAGGGTAAGGAAGATTTGAACAAGAGGGCATGACATGAGAATTAGGAGACAGAAGTTTAGGGGTAACATGAGGGGGAACTTCTTTACTCAGAGAGTGGTGGCTGTGTGGAATGATCTTCCAGCAGAAGTGGTGGAGGCAGGATCGATTTTAACATTTAAAAGTAAAGTGGATAGGTATATGGACGGGAAGGGAATGGAGGGGTATGGTCTGAGTGCAGGTAGATGGGACTAGGGGAAAATAAATGGTCGGTACGGACTGGAAGGGCCGAGAAGGCCTGTTTCCGTGCTGTAATTGTTATATGGTTATATGGTTATAAGAGTGAATGACCAGAGTGTGAGTGGTCATTGGTTATGTTGGCTGCTTTCCCGAGGCAGTGAGAAATGTAGATGGTGGGGAGTCCGGGTTATGTGATGGGCCACATCCACAACTCATGTATTTCTTACATTCTTGAGCAGCGCAGTTGACACACCAAGCTGTGATGCATCTGCATACGATCCTTTCTATGGTGCATCTGTAGAAGTTGGTAAAGGTAATTGGAGACATGTTGAATTTCTTAGTCTTCTGAGGAAGTGCAGGCATTGGTGTGCTTTCGTGGTCACCATTTCAATGTGTTTGGATCAGGACAAATTGTTGGTGATATTATCATCTAGAAACGTAGTTCTTGACCATCTCCACTTCAACATTGACTGAGGCATGCACTCCACCTCGTCAAGACCTGTTTGGAAATTAGTTTGGTTGGAATTATGGTTTTGGAGGAGAACTGTAGTCAATAAACGGATGAGTCCTTGTTACCTGGTGTGTGGGGCCAGGGATATGGCATCTGCCATGGACCTGTTATGACAGTACGAGAATTGTAGTAGATCAAGGCTGTCCATGAGGTTGGAGCTGATGAGCAGCATGGCCAGCGGCTCGAAGCAATACATATTGTCAAGCAAGGGTTGTGCCTTCATCAGTCAGCGCATTGAGTATAGAAGTTGGGAGGTCATGTTGCAGTTGTATAACACGTTGGTGAGACCACATTTAGAATATTGTGTTCAATACTGGGCACCATGTTATAGGAAAGATATTGTCAAGCTTGAAAGTGTTCAGAAAAAATTTACAAGGATGTTGCCAGGACTAGAGGATGTGAGCTATAGGGAGAGGTTGAGTAGGCTGGGTGTCTATTCCTTGGCGTGTAGTCGGATGAAGAGTGATCTTATAGAAGTATACACAATCATGATAGGAATAGATCAGGTAGATGCACAGCGTGTCTTGCCCAGAGTAGGGGAATTGAGGACCAGCGGACATAGCGTTCAAGGTGAAGGGGAAAAGATTTAGTAGGAATCTGAGGGGTAACTTTTTCACACAGAGGGTGGTGGGTGTTTGGAACAAGCTGCCAGAGACGGTAGTTGAGGCTGGCTCTGAAGATCTCTTCTGGTCGGAGAACACTGATGCAATTATAAAGAAAGCACATCAGCGCCTCTACTTCCTGAGAAGATTACGGAGAGTCGGTTTGTCAAGGAGGACTCTCTAACTTCTACAGGTGCACAGTAGAGAGCTTGCTGACTGGTTGCGTCGTGGCTTGGTTCAGCAACTTGAGCGCCCAGGAGCGGAAAAGACTACAAAAAGTGGTAAACACTGCCCAGTCCATCATCGGCTCTGACCTCCCTACCATTGTGGGGATCTACCGCAGTCGCTGCCTCAAAAAGGCTGGCAGCATCATCAAGGACCCACACCATCCTGGCCACACACTCATCTCCCTGCTACCTTCAGGTAGAAGGTACAGGAGCCTGAAGACTGCAACGTCCAGGTTCAGGAATAGCTACTTCCCCACAGCCATCAGGCTATTAAACTCAACTCAAAGAAAACTCTGAATGTTAATAGCCCATTATCTGTTTATTTGCATTTTATCTGTTTGTTTATTCATGCGTGTATATATTTATATAATGGTATATGGACACACTGATCTGTTCTGTAGTCATGCCTGCTATATTATGTTGTGCTGAAGCAAAGCAAGAATTTCATTGTGTGATCAGGGACACATGACAATAAACTCTCTTGAATCTTGAATCTTGACTATCTCATCATTTAAGAAGCAGTTGGACAGGTACATGGATAGGACAGGTTTGGAGGGATATGGACCAGGCACAAGCAGGTGGGACTAGTGTAGCTGGGACATGTTGGCCGTTGTGGGCAAGTTGGTGAAGGGCCTGTTGCCACACTGTATCACTCTATGACTCTTTGACTATGTTGGTGGATCTAGTACATAGATTCAGGAAAGATACAGAACCAACCTCACAGCCAACCTTGATCCACTACAAATCACTTACCGTCGCAAGAACAGCTTTAGTTCTGAAATACAATGAGTCAATGCCAGAATCAATTTGGCAGTGAATCCTGGTGAATTTAATATGTCAGTCAGAATCTTCAATGGACAGTGGGAATCTTCAATGGTTAGTGGAAGTCTTCAATGGTCAGCAGGAACTAGAGCAGCAAGTCTACATTGAGATTGTAGACAGCTATAAGAATAATATGATTGTTATGGATGGTGATTTTAACTGCCATAGTATGGAGGCATTAGGTTAGGAAAGGATTTGTTTACTGTGTCTAGGATAGTTTTCTCAAGCAATATCTAGATAGATAGGTGATTCCTGGAGAGGTACAACAGCTGACCTTCTATTCGGCAATGAGACAGAACACAATTATCTTAGTTTTATAATAGTTGTGGAAAGAGATGGGACTGGTCCACAGGTTACTGTCCTGAATTGCAGCAAGGCTAATTTTGATGAAATTTAACCAGGTTCAAACATATTGAAGAACACCAACTCCTCATCTTCTGCAGAAGGCAAAGGAAAGTCCACATGTTCCCAATGATCTACCAACTCTGATGAAGCTCCGCAGAAAGTAACATGTAGAGATGCTAGACAAAAATGCTGGAGAAACTCAGCGGGTGAGGCAGCATCTATGGAAGGAAGGAAATAGGTGACGTTTCAGGTCGAGACCCTTCTCCCTTCGCTCCATAGATGCTGCCTCACCCGCTGAGTTTCTCTAGTATTTTTGTCTACCTTCGATTTTTCCAGCATCTGCAGCTCTTTCGTGCCGAGTGTGGATCATACAAACCAGTTTGAGGGGCAGTTCTGTCTACACAGAGGCTGGCTGGAGTCTGGAAAGTTCTGCCAGAATAGGTGCTGCAGGCAGGGACTCTCGCAACATTTAAGAAGCCAGTACCAGAATCACAAAGCCAGAGCAGGCTACAGACTTGGTGCGAGCAAATGCAAAGATCATGCCTTGAACATCAGACAGCCTGACATCATCTCACAAGACATATAGCTGTACAGTACAGAAACAGGCCCTTCAGCCCATCTCATCCATGCTGAACAAGTGGGTTAGTCTTATTTGCCTGCATTTGGCCCATATCCCTCCAAATTCCTCCATACCCCTGTAAATGAAGGGCCCCTCAAGACTGCGCCCAGCCCCCTGCTCACTGTCCTCTACTCACTCTGGGCCAGTGGCCGTGTAGCTGGCCACAAGGGTGGAGGATGTGGGTGGGGTGTGCTTGTAACGTCATTGGCTTCCATTCCCGTCACAGGCGACATTAATCGTGACTGGGTTAACCGTGCAGGGTTGCAGGCTGCAGTTGGTTTCTGGCCCTTTAATGAGTGAGTGTTGCTTCCCCTTGCCATGAATTAACTTCTTGTTGTATAATGAGAAGAATCGGAAGGTTTGTCAGGGAGCCCTGCTCTCCCCACCTCCCCTCTGCCCGAGCCTCATTTGCACTGAGTGCCACTTCCGTTCAGGTACACAGCCTCTCGTTTTAAGGCCTGGTCTAAGAAAACTTGTTTAAATCTGATTGCTATCAGAGTTTTACTTTAAACTGCAGATTACCTTTGGTAATCGGTTTAATAAATCCCCCATATGCACGATGGTACCACTGCTTCTGAGGCTTCAGTGACAGTGCAGTAAGAGGCTGGGACCGGAACAGGACACAGGTCTGCTTGTTCGTGGGCAAGTCGGCACAGAGCGGATGGAGGTGGAGGTGAGATGGAACACAATGGCCTCTGCCCACACTGCATTTATTTGGGGGAAGTTCAGGCTCTTTGGCGCTGAACATTGGGCAGAGGTTTGACTAATTAGAAACAGTGGCAGAGTAAAGATGGGTGGTGGTGAGGTCGGCATGACCACGAGTGCCTGCCTGCCTGCCTGCCTGCCTGCCTGCCTGCCTCCAGAGACCAGGGTAGACCAGCCCCTGCACAAAGGATCAACCAGAACCTAACTCAATATCTGACTGGAAGGGCTGAGTGGCCTAATCCTGATTTATTCCTCATGTTCTTGTGCATTGTGTAAACAGGTGTGGATGATGCAGAGATACAGGCCAGGTTCCCGACGAGACCCTCCGCCCTGCCCTGCGGAAGTGTGACGGGGATCTGTGCAAGTGTGTGGATCTACAGCCACCTGAATGCTGCTGGAGAAGGGTTTAAAATCATTCCTAACATCAATAAATCTGAAGCAGTTGGAGCTTTAATATTCTTTGACAGACACTGACTTCCTGCAAATGCAGCCAACATTTCCCACTGTCAGAGAACATGACAGATACTAGGGTGGTGTCAGAGTCCCCATCAACACTTGAATTACTGACCTGTTCACAGTACTGAACAGTAACATGTTTGCAAATAAAACTGTGTTTCTAAGTCCCTGTGAGTACTAACACTGGACAGGAGTTCAATGCATGAATGCACAGTCCAGGGCAGTCAGGAGAGTATTGGTGAGGGGGTGGAAAAGAGGGCAGAGAGTGTGGGAGGAGGACAAGTGGAAGCTGAAAATGACCAGCTCAGTCTTGCACCAAAAAACATGACAGCAAATTTCGGAACCATTCAGCCCATCATGTGTATGAAATTGAGAGGGAGCTACCCAACCTAATCCTATCCCATCACATCACGGACTGAATCAGCCACAAATCAGTGCACAAATCTTCATCTCCATATCCAGGCGTTGTCACCCTCCAGTGCTCGGTCCTTGCTCCACCACCCTCCAGTAAATCCATGTCTCCCGTCCCAATTCCCCCACCATTTACTCTGTGCCGGTCTACATTTCACCGCTTTGTTCAGGGAAACAGATTATTCCTGTCTACTCTATCCTCAGTTTTATACGTTTCTGTTAACATTCCCCTGGCCTCCTCTATTCCAAACAAAACGCCCCCAACCTACCCAATCTTTCCTTAAGCTTCAATTTTCCAATCCTGACAACATCTCAACAAATCCCCTCTGCCCATCTCCAGTGCAATCTAATTGTTTGTATAATGAGCAGAACCACTGACAAAGCTCAGCCATGGCCTAGCTAGTTTAGTGTGCAGTCCTTGCCAAACCTCAATACAATCTGCGTGTGATTCAATAAAGGACAGCATGTCTACAACCATCTAAACACCTTGTTAACCCACCATTACCTCTACTAATCTGTCGGCATACACTCCAAGCTCCCCCTGTCCTTCACACCATCCAATGTCCTCCCAGACAATCTCTTCTCTTGATGCACCTCACAAAAATATATGAAGTCACACTTCTCGGCATTAAATTCCAACTGCCAACTTATTTGCCCAACTGTTCAGACCATTTATTTATTCCTGAAATCTGCTCCCTATCAACCACACTATCAAGTTTAGGATCAAACTGCATCCTAAGCTGTTGATGATAGGAGAGGGGTGGTGGAGGGCTTGGAAATCTGTCACAAGTGGTCCAGCACAGGGGTTGGTGACGGCATCGCTGTGGTTGTAATATTAACTAATGACGCAGGTGAGAATGGAGGTGATTGACTAGTAAATTAGCAGATAGCTAGATGATTTGTGGAGCTGTAGAAAACAAAGAAGGTCACGGAAGGAAACGGAGATCATGACAGAAGCCCTCTCGTGGCGATCCCCGGATACGATGACACGATGCACTCAGTGACGCGTCGGGCGACCAATTCTGTCAACATGTTGGACGACGACAGAAGCCATACGACACATGAGCGAACCTAATGAAACAATGGATCATAGACAACTGCCTGGGCAAAGTGGTGGCGGATGGAATTTAATGCAGACAAGTGTGAGCTAATGCAGTTTGGGCGTTAAATTCTGCACATCAGAGCAAATGGAAGGGAGCTTGAGAAGTGTGATGTAAAGAGAGGCCTTGGGGTGTGTCCATTGTTGCTGGAGATGGACACACAGGAGGGAGGGAGTAAAGACAACCTTTGGTATGCATGCTTCATTGACAGAGGCATCCAATATCAGCCCATGTTGCAGCTGCACTAAAGAGTGGTTGTCCACACTAGGTGTACGTACCGTCTACACTTCAGGTAGGATGGGCGAGCAATAGGGGAAATGCAGAAGAGATTTACTCGGACGTTCCCTGAAATGGAGGGCTGTCATTATAAGGTGATATTGGACAGGCTGGGATTATTCGCACTACGTGTAAGAGGCTGAGGTGATCTTATGGAGGTTTATAAAATTATGGGGGGCATCGATAGGATAGATGTTCAGTTTCCTAGAATAGGAGGCTGGGACTAGAGGGCACAAGTTTAAGGGGAGAGTGGATACATTTAAAGGAGACATGAGGTGCATGTATTTGACTCAGAGGTTGGTGGATATCTGGAATGAGAGGCACAGCACGTGGGAGAGGCAAACACAGTCACGACATGGCCAGATACTTGGATCGAATAACGTAGAGGGATACCATTTGCATGGAGGTGAATGGGATTAGTGTAGATAGACATCCTGGTTGGCGTGGACAAGCTGGGCTGTAATGGCCTGTTTCTGAGCTATACAATTCTATGATTCTTCGAAATGGGAAGTTGGAGAGAGTGCTGGCAAACGGTATTTAATAATGGCAGTGTGAGGTAATGCATTTTTGAAAATGGGGTAAGTCCATAAGCAACGTTGAGGAACAGAAATAGAGGAATGAATGGATGAGAGAGGGCAGACGCAGAGAGCTGGGCAGGGAAGAGCGGGATGTTTCAATAGATATTTATTGTCACATATGCAACGTTACAAAGTGAAATTCATTTTGCATACAATGCCACGTTCCCGTCATGTTTGGGAAAGGCATGATATGTGGGGGGACAGACAGACTGGGGAGGATTGGGTGGTTGGGAGTCTGGGAGGGAAGTCGCATATGGCTCAGTGTCAGTGCGGCTGTAATCTCAGAATGACAACCGGATGTCCTGGTCCTGAGGTCAGGAAAGATGCAGAAACTCTTAGCTTTCAACTGCAACGTGTAGCAATAGATGAACAGGGCCAGACAGACACAGGCAGAGACAGAGACAGAGACAGACAGACACAGGCAGAGACAGACAGAGACAGGCAGGGGCAAGACATTACACAAAATACTGGAGTAACTCAGCAGGTCAGGCAGAACCTCTGGAGAACATGGAGAGGTGATGTTTCTGGTTGAGATCCATCTTTGCTGATTACAGTCGCGAGTGGGGGTGAGAAAGCAGGAAGAGAGGGGCATGACAAAGCCTGCCAAGTGATAGGTGGATACAGGTGAGAGTGGGTTTTGAATAGGCAGATGTTTGGACAAAGGTCAGAGATTAAAGGTGTGAGATAAGTATAGAAGAGTTCCAAATTGTGAAACCAGAGGAAGGACTGGTAAGGGGCCGTCCCACCAGCATGCAACTCCATGCCATGAGCGCGACCTAACGTGGTCGCTTGAGCCGTCCGGCGCTGCGGGGCTGGTCCCACTTTGATCGCCGGAGCCGTGCAGAATTGTGCGGAGTTCGTCCCGACATCGCGCGGGGCTCCGAAAAACCGACCGTGTTCAAAACTTCCGCGCGGCAACGGCTTGTCGGCTCGCAGTCGCCTCGACGCATTACACATCGTCTTGACGTCGTGCCTCCGTGGCCCTCTGTGTGTGTGCCTCTGTGCCCCTCTCTGTGTGTCCCTCTCTGTCCTGGCAAACTTACCTTTAAGACTTCGCTCCAAGTTCGCCTCACTTTGTGCCGCGTTGCGCCACTCACCCGACCTCTGCACAGTTTGGTCGCGCTCATCGCATGGAGTTGCATGCTGGTGGGGCAGGCCTTTAAGGAGAGGGGAAAGTGGGTGCGGGCCGAGGTGGGGCACTGGAAGGAGAGGAAGGGAAAAAAGGGGGTGTGTGGTACGTTACCTTAAATTGGAGAAATCAACGTTCCTACCATTGGGTTGTAAGCTACTCAAGCTGTATGTGAGATGCTGTTCCTCCAGCCTGTATGTGGCCTCACTCTGGCAATGGAGGAAGCCCAGCACAGAAAGGTCATTATGGAAGTAGAAATGGTGAAATGGTGAGCAACTGGGAGATCCAGCAGCTTCGGCGGACTGAGCGCAAGCGTTCAGTGAAACGGGCGCTGACTCTATGCGTAGCCTCGCCAATATACACGGGACCACATCAGGAATACCGGATACACTAGATTATGTTAGGAGGTGCAAGTGAACATCTGTCTCAGCTGAAATAACTGCTGGATGGAGTCAAGAGAGGAGGAATAGGGTCAGGTGTTATATTTCTTGCAGTTCTAGGGGAAAGTGCCTGGAGAGGGGATGGTTTGAGTGGGAAGGGATGAGTGAACCAAGGAGTTGCGGAGGGAGCCATCTCTGCAGAAGGTTGGAAGGGGTGGAGATAGGAAGATGTGGCTGGTGGTGGGATCACATTGGAGGTGGCAGCGAATGATGTGTTGGATTCGGAGGTTGGTGGGATAAAAGGTGAGGACCTCAAACATTGTTTCATCTGAGGACGGGGGAGCGAGGGCAGGACTACAGGACACAGAGCAGGCGCGGATGAGGGATCCATCTATAACAGCGGGGAGTGGGGTTGGGGGGGGGGGGGGGGGAAGCTATATTTACTTAAGAGGACATCTCAGATGTCCTGGAATAGAAAGCCTCATCCCAGGAGCAAATGTAGTAGAGACAGAGAAATTGAGAGTAGGGAATAGTGTTGATAGATTGCAAGAGGCAGGGTGGGAGAATGTGTAGTCCAAATAACTCTATGAGTCTGTTGGTTTGCAGTAGACATCAGTCGATAGTCTGTCCCCTGTGATAGAGACAGAGAGATCAAGAAAGAGGAGAGAGGTGTCAGAGATAATCCAAGTGAATTTGAGGGTAGGGTGGAAGTTAGTGGTGAAGTTAATTAAATCAATGAGTTGTGCATGGGTTCAGGAGACAGCCCGATGCAGCAGTCAATGTAACGGACAACGAGTTGGGATATAGGACTAGTGTACACCTGCAACCAGGACTGTTTGATGTAACCAACAAATAGACAGACATATTGTTAAAGAAGGAACTGCAGATGCTGGAGAATCGAGGGTTACACAAAAAGCTGGAGAAACTCAGCGGGACATAGCTGGGGCACGTGTTAGTGTCCACGTCTACACCTTGAACATAGAAAGCGAAAGGAATCAAAAGAGATGTTGTTGAAGGCGAGGACAAGTTCTGTCAGGCGGAGGAGATTGTCAGTACAAGGCAATTAATTGAGTCTCTGTTCGAGGACGAATCGGAGGGCCTTGTGACCTTCCAGGTGGGGGATGGAGATGAACAGGGACTAGATGTCCTTGGTAAAGATGAGGCAATGGGGGCCTAAAAAAATTACTGAAGAGTTTAAGGGAATATGAGGTGTCTCGAATGCTGGACATTGACAGCAGCAGGCAGCGAGACAGGTAGGGAGACAGGTAGGGAGATAGGTAGGGAGATAGGTAGGGAGATAGGTAGGGAGACAGGTAGGGAGACAGGTAGGAAGATAGGTAGAGAGACAGGTAGGGAGACAGGTAGGGAGACAGGTAGGGAGAGATACAGACACACAGACAGACAAAGACAAGCAGAGAGAGACAGACAGGGATAGAAATAGACAAAGACAGAGAGAGACAGGTGCAGGCAGAGACAGACTGAGACTGACACAGCAAAGAAACAGAGTGTAGACGATTGGTCGAGCTGCTGCCTCACTGTACCCGGGTTCAATCCTGACCTTGGGTGCTGTCTTTGTGGAGTTTGCACGTTCTCCCTGTCACCACTTGGGTTTCCTCCTGGTGCCCCGGTTTCCTCCCACATCCCAAAGAGGCGAGGATTTGTAGGTTAATTGGCATCTGTAAATTGCCCCAAGTGTGTGGGGAATGAATGAGACAATGGGATACTATAGAGCAAGTATGAAAGGGTGGTCGATCGAGCGAGCACGGATTCGGTGGGCCGAAGGGCCTGTTTCCATCTTTCAATCAATAATAAACATGTGTGGAATATGTTCAATATTAAAATGCTCAATAGCAACAAATAAGAAGCAAAACAGATTGAACTACTGTGAGATTTACACAATGTCCAGTGCAGAATTCTTCTGGAACGGTGTATTTTATTTGCTTTTCATTCATAAAGTGCATGACAGTGATTGAACAGGAATACTAATGATTGCTATATAAACACAAGCCAGGAAGCCAGGCTGGTTGTAGCAAGGGGCATATTGCTGAGGCCAGCGTTACTGGAGCCTCAGTCCCCAGCACAAACAGCACAAATTGTCCATTTAAAAGGAGCATTTCATGCTGCTCTGGATTGGCCACATCTTCAGCCAATTAACATTCCGTTGAGGGTTTACAGCCACTGCTGGCCTCAACCTCAGCAACACCTCATAAAAAACACAAACATCAATTCAAGCAAACCATTACTGTCATTATAATCGCATTAAAGCAACATGCCCAGCAGTTACTGGGAGCTCTAAGACAAAACAGATGAGATGTGGAGAAATCTTTCAGTCAGCCTGCAGCTCACATCGCTCCAAATGCATGGCCTTCCTGCAATACTTGTCCACAACCCAGCCTCTTATCTGTGGCCTGACGTGGGGCTGGCCACGGAGATTGATAATGCCTGTTCCTGGGTGCCTGCTGCACTCCAACTCTTATCTCAAGCTGGGGCCTTCTGTCACCATTGAAACAGAGGAAGGAAAGTCCTGTTGAAACAGATTTAATAATGTGTGGGGGTCATAGGTCAGGGCCTAATAGCTAACATCTTTACTTTGTCAGTGCCTCCAAACTATGTGCAAAAAGGCATGCGGTTCGAGATATTGGAGCCAAGCTGAAAGCCACGGTTCCTGGGGCAGACCGACCGACATCAAAATCCTGATCAATTCCAAAACTAATCAAACTACTTCCCATAGAGTGACCTGCCTGTTTGAAACTGGTGGCAGCACATGACTTGCTCCAGCACCATGCTGTCCCCGCTCCTGCCCTTGGAGAAGGAGATTCCTCACACATCTCTCCAATAACGTCATTGTCTTAGCTTGTCCAGCACAGAAACAGGCCCTTCAGCCCACCATGCCAGCCATTGCACCCATGGCAATCCTGTTCACCTGCAATAAGCACATAGCCTTCTCGACCATGGAGATGAAGAGTATAACGCGGGAATAGATTTGGCCCTTTATCTCAAGAGTCAAGTTTCAATTTAATTCACAGGGACTGTAACAATGGCATTCTCATTTGCTGCATCTCTTCAGGCACAGTAATGCAACAAATAAATAGACTATAAACTATCAGTTGTACCTGGCAACCAGGTCGTAATAGTACCAGCCACATTTCACAGTGCAACCATGTGATTCGGTGCTGAGATAGGGTTGTGGTTCAGCTTGTGCAGGGTGGTCCAGGAGCCTGTAGGATGCTGGAAGAAGCTGTTCTTGAATCTGGAGGTCATGGTTTCTTGTCTCCCAATGGTAGGAGGGAGAAGAGAGTGTGGCCAGGGTGGTGTGAGCCTTTGATGATATTAGCTGCCTTATTGAGGCAACATTTCCAGTAGATCCCCTTGGTGGGGGGGAGGTCAGTACCCATGATGGAGCAGGTAGTGTCTACATGTTCTGCAGCCCCCTTCATTGCTGGAGATTGGGTTACTCACCCAGGCGCGATGCACCCAGTCAGTATGCTCCCTAATGTACACCTGGAGATGTCGACTGAGTATGTGGTGACATGTCAGTTGGATCAGAGCTCTGTCTAACCCCACTTTGTCCCAATGTAATCCTGCTGAGGACAGCTCTTCAAGTACATTTATCTAAGTCCGCTTTAACTATGATGGGGATACCTGCCTCCATCACTCCACTAGACAGAGAGTGCCAGCCTCCCATCACCGCTCGGGTACCATTTTCCCCACAACAGCAGGAGCAAATGATTCGGTTGCACAAACTGGTCTGTCAGTCAGCAAGGTGATGGCTGGTCTACACGGCACTATTTCCCGGCAGTATCCCCGATATTCTTCGCCTCTCCTAACATCCAGACATCTCAGCTCAAAATGCAATCAAACCCAGTCTCCATTCCCCCTGGGAGGTGATACTTGTGAATGATGAGCGTTCATCATATTTCACCTCAGTAGACTACTCTTATTTTGAGAACATGACCCTCAAGTGCTTGACTCCTCAGTGGGGGAAACGTCCCTTCATATTTGTGCAAGAAGGAACTGCAGATGCTGGTTTAAACCAGAGATATACACAAAAAGCTGGAGTGACTCAGCTGGTCAGACGGTATCTCTGGAGAAAAGGAATAGGTGAGGTTTTAGGTCGAGACCCTTCTTTAGACCCGCTGAGTTACTCCAGCTTTTTGTGTCTATCCCTTCATATTTATGCCTTGAGCCCACCAGATATTTTTACTGTTTCAGTGAAGTAACCTCTCATTTTCCCACGGCACCAGGTTCAGCAGTAACGACTTTCCTGCAATCATCTGGTTGTTGAACCGACCCACACAACCCTAATCCCACCTCGCCACAACCAGGGATGTGTTTTGTTTCTATTTATATTTATATTCTACTGATGTTTCCTGTGAACACCGTTCTTTCTTTTAGATATTTGTATCATTTATGTTTGATGTATGTGTAATTTGGTTTTGTAGGCTGCCTGTGCCTGTGATGCTGCTGCAAGCAATGTTCTTGCTGTATCTGTAACTCACCCAATTTCTGCAGATGACAAGAAACACAACTTGCATTGTTTTCACGAATTCATGTTGAATTTGTGGAATGCTGTTGATATTTTCAATATGTCCCGTTTTATTTATTGCATACTCTATCATAAACTCTAGTGTTTATCCTCCAACTGACATTAGATTAACTACTCCACAGTTCCCCGTTTCCTCTTTCCCTCCCTTTTTAAACAGTGAGATTACATTTACCAGCCTTGAATCTGCAGAAATTGCACCACAATCTACAGAATCTTAGAATAAGACAACCACTGGTTTTGTGGCTAACTCTTTTAGTGTCCGGATACAGAGAATAGACCCTTCGGCCCATTGTGTCTGTGCTAAACATGATGCCAATCTAACTAATCCCAAATGCCAGCATGTGGTCTGAATGCCTGCATTTCCTGCCTGCTCATTTGTCTGTCTAAATGCTACTTTATATTTAGTATTTTCCCGAAAACTGATGTTTAATTGGTCCACGGTTTCTAGTTTCCTGCATGTGGCTCATAGCCACTAAACCCTTTCATTCATACATCCGTTCAACTGTCCTTCGCTGCTACAGATTCCTCTGGCAGTTTGTTCCAGATATGGACTATCCTCTGAGTGAGAACGTTGCCTCTGAGGGTCTCTCTTAAATCTCCTCTCACCATAACTCTGTGTTTCTAGTTTTAGAATCCTCTGCCCTGGGAAAAAGACTGTCCCAGAGGCATTCACTTTATCCATGCCCCTCATAGAAACATAGAAATTAGGTGCAGGAGTAGGCCATTCGGCCCTTCGAGCCTGCACCGCCATTCAATATGATCATGGCTGATCATCCAACTCAGTATCCCGTACCTGCCTTCTCTCCATACCCTCTGATCCCCTTAGCCACAAGGGCCACATCTAACTCCCTCTTAAATATAGCCAATGAACTGGCCTCAACTACCCTCTGTGGCAGAGAGTTCCAGAGACCCAGCACTCTCTGTGTGAAAAAAGTCCTTCTCATCTCGGTCCTAAAGGATTTTCCCCTTATACTTAAGCTGTGACCCCTTGTCCTGGACCTCCCCAACATCGGGAACAATCTTCCTGCATCTAGCCTGTCCAACCCCTTAAGAATTTTGTAAGTTTCTATAAGATCCGCTCTCAATCTCCTAAACTCTGAGTATAAACCGAGTCTATGCAGTCTTTGTTCATAAGACAGTCCTGACATCCCTGGAATCAGTCTGGTTCTTGTTCATGTTCATGTTCTTGTACACCTCAATAATGTCACCCCTCTGCCTCCTATACTGCAAAGAGACAGGTCCAAGCCTCTCCAGCCTCTCCCAGTAACTCACCCCTGCAGCATCCTGGTGAATCTCTTCTGTATCCATTTCAACTTAATAATGTCCTTCCTGCAGCTGGGCGACTAGAACTGCACACTTCTGCTTTGTCAACTCTGACCACTATCCTTTGACCCATGTAGTTACCCCGGTGATCTCTTCTGGACTGCCTCTAATATGAGTAGGTCCTTTCTTCAATGAGGGGGACTAAACTCTGCTGCATATTGTCGCTGTATTGAGTTCAGAATCCGAGCGGCAGCTCCAGAGGAAGGTGTGCATTTGCTGCCATCTCCTGGTGAAATGTATATTGGCTCCGTCCACCCAGTCTCAAACACCCGATAAACCAGTATCTGGTGATCTTTGTGTCTATCTGCACCCACCCCTGGAGGACAGTCACAACAGGTCCTGCACCTTTAACTCCAGAGTTAATCCGGGATGAGCTACCTTGTATTCACATCATCCACTGGATGTGTAGGAAAAGAGAAGGCACAAAATTCTGGAGTGACTCAGTGGGACAGGCAGCATCTCTGGAGAGAAGGAATGGGTGACGTTTCAAATCGAGACTAGAGCTATGGAAGGGCAAGGTGTGGAAACAACAGATCAAAGCAGATGATGATAAGGAAATGTTGTAGAACCATTCTATATTTCCTTATCATCATCCACTTTGAACCAATTAATCCATTCTCCACACTAGCCCAGTTCCCCTCTGCTCAGGGTCACACAGCATCAAAGCATGCCCTTTGGCCCACCTTTTCTATGCCAGCATTGAGCTCATCAATACTAATCCCATTTAGCAGCACTTAGAAACATAGAAACATAGAAAATAGGTGCAGGAGTAGGCCATTCGGCCCTTCGAGCCTGCACCGCCATTCAATGTGATCATGGCTGATCATCCAACTCAGTATCCCGTACCTGCCTTCTCTCCATACCCCCTGATCCCTTTAGCCACAAGTGCCACATCTAACGCCCTCTTAAATATAGCCAATGAACTGGCCTCAACTACCTTCTGTGGCAGAGAATTCCAGAGACTCACCACTCTCTGTGTAAAGAATGTTTTCCTCATCTCGGTCCTAAAGGAATTCCCCCTTATCCTTAGACTGTGACCCCTTGTTCTGGACTCCCCCAACATCGGGAACAATCTTCCAGCATCTAGCTTGTCCAACCCCTTAAGAATTTTGTAGGTTTCTATAAGATCCCCCCTCAATCTTCTAAATTCCATCGAGTACAAACCGAGTCTATCCAATCTTTCCTCATATGAAAGTCCTGACATCCCAGGAATCAGTCTGGTGAATCTTCTCTGTACCCCCTCTATGGCAAGGATGTCTTTCCTCAGATTTGGAGACCAAAACTGTACGCAGTACTCCAGGTGTGGCCTCACCAAAACCCTGTACAACTGCAGTAGAACCTCCCTGCTCCTATACTCAAATCCTTTCGCTATGAACACTTGACTCAGCTTCCTATGCCTTGGCATTTCAGGTCCTCGTGGAAGTGGTATTAAATATTGAGCTTCTCCTTCCACACCCCCAACAGTGTCATCAAACTTCCCACCAGATGAGAAGTCTTCCTCAACTCCCTATGCAACCCCCCACCTCTCACATTGGATACCTCTGCTGTGCCAAATCCGTTCTCGCGATCTGCCCTTTCCTTGGCTTTCAGGAATGTCCTGCCCCGAGCTCCCCAGAACACCACAGACCATCTCTTGCACTACTGTGGCCTTGGCTATTTTTAATGTGTAAGAAGGAACGGCAGATACTGGTTTAAACCGTAGAGACAAAAAGCTGGAGTAACTCAGCGGGACAGGCAGCACCTTGCACTAATATCTTAATTTTTGCATAGTCTTCTTTCTTTTAGAAATGTTATATATAACTTTTGTATGATTTATGTTGTTGTGTGTAGTCTGAGTGTGCCCATGATGCAGTTGCAAAGAAGATTCTCACTGTATCTATATCTCACTGTTCTCATGCAGATGACAATAAACACAATGCCATCAAAGCAAATACAAATGATCAAGTCACTGCATTAACATGGAAAGTTGCATCCCAGGCAACATTCTGGTGAATCCCACCCCTCCTCAGTGTGTAGACCAGAGTTCTACCCGGTTTCCCAGCCTAAGAGTGTACACCAGAGCTCTACACAGTTCCCCATAGGAGTATATACGAGCTGTACAGTTTTATGTAGGAGTGTGTACGAGCTGTACAGTTTCCCTCAGGCTTGGTCACTCTCACTCCCAACTCTCACCCAATGTTGGCAGCCCTGATATCTGTCCACCACCCCTTGCACCTCCCCTCCCCCACTCCTCCAACCTCCCTTCTACCCCCGCCTTCTCCCACACTAATCCCATCTCCCCTCCCCCTCTACTCCCATCTCCCCTCCCCATACTACGAACTCCCTTCCCCACCTACCTTGGTTCCCTTTCTCATCAGACACAGCCCTTTGTTGCCTCCACCCATCACCTCCCAGCCGCTGCTGCTGTCTCCACCCTTCCACCACCCCCTCCTCACCTGGGTCCACCTATCGCTTGCCCCAGCCCTCCCTCCACTGGCCATCTCCTGTCTGCTCTTTCAGTCCAGATGAGGAGCAGCTGTTATCAGGCAACTGAATCATTCTCCCACAACCAGAGAGCAGTGCTGAACTACTATTTACCTCTTTGGTGATCCTCGGACTATCCTTGATTGGACTTTGCTGGCTTTACCTTGCACGAAACGATATTCCTTTGTACTGTACTGTAATACACTGTATTGCCCAATTGTAATTATGTACTGTCCGCTGACTGGATAGCACGCAATAAAAGCTTGTCACTATACCTCGGTACATATGATAATAAACTAAACTGATTAACTGAACTGAAAGCCGACACGAGACGTCGTCTGTCCATTCCCCCCACGGATGCTGCCTGACCGCCTGAGATCCACCAACATTCTATTGTGCAACAGGATTCAAATTCCGACTCCGTATCATGCAGATGATTGGATCCCTCCCCCTCTACGCATTCCAACACTATCAATGTAAGACCACGGAGAGCATCAGCCTTTCGCAAATAAAGGTTTTATTCTCGAGCCTGGTCAGCGCAGTGCCCGAGCTCCTTGGATCTTTGTGTGCTTCAGGCCTCTGCTGGCCGAATCTCAGCTTAGTCTTCATACTCAATCCTGCCATCGTAGAACATCTTCATCATCGTCCCGTTCCTGCTCTGATCCAGGACCAGCTCCAAGAGTCCCTCTGCAATCTGGACAGGCCTGGGTCAACAAAGAGGATTACTGAACATTTGTGTTAAAGAAGGAACTGCGGATGCTGGAGAATCGAGGGTTACACAAAAAGCTGGAGAAACTCAGCGGGTGCAGCAGCATCTAAGGAGTGAAGGAGATAGGCGACGTTTCGGGTCGAGACCCTTCTTCAGACTTACTGAACATTTGGTTAGGTGAGAATGTTCCTGTCAACCCTACAGGTCAAGGCTGCTCATCCGTCTGGAGATTGGCCAGATCCAACCTTCAGCACTTGGGGTCAAGTGCTCAAAGCAGACCGTTGGAACCCACCCTGACACCAGAGGAGAAGGGAACCCTACAGTACAAGCCCAAAGGCACAAAAAGCTGCAGTAACTGCAGTAAGGACAGGCAGCATCTCTGAAGAGAAAGAAGGGTTTTGTGTCGAGACCCTTCTGACTGACAGTCAGGGGTGAGGGAGACTAGAGGTATGGAGGGGAAAGGTGTGAAAACGACAGATCAAAGCAGGCGATGATCAAGGAAATGTAGAATGGTTCATTGTTAGCTGAGGGGAAGGTGACAAATTGGTGTAAAATCAGTAAAATTAATCAGGACAGTGAAACTAGTGGGGGGAGGGACGGAGAGAGAGGGAAAGCAATGGTTACTTGAAGTGAGAGAAGTGAATATTCATACGCCAGCCTGGTGACCACTCCGTATGAATGTCAGGGACGGGATGAGAATCCTTCAACCTCCTTGCTGGTTTCCATACTCACCTCAGAAATGTACCCAACTTTTCAATTAAATTATCCATGACCTTCCTTCCATCCCCTTCCTGACTCCTCACAAGCTGAGTGTCAACGAGAGAGGGACACAGCGCATTCACCCGAACTCCATGATTCTTCATACAGTCCAGCTGAAACCAGACGTCCTGCATTGTCACAAATGTTCTGCTACTAAAGGGATTCACTGGTGAAAGCAGAAGGCTGTCTGGCCACTCTATCAGTCAACAGAAATCATAATTACTCACAACACAGGAAGTTTGGCCCTTCAAACCTATGCTGGTTCTCAGAGCAACAGCATCAATCACATTTCCACACATCTCCCTGTAATCCAAATCCCGTGAATCAATACAACAAAAATAAAGATCAGTTGGAAGTTTGGATGGGGAAATGACTGGATTGTAATGTAGACAAGTGTGAGGTGTTTTACAAAATCAAATGCAAGAGCAAAGTATACCACAAAATGGCTGGAGTCACAGCATGGAAACAGGCCCTTCTATCTGTCCATCACCCCTTCCACATCCCCTCCCCCCCACTCCTCCAACCTCCCCTCCCACATCCCCCTCTACTCCCAACACCGCTCCCCTCTACTCCCAGCCCCGCTCTCTCCCCGTCTTCTCCCAACTCCCCTCCCCCTCTCAGTTCCCCTCCCCTAATCCCACCTGCCCACCGCTAATCCCAGCTCCCCATTCCCTTCACCCACACAGCCACACGTGCACACATAACACACACAGCCACATGCACACAGACAGCCACATGCACACAGACAGCCACACGCACATTCACACTCAGCCACATGCATCCAGCCACACCCACGTACTCACACATGCACACAGCCACACCCACACACGTACACTCACTCACACAGCCACATGCGCACTCATACACACCCACACGTACCCACACACAGGCACGCGCGCAGACACACGCGCAGACACACGCGCAGACACAGTTTCAAAGCTGTTTTGTACTTTAGATGACGAGGGCTCTAAGGTCAGATTGTGTTCATTGTTAGCATTGCTGGGTGAGAGAGTGGCCACCACACTTGCGCCTGCTCTCCCAGACCTCCTCAGTTCTGTTGTTTATTGCATGGCCAAAGAGATTTCCCAGAAATGTTGACTCGCATTGCTAACTGAACGGCAGCGGAAGCGGGGGGGGGGGGGGGGGGGGGGGGGGGGTGTGCAACTACCATAATACTTACAGAGAGGGCTTTTGTGTGTCCCACCACTCCATACTTGGTGGCCGTGTAAACTGGACCGCCTTCCATCGGGTAATATGCTGTTTGTTGCAGGACAGAGAGGGATTAGGTACAGCTTGGATTGTAACACTCCCAGCACCCAGTCAATCCCAGCACTGAGGGCCACCCATGACCTTGGGCCTCGACCATGAGGAGCTGCCAACAGCAGTGACACAGTTTGTGGGCACCACCCTGTGCACCCAACACTGGCGCCGGATACAACTCTGGACACCAACACTGGCTACAAGCGGAACAAATAGACTTCCGGTGGCACCATGTTTTAGCTGAGAACAGCGCCAGATCAGCTCCGCAAAAATACTTACCGCAGGAGATCGATTTAAAACGGCTCCGGTGCGATTGAAGGCTGCGTGACGTCATCAGGCGCGCGACTTCGGTAAGAAGTTTAAAATGCACTCGTCCTCGCCCCTCCCGAATAAACCGGGCCTAAGAAGGGAGGCTGGCCCCACCAAAGCCTCGGGCTCGAGTCTGACTTCCTCCCAGGAAGAGATCTCACAGAGGAAAGTGGAAATGGAAGAATTTAAAAACTCCTTGATGGGTGAGATGAAGAAACTGCTGAAAGAAATAAAAGATCTGAAGAAGGAATATAAGGATGAATTTAAAGACATGAAGAAAGAATATAAAGATGAAATAAAAACTCTAAAAGCGGAGATTCTGGTCTCTCATGAGAGAACTAAAGTGGAATTAACAAAAGAAGTTACCGAGACGGTAAAGATTATGATGAATTAATGGAAAATTAAGACGGATGCTGAATTTCAAAACCGAATTTCTGAAGTAAACGACAAGGTTGCTGGGCTGGAACAAATGCTGAATGATAAGATAGATCCTATTACCATCGCACTCGACCAACAAAATGAGGCAATTAAAGAACTGACTGATTTTGCTGTAACAAGTGCCAAGGAAAGTGAGAAGTTGCGTGCCAAGAATAAACGCCTCTCAGAGCTACTTCGCAAAATAAATGAGAAATGTATTGATTTGGAGGGTCGACAAAGACGCAAGAATTTGCGAATAGTAGGACTGTCCGAGGGTCGTGAAGGAAATCAGGACCCGCGAAAATTTGCTGCAAAACTCCTAAAGGACATTCTGGATTTGGATCAAGAACCACTGTTGGGCCGCGCCCACAGGGCTTTAAGACGGGTCCCTGGGAGTGGTGCACCACCAAGACAAATGATTGTAAAGGTGGCCTATGATCACGTCTTTGAAGAAATGATGAAGATAATAATGAGAAAGAGAAATTTGAAATACGAAGGAGATAACATCAGTATCTTCAGAGATTATCCAGCGGAAGTTGCTAAGAGAAGATCCTTATTCACCGAAACAAGAGGCATTCTACGGAATTTAAAGAATACAATGGATCTCAGATATGGCCTGATGTACCCAGCAACATTGAGAGTGACCTACGACAACAAGGAACACCGCTTTGTTAAGCATACCGTTGCACTGGAGTTCGCTCGAGGCATACAGAAGAAGGCAGAAGAGGAAGCAGACGATGAAGTACGGGAGGAAGAAGACGACGACTGAACATTTTGGACTTTTATTACTGACCTGCGGTTATGAATTATTCATTGAGAAAGAGGGGAAATAATGGGAATGTAGTTGCAGTTTGGTATTAATTTGTACAAATTCAATTATTCCCCTAATATAGTATTACTTACTATAATACTAATTACAATAGAATAGTAATTAATAAATAGTTTCATGAATAATAGAAATAATTACTAAGTCCTTAAAGTTAGTACCCCACCCCAATATGCACAGTATTCTAGTTGGGAGCTGGAATATTTAACATCTTTTTTAAACACGGAAGTCATTAGATTAATCGCCACGTTAGTGTGGCGTTCACTAATACACACTACACAATCTATCAGTGTAGTCTTTTTTTTCCTTTGGGCACCCTTTTAACACCCTTTTTTCGTTTTTTACTTACATTTTTTATTTTTTTTAATATATTAAGTATTTGAATTTATGTTATATATTATATGAATGTAATTATGATCAATATTGTATAATTACTTTAGGTAGACACGGACATGGATTATTGAGACTGGTAATTTTCATCGGGTTGGCGTTTGGGTGCATCGTTGAGCCGGAGGAGTCGAGAAGGCTACTCCAAAAAAAACCACCCTAACAGTAAAATGCAGGACATGAATCTGAAGACTGGGGATGATGGAGTTACTTTCTGTAGTTGGAATGTTAAGGGAATTAATGAACCAATTAAAAGGGGTAAGGTGTTAGCTCAGCTGAATAGATTGAAATCAGACGTCATTTTCCTCCAAGAGACGCATCTCAAAAAAGATGCTCAACATAGATTAACAGCTAAATGGATTTCAAAGGTATATCATTCTTCATTTATACATAAATCTAGGGGAGTTGCAATAATTATTCGTAAAGGTATACCTTTTAAACAGAGTTCTATAATAGAAGATAAAGAGGGCAGATATGTAATAATTACAGGGGAATTATACTCAAAAAAAGTAATTCTTATGAATATATATGCTCCTAATTTCGATAACCCATTATTTTTTAAGAAAATATTTAATAATATTCCTACATCTACTCAACATAATTTAATAATTGGGGGTGATTTAAATTGCACTCTAGATAACTACTTAGACAGATCTTCAACAAAAAGGAAAGTTACTTCTAAATCAAGTAAACTTATAAATTCTTTTATCAATACAGCAAATGTTAAGGATATTTGGAGATTAGAGAATCCATCCGGACGAGAATATTCTTTTTTCTCGCCCGTATTTGGAACCTACTCGAGGATAGATTACTTTCTAATAGACTCAAAACTGCTTCCTTATACGTATAATGCAAAATATCACAATATTATTATTTCAGATCATGCACCATTAACATTTAAGATAAAATTAAAAGATATATTTAATAAAACTACGACTTGGAGATTTAATCCCCAGATACTGAAGGACAAGGATTGTTGTAGCCATGTGACAGAACAGATTAAATTATTCTTTGAGACAAATGACACACCTGAAATTTCACCACTGTTACTTTGGGATACATTTAAAGCATTCATGCGTGGTGCGATAATATCGGCACAAGCATATTTTAATAAAGAAAATCGAAAGATGGAACAGAAGTTAGAAATGGAGATAAAACAACTAGACAATGAAAATATAAAACATCCTTCTAAGGAGTTAAGTAATAAAATTGCAATAGCAAAATATAGACTAAATAAAATATACTCTAACCAAG
This sequence comes from Raja brachyura, assembly GCA_963514005.1. The sequence continues at coordinate 69,264,033 of OY740791.1, forward strand.
TCATTAAACTTTTTCAACAAACCAAACAAGTGCATTTTGAATTTGGTGATAAACCGCAAAAATTGCTAGCACGACAATTAAGAAAATTAGATGATGAAAAAATGATACATGGAATTAGATCTCTGCAAGGAAACATATTGACCATACCAAAAGACATTAATGACAGATTTTTACAATATTACCAAAATCTTTACTCATCAAAAGTAACAGGACAAACAGATGGAATGGAAACATTTTTACAAGAATGTCAAATTAATAGTTTAGATCAGGAAGGTAGACACTTGTTAAACGCTGAAATATCAGTGAAAGATATCGTAGAATCAATTGGTTCATTAAAGAACGGAAAAGCTGCGGGCCCCGACGGCCTGAGTGCAGAATTTTATTAAAAATTTCAAGATCTGATCTCCCCAAGATTACATACAGTGTATAGATATGCATATGAACAAGGAAAATTACCAGAATCTTTAAATGAATCCACAATCACACTCATTCCTAAGGTAGATAAAGATTTGGAAGATCCTGGTTCATATAGAGCGATCGCCCTTCTAAACACAGACCAAAAAATATTAACTAAAGTTTTATCTCGGAGACTAAGTCTGGTGATTTCTAAATTAATACATCATGATCAAACAGGTTTTATTCCAAAACGCTATTCATTTCATAATCTAAGACGCATGTTTAATATTATATATTCTAAAAGAATACGAGATACGGAATTAGCAGTCATATCGTTAGACGCAGAAAAAGCATTTGATCAGGTGGAATGGTTATATTTATTTAATATAATGGAAAAGTTTCAATTGGGGGATCGATTTTGTAAATGGGTAAGAATCCTATACTCGGATCCTACTGCAAGAATTCTAACTAATCAAATACTATCAGCTAAATTTAAACTCTTTAGGGGATGCAGACAGGGATGTCCGTTATCGCCTTTATTATTTGCCTTGGCGATAGAGCCTTTGGCGGAAAGAATTAGATCTAAACCTGAAATATATGGTTATAAGACTGATACAACAATTAACAAAATATCCTTATATGCAGATGATGTTTTGATTTATATCACAAAACCTGAAATTAGTATTCCAACGTTGTTTGATGTTATAAATAAATTTAGTACATTTTCTGGATATAGGATTAATTGGAATAAAAGTGATATTATGCCTATAACTAAAATAAATTTAAACATATTACAACAATACCCATTAAAAATAGTTACAGACAAATTTAAATACTTAGGAATTAATGTATCTAAATCCCATAATTCATTAATTAGATCTAATTATCCTCAATTATTAGATAAACTTAGAAAAAATATTTTATATTGGAAAACACTTCCTATATCTTTAATTGGTAGAATAAATGCTATAAAGATGGTTTTTCTACCACAATTGTTATATCTGTTTCAAGCTATCCCTTTTTTCCTTCCGAAAACCTTTTAAAAAAAAATTGATAATATTGTTAATAGTTTTATCTGGGATTATAAAAATCATAGAATAAGTAAAAAACATTTATGTAAGTCAAAGATAAATGGAGGGTTAGCACTTCCAAATTTTTTATACTATTTCTGGGCAGTACAGATTAAGAATATGAATTTTTGGAGGGGAAATACGGACCTGGAACCAACGTGGTTAAAGATAGAAAAGGAAGATTGTTTGCCTTTTAACGTAGACTCAATTATTTTTGCCCCAAAGGAAGTGCAAAAAAAAATTTATAGGGACAATCCTATCATTTACAATAACAGACGTATTTGGAAACAAATAGTCAAGACTTTACATTTAGATAATCTCTCATTTAGACTACCAATTATGAATAACCCATTATTTAAGCCCTCCACATTGGATGGGGGGTTTAGACATTGGGATAATTTAGGAATTACAAGGGTAGAGCACCTTTATAGAAATGGAAAATTTCTTTCATTTCAGGAGTTACAAGATACCTACGGATTGTCTTCACAACATTTGTTTAGGTATTTTCAAATTAGAGATTATATTAAATCTAATACACAGGATTTTAAAAATAAAGAACCAGGATTATTAGATGAATTGTTTAACTTGCACCCAACCACAGAAAAATTAATAGCTTATATATATAACATCATTATGGATAAGGAGAATCCAATAACTGAAACATATCGTCAAGCATGGGAAAATGAAATTGGATCACCTATAACCAAAGAAAATTGGGAAGAAAGTCTACAACGAATACATCGGTGCTCGTTAAATGCTAGACATACATTAATACAATTTAAAGTATTATACAGATTACATTATTCGAAAACTAAATTAAATAGTATATTTCCTAATCTCTCCTCTATTTGTGATAAATGTAAGAATTTAGAAGCAAATTTAACACACAGTTTTGTTACATGTCCTAAATTGAATTATTATTGGACAGAAATTTTTAAAGTTATTTCTGAAGTTCTTAAAGTTCAACTAGACCCTGACCCAAAGTTAATAATATTGGGAATTCCTGAGTCTAATTTGATATTTACATTGGATCAAAGAAATTTCCTTGATTATTGTTTGATATTAGGGAAAAAAATAATATTGAAATTTTGGAAGGGAACATTATCCCCAACAATTAAAATGTGGGCATCAGAGATGTTGGAGACGTTAAACTTGGAAAGAATTAGATTTGTCCTTCTGGACAAGTATAATTCTTTTGAACAGATATGGTCTCCATATATACAGTATTTAGAGAAGTAGCTGTTCTTGGCATCACGGCTCGACGGGCACCCTGCGGGATTTGACGAAAATAATTCATTTGTATACTAGGATATATGCATGTCTCTATTGATATTATTATTTGTAGTTGTTTTATTTACAATATATAGTGTGGTTTTTCAATTATATATACATATAATATTTTTTCTTCTTTTTTTTTCTCACTTTTTTGGTCTTTTTTTCTTTTTCTTCATTTTCTTTTTTCTCTTATACCAACTAATTTTTAGGGAATTATAATTTTATTGATTAATAATGGTATTTTTCTTTACACACTTTTATTTTCAAAAAAATATAAGACAATAATCATTAGTATGTTATGTACAAACATTGAATTAAGTTGATGTTTATAATTCAGTTTTAAACATTGAAAATTGGTTATCGCTAATAAAAAAATTATTTAAAAAAAACAAAAAAACAAGCGGAACAAATGAGGGTTGAGGGAAAGATAGATCAGGCATGATTGAAGGCGGAGTAAACTTGATGGGCTGAATGGCCTAATTCTGCTCCTATAACTTATGAAGGCTAAGGATATTCAATGACTCTTCCCAGTTTCTACAGATGCACCAAAGGAGGCATCCTATCAAGATGCATCACAGCCCTGGATGGCAATAGGTCTGCAGCCCACTCCATCACGCAGACCAGACTCCCCACCATTGACTCGATCGACACGCTGTCTCAGGAAAACAACATAATTAAGGACCACTCACACTCTGGTCATTCTCTCGTCTCCCCTCTCCCGTCGAGCAGAAGATGCAAAAGCTTGAAAGCACCAATACCACCAGGTTCAGGAAGGCTGCCCAGAACAATGGGGGACCCAGTGTGGGGGGACCACCGAGAGGGAGAATAAAGGGGAACCTGGCATGCGGGGAAAACCGAGAGGGAGAGTAAACGGGGACTAGGTGTAGGGGGAGGGCCAAGGGGACCACAAATGGAATACATTGTAACTTTGTTGGCACCCTTTGTATCCCTTGGGCATGGAAAACAAAGAATCTCACAGTAAAGTACCGTTCATTCATTCAACACCACCACCACTCCACACTTCCCTTGCACCAACACTGATAAGCAATCGTTCCTGCAGTATGTACCTGCCAGTGAAGCCATGTTGACAATCACTCCTCCTGCCGCTCCCTTCTCCTTGCTCATGTGCTGCAGGGCCAGTTGGCATCCCCTGATCATGCCGATCTGAAATACATGCTGTAATCAGTAGGCCACAGGCCAGTGAAGCACACATATCTGTATCTGCTCAGATCTGCTCTACATACTCGTAATCATCATGGCCACAAAGGTAGAGTATACACAATCAATGGTATGGTGCCAGTGAGCATTGAGCACCCGAAGATCTTGGTGTGCCAGTCCCAGGACCCTTCAGATTGGCAGCACAAGTAATACAAGGAATGCTCCACTCCAAGGGATACATGTAACAAGGTGTAAAGGCAGCATTTGGGATTCATTAGCCAGGGCAAAGAACATGACCCGTGAAATTATTATACAACTTTATAAAACAGTGGGAATACTCTGTCCACTTTTGGTCACCACACTCTAGGAAAGATGTGATTGCACCATTCAGGATGCCCGTGACATTCACCAAGATTAACACTGTGTTTCAATCACTAGGAGAGCAGTTAGAGCATGTATTTTCCATTGGAGCACAAGAGGCTGAGGAAGATTTTTTTCAGCTGAGGGTGTTTGGAATCAGGAAGAAACGACCTGAGTGAAGGCAGAGACACTCAGGACATTTGAGAGGTAGCTGTTTAAGCACTAGAATCGCCAAGGTATGAAGACGACAGAGCAAGTATATTTTCTCTGCAATGTTAGAGGTTGAGGGAAGACCTGAGAGAAGTTTATAAATTTATTAGGAGGCGTAGACAGGATAGTGAGAACCTTATCCCAGGGTGAAAATGTCAAAGACGAGAGGGTATAGCATTAAAGTGAGAGGGGCAAAGTTTAATGGAGATGTGCAGAGCAAGTTTTTTTACACTGAGGGTGCCTGGAACGCGCTGCCAGGGTGGTGGTGGAGGCAGATACGCTAGGGGCATTCAAGTCGATTAGATGGACACATGGAGAGATATGGATCATGTGCAGGCAGGGAGATTAATTTAACCTGGCATCACGATCAACACAGACATTGTGGACCAGAGGGTTGTTCCCATATTGCACCGCTCTATGTTCTAAGTGCTGTCAATGGGATTAACACAGAGGAGCACAATGGAGGCATGGACACAGTGGGTCAAAGGGCCTTACTCTGTGCTGGAAGACATTGTTGGTACCAAGTGAAACAGGTTAAAGACTGGACCTCAGTCATAGCCACTATGTCCGTGCTCACCAGGTTTACACTAACACACTTTTCCCAGTTCCTTTCATCAAAGATGCCAGCGTTGTTGCACACAATGTCCAACCTCTGAAATGTTTCCAAGGTTTTGATGAAACATTCTGCAAACAAAGTAAGAATTAGAAACATATAAAATAGGTGCAGGAGTAGGCCATTCGGGCCTTCGAGCTTGCACCGCCATTCAATAGGATCATGGCTGATCATCCAACTCAGTATCCCTTACCTGCCTTCTCTCCATACCCCCTGATCCCTTTAGCCACAAGGTCCACATTTAACTCCCTCTTAAATATAGCCAATGAACTGGCCTATACATACATACACTTGACTGTGGGACCCGTTGGGTCACGTCCCCTCCATGAGCGGTTGTGGGGGGAGGGGACGGCCTGCTGCGCCACACACACTAACCAACCCCTCACACACACACTAACCATCCCCCACACAACCACCCCCATTGATATTATATTAACATTATTCATTCACTCCTTTTACTCCATCCCCCTCCTTATCCACTCACGCATAGTCCCCAACTCGCAGGCACAGCTAGAGAGGGAGGGGGATAGAGAGAGAGGGTCACAGAGAGGGACACAGAGGCACAGAGAGGGACACGGCGTACACAGGGGCACACAGGGGGAGGGGGGGAGGGAGGGGGGGAGGGAGGGGTGGGGACAGAGGGGGGTGAGAGGGAGCATGAGGGGGGCTGAGAGGGAGCATGAGGGGGGCAGAGAGGGAGTGGGGGGGCAGAGAGGGAGGGGTAGAGTTTGGGGTTGGGGATGGCACGTTGTCAGAGGTGAGAGCTGGTTCCCGAACGTAATACTCCCTCCCTCGCTCCTGGCTGTGTAACTCACCCGTTGTGGGAGAGGGGTGGGGTATAGAGGGAGTGTGAGGGGGGCAGAGAGGAAGGGGCGTAGAGTTTGAGGGGCTTGGGGTGGTGGTGGGGGGGCATGTCGTCAGAGGGGAGGGCTGGTTCCCAAATGACGTGACTCGCACGTACCCCTCCCGGGCGACGTGACTCGCAGCGCGTGCAGTCAATGTGACGTCATCACGTCTTCAGCCAAAGCGGTTTAATTTTCTAAGTTATTTGAAATGTAGACATTTTCAGGTAAGCCGATTTTTGACTTCACCGGATAAATCTCCACCGGAATATGTAAAAATGTTAACGTCAGGTCATAATTTACACACACATACGATCAGAGTTTTATAAGTATACTAGCCCAAGTGCAGACCCGTTGGGTCTGTTCCCGCAACGTGTGGTTGCAGGGAGGGGGGGGGCAGCATGCGGCATCATACGCACTAACTACCCACCTCCCCCCGCCCGCACACCCCCTCAATAATATACTAATATTTTTAATTTGCTCCTTTTACCCCATAATGGCCCCATCTACTGACGCATATCCCCCAACACAGGCGCTTCTGGAGAGGGAGGGTAAAGAGTGAGGGCAGAAAGAGAAGGGGCAGAGACAGAGAGAGAGGGGCAGCGACAGAGAGGGGCAAGAGACAGAGGGGAGGAGAGGGAGGGTGGGAAGGGAGGGGGAGAGGTGGGAGGAAGGGAGGGGGAGAGGTGGGGGGGAAAGGAGGGCAGAGGTGGGGGGGAAGGGAGGGCAGAGGTGGGGAAGGGACTGGGGAGAGGTGGGGAAGGGACTGGGGAGAGGTGGGGGTAAGGGAGGGGGTGGAGAAGGGGGGCATGAAGGGAGGGAGAAAGGGGTGGAGAAGGGTGGGGGTGAAGGGGGGGGGGGGTGAGAGGAGAGCGGGGGTTGTTAACGAACTGAACTCACTGTGGAATGAATCCATTAACGGAGCCACTCTGCTGCCGGATTCCATGTTGTCCCTGCCTTCCCCCTGAAAGCCTCCTCGTCCCCATCGGATGCCGAGTTCCCAGAGCCCTGGTTAAATGCAGGGGCCATTCATGGTTTGTCTGTGAAAGTGACCCCATCAGAGTTCTGAAGCGGCCTCGCATCCTCGGCGCTTCAGAACCCGGGTGCGGGGAGGGTGGAGTGGGCGGGCGTGCATGATGACGAGTGAGCCTGCGGGCCAGGCGTATGCCGTCAAGACGCTGCGTACGACGTCAAGACGCTGCATACGACGTCAAGCCGCTGCATGCGCCCGTTGAGATGCTACGTACGCCCACAATGCGCCTGCGGGCCGACAGGGGGATTTTCGGACAGCGCAAGCGTGCGGGCAAACAGCGAGGACAGCGAAAAGCAGCCGATCTTTGTCTTCCGTCAGCGTGACACAGCCGAGCCAATGGAGGGGGAGAGGGTAGGGAGGGAAATGGAGGAGAGCCGGGCGTCAGCAGCCGTTATGGTTGTGTGGGAGACGCGATGAGAAGGTGGCCGGCAGGAGGCGACAAAAAGAGGGACACGGAGGCACACAGAGAGGGGCACAGAGAGGGACATGGAAGCACACAGAGAGGGACATGGAGGCACACAGAGAGGGACACAGATAGGGACATGGAGGCACACAGAGAGGGACATGGGGGCACAGAGAGAGGGACATGGGGGCACAGAGAGAGGGACATGGAGGCACACAGAGAGGGACATGGAGGCACACAGAGAGGGACATGGGGGCACACAGAGAGGGACACAGAGAGGGACATGGAGGCACACAGAGAGGGACACAGATAGGGACATGGAGGCACACAGAGAGGGGCACAGAGAGGGACATGGAGGCACACAGAGAGGGACATGGAGGCACACAGAGAGGGACATGGAGGCACACAGAGAGGGACATGGAGGCACACAGAGAGGGACATGGAGGCACACAGAGAGGGACATGGAGGCACACAGAGAGGGACATGGAGGCATACAGAGAGGGACACAGATAGGGACATGGAGGCACACAGAGAGGGACATGGAGGCACACAGAGGGACATGGAGGCACACAGAGGGACATGGAGGCACACAGAGAGGGACATGGAGGCACAGAGAGAGGGACATGGGGGCACACAGAGAGGGACATGGGGGCACACAGAGAGGGACATGGGGGCACACAGAGAGGGACATGGGGGCACACAGAGAGGGACATGGGGGCACACAGAGAGGGACATGGGGGCACACAGAGAGGGACATGGGGGCACAGAGAGAGGGACATGGAGGCACACAGAGAGGGACATGGGGGCACACAGAGAGGGACATGGAGGCACACAGAGAGAGGGACATGGAGGCACACAGAGAGGGACACGGAGGCACACAGAGAGGGACATGGAGGCACACAGAGAGGGACATGGAGGCACACAGAGGGACATGGAGGCACACAGAGAGGGACATGGAGGCACAGAGAGAGGGACATGGGGGCACACAGAGAGGGACATGGGGGCACACAGAGAGGGACATGGGGGCACACAGAGAGGGACATGGGGGCACACAGAGAGGGACATGGGGGCACACAGAGAGGGACATGGGGGCACACAGAGAGGGACATGGGGGCACAGAGAGAGGGACATGGAGGCACACAGAGAGGGACATGGGGGCACACAGAGAGGGACATGGAGGCACACAGAGAGAGGGACATGGAGGCACACAGAGAGGGACACGGAGGCACACAGAGAGAGACATGGAGGCACACAGAGAGGGACATGGAGGCACACAGAGAGACATGGAGGCACACAGAGAGAGACATGGAGGCACACAGAGAGGGACACGGAGAGGGACATGTAGGCACACAGAGAGGGACATGGAGGCACAGAGAGAGGGAGGCACACAGAAGGGACATGGAGGCACAGAAAGGGGAGTTTCCTGCCTTTTGGAGCCGGGGTTTCCGATTTGCGGCGTCTATTGAGCGGGCGACCTTGCTGGTGGGAGCGGAGCGGACGATCAAAAGCAGCAGAGGGCCGGCCGATCGAGAGAGAGGGGGGGAGGGTAGGGGAGGAGGGGGGAGGAGGGAAGGGAAGGAAGCCGTCGGCCTCAGAGTGAGCCTCAGCTTCATGGCCTCACATCCTCGGCGCTTCAGACCGGGGGAGGGTGGAGTGGGTCGGCGGGATGACAGCGTCCGGCCTTCACCCCACCCGCACGTCGCCTTATCTCTGCTCCCGATCTGCAGAGCCAGCTGCCAGGGTGTAGATTCCATTTTGAGAATATGAGGGGGGTTGGAGCGAGCGGGTGGGACTCGAGGCTTCTGACTGTCTGGAGCGCGCATGGGATGGGCGGGGCTTCACGAGCTGCGCGTTCAGCGGAGATTTCCAGCGCGCGAGGAGTCGCTGCCCCACGATCTGTGGGCCTGGACTGGTCGGCATGTGGGCATTGTGACGTCAGCAGCTGGTCAGAGCCGTTTAGATCTTAAACATTGAGTTGTGTTTGAGTTTTGTGATCAATTTTACTCAAAATGTGGGGAAATAATTGACCAAGGAGTGGATGTGCGAATGTATAAGTAAAATCGCTAGAGAAATGGTAAAAATGTTCCCCTCTTAATAATATGAATATAATATCAAGGGGGGTAGTTAGTGTGTGTGACGCCACATACCGCTCCCCCCTCTCCCACAACCACACTTTGGGGGAACAGACCCACTTGGTCTAGTATACTTTTAAAACTGTGTGTGTGTGGATGTCATATGTCCCTCTCTGCGCCTCTGTCTCCCTCTCTGTGCCTCCGTCTCCCCCTCCGTGCCTGCGAATTGGGGCTATGTGTGAGTTAATAGGGCAGGGCATAGGGTAAAAGGAGTGAATTAATAATATTAATATAACTCCGCCCCCTCCCCACCCACTCACCGAGTTCAGCTCCGCCCTCTCCCTCTCTCTCCCCCATCCTCCTTCCCTCCCGCTGCAAACCCAACATGCTGCCAGTCGCGCCTCTCGCAAGTCCTTTGACACCTATCTATATAGTTTTAAAACTCTGTGTGTGTGTATGTCAAAAAGAAATGGTAAAAATGTTCCCCTCTTAATAATATTAATATAATATCAAGGGGGGTAGTTAGGGTGTGTGTGGGGGGGGGGGGGTAGTTAGTGTGTGTGATGCCACATACTGCTCCCCCCTCTCCCACAACCACACTTTGGGGGAACAGACCCACTTGGTCTAGTATACTTTTAAAACTGTGTGTGTGTGTGTGTATGTCATATGTCCCTCTGTGTGCCTCCGTGTTCCTCTCTGTGTGCCTCCGTGTTCCTATCTGTGTGCCTCCGTGTCCCTCTCTGTGTGCCTCCGTGTCCCTCTCTGTGTGCCTCCGTGTCCCTCTCTGTGTGCCTCCGTGTCCCTCTCTGTGTGCCTCCGTGTCCGTCTCTGTGTGCCTCCGTGTCCCTCTCTGTGTGCCTCCGTGTCCCTCTCTGTGTGCCTCCGTGTCCCTCTCTGTGTGCCTCCGTGTCCCTCTCTGTGTGCCTCCGTGTCCCTCTCTGTGTGCCTCCGTGTCTCTCTCTGTGTGCCTCCGTGTCTCTCTCTGTATGCCTCCATGTCCCTCTCTGTGTCTTTGTGTCCTTATATGGCTGTGTCTCCCTCTCTGTGCCTCCGTCTCCCGCTCCATGCCTGCGAATTGGGGCTATGTGTGAGTGGATATGGCAGGGCATGGGTAAAAGGAGTGAATTAATAATATTAATATAACTCCGCCCCCTCCCCACCCACTCACCGAGTTCAGCTCCGCCCTCTCCCTCTCTCCCCCCCCCATCCTCCTTCCCTCCCGCTGCAAACCCAACGTGCTGCCAGTCACGCCTCTCGCAAGTCCTTTGACACCTATTTATATACTTTTAAAATTCTGTGGGTGTATGTCAAAAGGGAGGTAGTTTGCCTTTGATTTGGCCTTTAATTTGTTACACCGCCAAAACCAGACGCAAAAACTCAGAGATTTCATTTCGCTAGCGATTTCACTTTTACATTCGCACATCCGCTCCTCATTAGTCATTTTTCTGTGCACATTTTCAATAAAATCCTTCCCCCCCACTCACTCATTTTGTCGCCTCCTGCTGGCCACCTTCTCATCGTGTCTCCCGCGCGACCAGAACAGCTGCTGCCGCCCGGCTCCCCGTTTCGTCAGCTCCCCTCCGCTCCTGCAGTCGGCCCACAGGCATCTTGACGTCGTTCGCAGCGTCTTGACGGCGTACACGTGGCCCGCAGGCTCACTCGGTATCACGCCCACCCACTTCACCTCCCCCACACTCCCCGTACTTGGGGTCTGAAGCGGCGAGGATGTGAGGCCATGGAGCTGAGGCTCACTCAGAGGCCGACGGCTGCTGGGCAGCCCTACCCCTCTCCTCCTGCACTTGGTCTAGTATACTTTTAAAACGGTGTGTGTGGGTGGGTGTCATTTTGCCTTTGAAACGTATCTCCTCCAAAACCAGAGGCGATAACGGGGAGATTTTTACATATCTCGGTAGGGATTTATCTTATGTTCAGAAATCCACTCCTCTCTAAATTTAGTCAATTATTCCCCCAGATTTTCAATATTCATTTTCACAAAACTCACTTTTCTTAAAAAATAATCGCCGCTTTCCAGCTGCTGACGTCACAATGCCCACATGCCCACCAATCGAGGCCCACCTGCCTCCTGGCCATGCCTACCTCCTGCCCCCCCCCCCCCTCCCTCTCTCGCTGTGGACTAAAGCAGTGTTTATTTATTTTCTTCACAACATTGAATGTTATCGTTTCTCTGTGTATGTGTTTGTGTCTGTGTCCTTCTCCGTGTCCCTCGCCCCTCGCCCAGCTCTGGATTAAACATCTGCTGTTTTGCATGTGTTAAATCACCCCCCCCCCCCCCATTCTTTAAAAGGTGCAGAAAGAACGAGGAGGTTCTGCAGATCCCGAGGACACCTGGTTTATTTTGTGACGTCACGCCCCTCCCCGCGGCCCAAGTACGCTCGCGCCCCCCCCCCCCCCCCGAGAAAGAACTAGCGGTCTGCAGATCAGGAGGTCACCGGCTTCTGAACCCTCTCCGCTGCAAACCCAACACGCTGCCAGTTGCGCTGCTCGCAAGTCCTTTGAAAAAAACCTTCTGACCTTCCCTCTCCCCCCCCCCTCTCTTGCCCCCCTCAGTCTCTCCCCCCCCTTAGTCTCTCTCTTCCCCCTCCCTCTCCCACCTCTCTTCATTCTCTCTCTCTCCCCCTTTCTCTGCCCCAGTCTCTCACCCTTTCTCTCTATCCCCCCTCCCTCTCTCCCACACCCCTCCCTCTCCCACACCCCTCCCTCTCTCCCACACCCCTCCCTCTCACACCCCCTCTCCCCTTCCCCTCTCTCTCCCTCCTCTCCCCCCCTCTCCTCTCTCCCCCTCCCCATCTCTATCCCCCTCTCTCTCCTCTTTCCGCCCCTCTCTCTCTCTCCCACGCTCTCTCTCCATCTCCTTCTCCCTCCTCCTTCTTCCCCCCTCCCTGCCCGAAACCCCTATCCCCTCCACACCCTCCTCACCCCCTTCCCTCCCCCCCTCCCGCCGCTAAACCCGCTTCCCCACTCCCCTAAACGGCCCTCCCCATCACACCCCACCACCCCTTCCCTCCAACTCCTCTCCCCCTACCTCTCCTGCTCCCTTCCCACCCCCTTCTCTCCTACCCTCTCTCCTCCCATCTCTCTCTCCCGTCCTTCCCCACCCTCCTCCCTCACCCACCCTCCCTCTCCTCCACCCCTCCTCTCCCTCTTGCCCTTCTCTCCCTGCCCTCACTCTTTACACCCCTCCCTCCCTCTCTAGACATGCCTGTGAGTTGGGGGCTATGCGTCAGTGGATAGGGTTATGGGGTAAAAGGAGCAAATTAATAACATTAATGTAATATCAAGGGGGTGGTTAGTGTGTGTGTGTGTGGGGGTGGTTAGTGTGTGTGTGTGGGGGTGGTTAGTGTGTGTGTGTGGGGGTGGTTAGTGTGTGTGTGTGGGGGTGGTTAGTGTGTGTGTGTGGGGGTGGTTAGTGTGTGTGTGTGGGGGTCCCCGCTCACCTCTAGCAGTGCTCTCCATCTGAAAATCTCTCTCCTGCCACTCGCCGGCCTCACTCATGTCAGCCGCTTCCCACAAATTGGAGTGAGGGCCAATTGAGTTTACTGGGCTGTCAGAATTTAAGGATTTGCGGGAGCGCTGACATGAGCGAAGCCGGTGATTGGCAGGTGGTGTGGCAGTTAGGGAGTTGCCGGGCAAGCACACAAGCAGGCGGCTGCTGTACAGAGTTGCTAATTAAAGATATACTCTGTTTACGTCGTGGTACGAGCTTTATTATACTAACAAACGCGACATGGTGTCAGACAAGGGATCCTTGTAAGCAAAAAAAAAAGAAGAGGAAGGGGTATCGTTTTGGCGCGAAATGGGAGACGAGCCTGCAGATATGGCGCAACCTACACCAACTGCTACGTTCACAATACAACCTCCAGAGCCATTCGATTTCACCAAGCCTCAAGAATGGGAGCGTTGGATAAGGAGATTCGACCGCTTTCGGCTTGCAAGCAATTTAAACGCGACGTCGGCAGAAAACCAGGTGAACACGTTAGTGTATTGCATGGGCGATGAAGCCGAAGATGTGCTAAAGGGGCTAACGCTAACTGCAGATGAGAGGAGGGAGTACACGGATGTCAAGGCCGGCTTTGATGCATTTTTTGTACCTAAAAAGAATGTAATCTATGAAAGAGCCAAGTTCAATCAGCGTGTGCAACTGCCAGGAGAAACGGTGGATTCCTTCATCACTGCTCTATACGGATTAGCTGAACACTGCAACTATGGACAGTTACAGAACGAGCTGATCCGCGACAGGTTAGTGGTCGGGCTGAGAGAACGTCTCATTGTCAGAAAAGCTACAGCTAGACAGAGACCTAACCCTTGCAACTGCAATAACAAAAACAAGGCAGTCTGCAGAAGTTAAACGACAGTGGTCTGACTTAAGAGGAGAAAATAGCGGTGCTAGCAAGTGCTCTAATGTTGATTGCCATGCATGCTAAAAGCTACAGAAAACCCAAATTTCCCTCAAAGCCTCAGCCACAAGCACAAACACCAAGCAAAAATAGATTTAATACACGGCCTCAGCCTGGCTCAAAGGCCTGTTATAGATGTGGAAAAATGCCCTCGCATGGGAAATGGGAATGCCCTGCTAAAGATGCTGTGTGTCACAACTGTGGCAAAAAGGGACATTATGGTAGACTGTGCAGAAACAGTGCAAAATCTCTCAATGCTGTAACTACAGAGGAAGAAGAGAGCTTTTTCCTGGGAGCCGTGGATGCTGGAAAAGACCCGTGGACGGTGCAGCTAGAAGTGAGAAAAAAAAAAGTGTGCTTTAAAATAGACACTGGTGCTGATGTCACCGCCATGCCAGCCGTGGTGTATCATGACATTACAGAGGGGCATGATGTGAAGCGCCTGGCAGTGTCGACACGCCCATTGTTTGGGCCAGGGGGCAATGCACTCTCTGTCCTGGGTGTAGCCAGAGAAACACTGCGCAGAGGCAAAAAGACAACCACAGAAAACATTTATGTAGTAAAAGACCTGCACACTGCACTGTTGGGAAGGCCTGCCATAGAACGGCTTCAGCTTGTGTGCAGGGTTAACGGCATCACCGTGGAATCAGTGAAACAACAATATCCGAAGCTGTGTAGCGGCTTGGGTCTTGTTCGGAGGCCATACTCAATTAAATTGAAGCCAGAGGCTGTGCCCTTCTCTCTCCACACGCCACGCAGAGTCCCTCTGCCGCTTATGGGAAAAGTGAGGAAGGAGATAGACCGTATGGAGAAGATGAGCGTAATCACCAAGATTGAGGAGCCGACTGATTGGTGTGCCGGGATGGTGGTGGTGCCGAAGAAAACAGGTGATGTTCGCATTTGTGTGGACTTCACGGTGATGAATGGATCAGTATGCAGAGAAAAGTTTATCCTGCCTTCTGTCGAGCACACTCTGGGCATGCTAGCTGGCGCAACAGTATTCAGCAAATTAGATGCCAACATGGGCTTTTGGCAAGTACCATTGACAAAAGAGTCTGCCAAATACGCCACCTTCATCACGCCTTTTGGGCGCTACTATTTTAATCGTCTACCCTTTGGCATAGCATCAGCCCCCGAGCACTTTCAAAGGATGATGATGACAGAAGTGACCGGTGGCCTGGAGGGGGTACTGTGTCACATGGATGACATCCTGGTCTGGGGACAGACGCAGGAGGAGCATGATGTGCGGCTGCATGCGGTGCTAGAGAAGGCATATAAGGCCGGCATTACGCTCAACATGGACAAATGTGAGCTCACACGCCACACAGTCAGATTCCTGGGTCATGTGATTTCAGCAGATGGAGTGAAGCCAGATCCAGAGAAGACGAGAGCAGTACAAGAAATGGATGCACCCAAAAATGTCAGCAAACTCAGGAGTTTTCTGGGCATGGTCAATCAGCTGGGTCGCTTCTTGCCTAACCTGGCTGAAAAAGACAAAGTGCTACGAGACCTGCTGTCTAAGAAGAACCACTGGTACTGGGGGACAGAGCAGCAGGCCGCCTTTGATCAGTTAAAAACAGAGCTGTCATCCACACCGGTACTCACATTATACAACCAAAACAGTGCTCTAAAGATGGGGGTTACACAAAAAGCTGGAGAAACTCAGCGGGTGCAGCAGCATCTAAGGAGCGAAGGAGATAGGCGACGTTTCGGGTCGAGACCCTTCTTCAGACTGAAGAAGGGTCTCGACCCGAAACGTCGCCTATCTCCTTCGCTCCTTAGATGCTGCTGCACCCGCTGAGTTTCTCCAGCTTTTTGTGTAACCCTCGATTCTCCAGCATCTGCAGTTCCTTCTTTAACAAGTGCTCTAAAGATCTCTGCTGATGCTTCTTCCTTTGGCCTGGGGGCAGTCCTGCTGCAGAAAAGCAATGCCATGTGGTCACCTGTGGCATATGCGTCCAGGTCAATGACACCAACAGAGCAGTGTTATGCTCAAGTAGAGAAGGAGGCATTGGCTGCGACGTGGGCATGTGAAAGGTTCAGCTGTTTCATCCTGGGAAGACATTCGAGCTGGAAACTGACCACAAGCCGTTGGTGAGTCTGCTAGGAGGGAAAGCTTTGGATGACCTCCCACCAAGAGTCCAAAGATTTAGGATGAGACTCATGAGGTACAACTATACAGTCAATCATGTCCCTGGCAAAAGCATGGGGACAGCCGACACCCTATCGCGTGCTCCTCTGAGAGCCGCAAGAACACACACAGACACAAGCCTATTAGAGGACACCAATATCTATGTAGACTCTGTCATCAGCAACATTCCTGTCAGTGGAGATTATCTGAGCAGCCTACGTGAGCACCTGCGGGCAGACAGCACATGCTCTGCACTGATGGAGTACTGCACAGACGGCTGGCCCGACAAAAGCCAACTGCAGGGAGTGCTGAGACATTACTGGGCTGATAGAGCAGTGCTGACTGTGCACGATGGGCTGCTGCTGCGGGGCACGAGGCTCGTCATCCCATCAGCCTTACAAGGTAATGTGCTGCAGAGACTACATGAGGGACACCTGGGGGTGACAAAGTGCAGGGACCGGGCCAAACAGACGGTATGGTGGCCAGGACTCAGCAGCCAGCTGAATGATATGGTGCTGAAATGTAGAACCTGCATCCAAGAGAGAAGGAATGTCAAAGAGCCGCTGATGCCAACGGAGATGCCAGACAGGCCTTGGCAAACCTTGGGAGCTGACCTATTCAGGATGAAAGACAAGACTTATCTACTAGTAGTAGATTATTTCTCCAGGTATGTGGAAGTTGCGCTGCTGTCACCCACAAGGTCCACAGATGTGGTGGTACACCTGAAATCCATGTTTTCTCGTCATGGAATTGGTGAAGTTCTTAAAAGTGACAATGGGCCCCAGTTCTCAGGTAGCCACTTTAAAGCCTTTGCAGCAGAGTATGGCTTTGTGCACATCACGAGCAGCCCCAGGTTTCCTCAAAGCAATGGTGAGGCGGAACGCGCTGAACAAACCGTGAAAAACCTGCTAACAAAGGCGTCAGACCCATATCTTGCATTGCTGGCCTACAGAGCAACCCCTCTACAGAACGGCTATAGCCCGGCCGAGCTGTTGATGGGGCGCCGCCTCCGCACTACTGTTCCTGCCCTTCCAACCCTGCTGAATCCAGTTTTGCCTGACTACAACGCGCTGCGGGCCAAAGAAAGGGAGAAGAGGTGGAACGACGCAAGATCCTTCGACAAGAGGCACGGAGTGAGAAATCTGGAGCCACTAGTACCTGGGGAGGAGGTGTGGATCACCGATGCACGGGTCCAGGGCAAAGTGCTATCTACACACAATACCCCTCGCTCCTATATCGTCCAGGTGCCGCAGGGCACACTGAGGAGGAACCGGCAGCACTTGGTGTCACTGCAGACCAACAGTGGGGTAGTCGCCGCTGATGAGCCACCGGTGGGAGAAGAGCCAGCTGCACCAGAGCCAGCTCCATCAGTGACAACATCACCCACCAGAGAGGGCCCCACCACAGAGACTGTGCGGACCAGGTGTGGGAGAGAGGTTAGAAAGCCGAAGAGACTTGATTTGTGATGTGAAATTGTTCTGTAAACCTGGTACATTTACCTGAAACCTGAGAGTTTAAGTTTTGAAGAACACAGCCTGCTAAAGTAATAGTTCACAGTATGGTAATGCAGAAGTTATTTTATTTCTACTTTGCATGCTTGAATCAAGGACAGGTCTTCCAGCAAAAGGGCAGAATAAACCCCTTAAGACCTGCAGAGACAAAGGTAGTCCACCCTTTGTTCTCAAAGAAAGGGAGATGTGGTATTATGGGAATGCAGTGGCCGGAGGTGACGTGGGAACCCGGGGGTGTGGCAGTTAGGGAGTTGCCGGGCAAGCACACAAGCAGGCGGCTGCTGTACAGAGTTGCTAATTAAAGATATACACTGTTTACGTCGTGGTACGAGCTTTATTATACTAACAAACGCGACAGGCTGCACAGACATTCGCGTGTTGCAAGTTTTGCTGTTGAAATCAATCTCTTACATAGGCATAATTCTCCCATGCCTTTATTATTTATATTTAATAATTGCCATTTCATAATTTTAGTCAGGGTAGGCAGTGCCTACCTTGCCCCCCCCCCCCTCTCCCTCTCCCCCCTACTCTCTCCCTCCTTCCCCCTACCCCTCCCCCTTCCACCTCCCCGCTCCCCTCCCTTCCCCCCACCCCCTTCCCTCCAGCCCTTCCCCATCCTCTCAAACCTTCCCCCACCCCCCCTTCCATTCCCCCAACCTCTCTCGCATCACCCTCTCTCACATCCCCCCTCCACTTCCCCCCCTCTCCGTTCCCCCTCTCTCTCCCCTCCTTCCCTACCCTCGCCCCCCCCCCCCACCCTCCCTCTCCACCACCCCTCCCGTCCACACCCATCTCTCTCTGTTTAAGAAGGAACTGCAGATGCTCCTCCTCCCTCCTCCTCCTCTTCCCCCCCACTCGGCCCCTGAAGCCTGAATCTTGCAGCCTCCGCCCCTGCTGCTGAACGCACACGCTGCCAGTCGCGTCGCTCGCAAGGCCTTTGAAAAAACACACTGTCTTCTTGCAGCGGGGGAGCGAGTGATTATTGCGTTCAAGAACCAGCCCTCACCTCTGACGACGCGCCTGGGTCCCAACCCCTCAAACTCTCTCTTTCCCACCCCCTCCCCTCCCCCCCCCCGTCCCCCTCACGCTCCAGCTCCAAACCCTCCTCTCCCTCGCATCGCACTCCTCTCCCTTCCCCTCTCTCAATCTGCCCCTCCCCTCCTCCCCCCCTCTCCCCATCCCGCACCCCTCTCTCCCCATCCCCTTTCCCCCATCCCCCCTCCCCATCCCCCTCTCTCTCCTCAACCCCCCCTCTCCCCTGTTCCCCTCACCTTCCCCTCCCCAATCCCCACTCTCGCCCCCCCTCTCTCCCTCCCCCTCTGACCCCTCCAGCCCACTTCCCCACTCCCGTCCCCGCTACATCCCTCCCCTAGCCCTCCCACTATCCTATCTCCTCCTCGTTACCACTCACCCTACTGCCCCCCTCCACCTTACCCCTTTCCCTCCCCCTACTCTCCCCGCTCTCCCCTTCCTCTCCCTCCCCTCTCCATCCCCCCTGCCCTCTCCCTCCCTTCTCCCCACTCTCACCGCCCGTCGCTCTCCCCTCTCTTCCCCCCTCGCTCCCCTCTCTTTCCCCCCTCGCTCCCCTCTCTTCCCCTCCCCCACTTCCCACTCTGCACTCTCACCCCCACACCTCTCTCTCCCCCACTCATCCCCCCCTCCCCACCTGTGTGTGTGACGCTGCAGTGCCCCCCCCCCCCCCTCTCCCGCAACCACGCGTTGAGGGGACGGGACACAAAAGGTCCCCTTTGATCTAGTATATGTATATAAATCTCGTGCAAATGGCCTTGGAGATGTCTTAAGGGGTTGGACAAGCTAGATGCTGGAAGATTGTTCCCGATGTTGGGGGAGTCCAGAACAAGGGGTCACAGTCTAAGGATAAGGGGGAATTCCTTTAGGACCGAGATGAGGAAAACATTCTTTACACAGAGAGTGGTGAGTCTCTGGAATTCTCTGCCACAGAAGGTAGTTGAGGCCAGTTCATTGGCTATATTTAAGAGGGCGTTAGATGTGGCACTTGTGGCTAAAGGGATCAGGGGGTATGGAGAGAAGGCGGGGAGGGGGTAAGCGGGGGCTGGGGAGAGGGGTGGGCTGGGGGTGCGGGGTAAGCGGGGGCTGGGGAGAGGGGTGGGCTGGGGGAGAGGGGTAAGCGGGGGTGGGCTGGGGAGAGGGGTAAGCGGGGGTGGGCTGGGGGAGAGGGGTGAGCGGGGGCTGGGGAGAGGGGTGAGCGGGGGTGGGCTGGGGGAGATGGGTGAGCGGGGGCTGGGGAGAGGGGTGGGCTGGGGGAGAGGGGTGGGCTGGGGGTGCGGGGTGAGCGGGGGTGGGCTGGGTGAGCGGGGGTGGGCTGGGGAGAGGGGTGAGCAGGGGTGGGCTGGGGGAGAGGAGTAAGCGGGGCTGGGCTGGGGGAGAGGGGTAAGCGGGGGTCGGCTGGGGGAGAGGGGTGAGCGGGGGCTGGGGGGAGGGGTGAGCGGGAGTGGGCTGGGGGAGAGGGGTGGGCTGGGGGTGCGGGGTAAGCGGGGGCTGGGAAGAGGGGTGACTGGCCGCTGGGGGAGTGAGTTGTGGGACGGGGGGGGGGGGGGGGGTGAGGCGTGAGCCGCCCGGTACCTCAGTACCTTCCAGTTGACTCCCAGACGCAACATCACAGTGCAGGAAAAGGACGTTCTCTGGCCCGTAGAGCTGCCCCAATGCAGCAGCCGCTGCCTCGCCCTCCGGCTGGTTGTAGTCGAGTAAACTCACCTAAAAAATCGCACACAGTGAGCTGCGGGGTGGCGGGGCCCGGGCGCCACACGATCTTAGAGCAATGTCGGTGTCGGCACGGGGGGGGGGGGGGGGTAGGGTGAACGGGACATGATGCAGAACACCCTCCCCCCGGACCCTTACTCACTCTCTCCACACTGGACCCACCACTCACTCCCCCCGTGCCCACTCCTCCCTAATCCCACCTCCCCTCCCCGTCCCCACTCGGCTCTGTCCCCGCTCCCCGCCCACACCACTCCTCATGCCCAACTCCCCCCGTTCCCTCTCCTCATACTCAACGCCCCCCGTCCCAACTCCCCACACACATGTTACCTTAGCTCCGTTCTTCAGTAATATTTCAGCAATAGCTTTCCCAATGCCCTGCGCTGCTCCCGTCACCAATGCCACCTTCCCCGTTAGTTCCATCCTGCACTGGGACGATACATGGGTATTGCACGTAAAGTCACTGGGCTTGACTGATGAAATGCAGTGAGCAAACGGCCAATGTTTGCCAAGTCAAAGTCAAACAAACTTTATTGTCATTTAGAAATGCATTGATATATACAGTTCCAAACGAAATTACGTTGCATTTGGCTCCCTGTCAAACACGATAAATTAACAGAAGGATAGACATGGATAAAATGGATAAAAAGGATAAAAGGATAAATAGACAACGGTGGTAGCCCATTACATGGCATTCAGGAGTCTGATGGCTCGTGGGAAGAAGCTGTTGCAGTACCTTGATGTTCTGCTCCTTATGCTGCGGTATCTTTTTCCCGAGGGCAGCAGAGTGAACAGTCCGTGATGGAGATGTGTGGGGTCTTTTATAATACTGCTGGCCTTAGACACGCAGCGTTTGGTCGCAATATCCCCGATTGAGGGGAGAGAGGTCCCGATGATTTTTTCCACTGTCCTCACCACTCTCTGCACAGACTTCCAGTCGAAGGCTCTACAGTCCCCAAACCAGACAGCTGGTCAAAATACTCTCTATGGTGCCCCTGTAGAAAGTAGTGAGGATGGGATGGGGGAGGTGAGCTCTTGTCATCCGGCGCAGAAAGTGCAACCGCTGCTGCGCTCTCTTAACTGTTGATGAGATGTTATTCGACCAGGTCAGACTGTTAGTGATCTGCACCCCCAGGAACTTTGTGCTACTGACCACCTCCACATCGCTGTCATTGATGTGAAGTAGTGTGGGACTGTGCCGGGTTTTCCTGAAGTCGACGATAACCTCCTTTGTTTTTTCGACATTCAGGATCAGGTTGTTCATATTGCACCAGTCCGCCAGTTGTTTGACCTCCTCCCTGTAAGCCAGCTCATTGTCGTCCCTGATGAGGCCCACCACTGTTGTGTCTTCTGTGTACTTAATGATGTGGTTTGTACTAAACCTGGCACAACAGTCGTGAGTCATCAGGGTGAACAGCAGTGGACTCAGGACGCAGCCCTGAGGGGAGCCGGTGCTCAGAGAGATGGTGTTGGAGGTGTTATTTCCAACCCTCACAGACTGGGGTCTGTCAGTGAGGAAGTCCAGTAGCCAGTTACACATGGGGCTGCCGAGGCCCAATGGAACCAGTTTGCTTATCAGGTGCTGGGGGATAATGGTGTTGAATGCTGAACTGAAATCCACGAACAGCATTCGCACATAGGTGTTTTTCTCCTCTAAATGTTCCAGGCTCAGATGGAGTACGGAGGATATAGCGTCCCATACGCACCCTCTGTGGAGCGGTTTGGCCTGTAAGCAAACTGGTATGGGTCAAGTGTGGAGGGGAGTCTGGAGGTAATATGGTCCCTGACCAGCCTCTCGAAGCACTTCATCATTATGGGGGTGAGTGCTACAGGGCAGTAGTCGTTGAGACATTGTATGTTGGATGTGAGCAAGCACTCTGGCTGTTGTTGTCCCATCAGCTCTCGCTTCTATCTACCATCATTTCTCTTCACTTTTGGAATTCTGAGGTAGGCTAAATGTCTCTCACGTTTATCCCGATTTCCATAATTATTTACAGCGCAAACATGGACAATTTCGGCGGTCGGGTTTTAACGGGCAATGGTCAGTGCTTACCTGCAGTTCATCGCCTGTACTCCACTTGGCGTAGCGTAGCAACAGTACGGGTCATGGGTCGTGACCCAACTGCCGTGAAACCTCCCCATACCGATGTGAGAGAGATATATAGAGAGTGTTGCCGCTCCCACTGTAAACCAGAAGCTTGGCAACAAATACTATTTCCCAATCTTGAACCGTCAAGGATCACGTTGCACCCAGAGCCACAAGCAGCCCAGAATTGTGAGAAACATAATCCAGGCCGTTGCATGACTTCACTTAGTGCAGGACCTGTGTGGCGTCAATGATTGTAAGTGTCTGGTTAAAGGGAAACCAAGCGAGAGGGGCTGGAGAGGGAGAGAATGGAGATAAGAGCAAAGATAGGGGGAATATGATGAAACATTGAAGGAGACAAGATGCCGAGGGGAAGGGGAGTTTGGGAACAGGAGAATGGCTCTCTGGGCGGGAACAGGGAGGAGTCAAAAGGGTCAAGAATGTTTTAGAAACATAGAAAAATAGGTGCAGGAGTAGGCCATTCGGCCCTTCGAGCCTGCACCGCCATTCAATATGATCATGGCTGATCATCCAACTCAGTATCCCGTACCTGCCTTCTCTCCATACCCCCTGATCCCTTTAGCCACAAGTGCCACATCTAACGCCCTCTTAAATATAGCCAATGAACTGGCCTCAACTACCTTCTGTGGCAGAGAATTCCAGAGACTCAACATTCTCTGTGTAAAGAATGTTTTCCTCATCTCGGTCCTAAAGGAACTCCCCCTTATCCTTAGACTGTGACCCCTTGTTCTGGACTTCCCCAACATCGGGAACAATCTTCCAGCATCTAGCTTGTCCAACTCCTTAAGAATTTTGTAAGTTTCTATAAGATCCCCCCTCAATCTTCTAAATTCCAGCGAGTACAAGCCGAGTCTATCCAGTCTTTCCTCATATGAAAGTCCTGACATCCCAGGAATCAGTCTGGTGAATCTTCTCTGTACCCCCTCTATGGCAAGGATGTCTTTCCTCAGATTTGGAGACCAAAACTGTACGCAATACTCCAGGTGTGGCCTCACCAAAACCCTGTACAACTGCTGTAGAACCTCCCTGCTCCTATACTCAAATCCTTTTGCTATGAATGCTAACATACCATTTGCTTTCTTCACTGCCTGCTGCACCTGCATGCCTACTTTCAATGACTGGTGTACCATGACACCCAGGTCTCGTTGCATCTCCCCTTTTCCTAATCTACCACCATTCAGATAATAGTCTACCCTCATGTTTTTGCCACCAAAGTGGATAACCTCACATTTATCCACATTATACTGCATCTGCCATGCATCTGCCCATTCACTCAGCCTATCCAAATCACCCTGCAGCCTCCAAGCATCCTCCTCACACCTAACTATACCCCCCAGCTTGGTGTCATCTGCAAATTTGGAGATGTTGCATTGAATTCCCTCGTCCAAATCATTAATATATATTGTAAATAGCTGGGGTCCCAGCACTGAGCCTTGCGGCACCCCACTAGTCACTGCCTGCCATTCTGAAAAGGACCCGTTTACTCCTACCCTTTGCCTCCTGTCTGCTAGCCAGTTCTCTATCCACATCAATACTGAACCCCCAATACCGTGTGCTTTAAGTTTGTATGCTAATCTCTTATGCGTGACCTTGTCGAAAGCCT
Source organism: Raja brachyura (assembly GCA_963514005.1). The sequence continues at coordinate 69,287,971 of OY740791.1, forward strand.
TCTGAAAGTCTAGATATAACACATCCACTGGTTCTCCCTTATCCACTCTACTAGTTACATCCTCGAAAAATTCTATCAGATTTGTCAGACATGATTTACCTTTCGTAAATCCATGCTGACTTTGTCCAATGATTTTCTTGTCATATGTACCAAAATGGAACTATGAAATTCTCAAAAGGACACAATGTGCCGGAGTAACTCTGCAGGTTAGGTAGCATCACTGAAGAACATGAATAGGTGCCCATTTGGGTCAGGACCTTCTTCTGATTCTCTCACTGGTTCCCCTCTGCGATTCCTCTCTCTGCTTCTACACTGAAATTCATACTTGTAGCAGCAGGTTTGTAAACAAAGTACTCAATACAATGTAATAAACAGACAAAAAGTTCAGCAAATTAAAAATGAATCAATATAATGCAAAAGCAAAAAAGCCCAAAGTCCCCCGTGCAACCAAGGAAGTTTGGAGTGTTCAATAGCCTGATGGTTGTTCGGAAGAAACTGTTCCTTTACCTTTTTTCCCAAGGTGTGAAATGAGTGTGGCCAGGGTGGTGTGGGTCTCTGATGGTGCTGGCTGGCTTTTTGAGACAACAACTATTATAGATGGTGGGGATAATTCAGAGAATGGGAGAAAGACTTGAGGATGTGGTGGGTGTGAGGGATGGATCTGCGGAGGGGTATGTGGGGTACTGAGGGCAGTGGGTTGGAAAAGGAGGGGTACGAGTTGAGGGGATTGAGATGAGTGGAAAAGGAAGAAGCAGGTGATGAGGTTTAGAACAGGGGTGTCCTAAAGGTGGGAGCACATGGGATCAAGGTCAGGATGGCAAATCAAATACACAAATGGTTTACCAGCAGAGTGGTGATGGACGGTGCTTTTTTCATTGGACATCTGTCACCAATAACATGGTTTGGTGCTGAGATCTTTGATGTTTATGATATACATTGTGAATGTAGGAGTTATGATAGGTAGATTTGCAGAAGGTACAAAAATCGCTGGTGTTGTAGTCACCAAGGAAGGTTGTCTAAGGTAAAGCATGATATAGGTCAGGGTGGCACAGTGGGTAGAGCTGCTGCCTCGCAGCGCCAGAGGCTCAGGTTTGATCCTGATCTTGAGTGTGGTCTGTGTGAAGTTTGTACCTTCTCCATTTAACGGCATGGGTTTCCTCCTACATCCCAAAGATGCGCAGGTTTGTAGGCAAATTGGCATCTGTAAAAAAAAAACTGACATGTAGGGAGGGAACGTAGAATTCTTCTAAACGCACGACTCAGTGGGCCAAAGGGACTGTTTCTATGCTGTTGCTCCAAACTAAGTTAATTTCAGTGGGCTAATGGCAGATGGAATTTCATCCTGGCAACAGAGTGGTGACGTTTGGGAGGGCCAACAAGGGTAGGAAGTATCTGTACATGGTTGGGCCCTGGTGAGGGTTGATGAATACTGAGAGCTGTAAAGCTGCATCTCTGAAAGTAGAAGCAAAGGTGGATAAGGTGGTGAAGAAGGCAAGTGCAATGCATGCCGTTACACTGTAGTCCACGGCAGAGAATTATATGAGCTGGTATGTCATGTGATTACACAACATGTGGAGTGTTGTGTGCAGTCTGGTTGCCACACTCTAGGAAGGAGGCGGTTGCACTGGTGAAAGTGCAGCGTATATTCACAGGGAAGCTGTGTATTGGAAAGATTGTTTTTTTTCCATGGAACAATGGCTGCTGATGGTATATAAACTGCTGAGGTAGTTAGGTCAGGTGAATGGTAAAAATCGTTCTCCTTTCTCGTTCTCGATTTTCTCCAAAAATCGTGGGGATGTCTAAGACACGAGGGCGTAGGTTTAAGATGAGGGCTGGACATTAGGAGGGGTTCTAGAGGTGGGGGAGCATTTCACGCAGTGGATGTGCTCCCTGAGGAGGAGCTGGAGGATAGGCAGGAAGAAGAGGGAGAATCAAAGGGTCATTGGGGGTGGAGGGACGAGCAGTTTGAAAATGTATTTATATTTTAGGGTCTGTGCATCACTGGCATGACGTGAGTTGATAACTCAATCTGTAACTGTAGGGGGCAGCCACTGGGGCCCTTCTGCTCTCGGCCTTCCACAGAGATGGAATGAACTCATCTATTTTCCGTACCTCTGCTCTCACCCCCTCACTCTGGTAGAGCAAGAGCACAGTCCCGCTGGTCCACCCCTTCCATCACACCAGTCTGCATTCAAGGTATCATCTTTCCCCTGGCTCCCACAACATCCCCAACCCCCCCCCCCACGAGGCACACCTTCCCTTCCTTGGCTTTCAGCATCATGATCACTCCCTTTGTGTCTCCCAGGTCCACTCTTTTGACCCTACCCACCACTCCCTGTTGTGTGACACGTACTTACCCATGAACCGCTGGAGGTGCATCACTCTCTCACCACCCAGAGACCCCAACACACTTACCGGGTGGAGCAACGATTCCCTTGCACTTCATCAATCTAGTGGAATGCATTCAGTATTTACTGAGTGACCTCCTCATGGCAGAAACTAAACATGAACTGAGTGATCACTTTCTGGAGCTTCTTTCCCAATTGTCATCACACTCTTGAATGGGCGTCTTATAAGCTGAGGATGTATTTCCGTTTCTCCAAGCTACATAATTGCAGCCCTTGCATTCTTTTATCTGAACTTTCTCTGTGGTTATAACCATATATCCTGTGCATGGTTTGATTCTGTTCACCCATGTTCTACTGGGAAGGCTTGCAAAACTGATTGTTTTATCTCCGATCGCAAGGCAATAATCAACCAATAACTGGGCCCACCCTCCCCACCACCAGTAATTTCATTTACATATTAATTACACTTTGTACATTCATCTCTAAACTGTTAACGCACAGGGGAAACAGGAAGTGTCTCAGCACGGCCTTGTGTGGGTTGCATACAGAAATAGTTGTTTGTACGTTGCACTCAGTCACCACCGCTTGGATCGAAGTGAAAGGACATACTGAGGTTAGACGTTTCTGCAGTGAATGAGATGCTGAATATTTACATGTTCGTACAGCCTGGGGCTCGAGACTCTGCTGCAATTGGGAGTGAATGTGTGTGCAAACCCCATGATATGGTGCACCTTCTTCCCTGGTAACTATTCTTCTATACTGACCCTCTGGTTAACTTTCTCATTCAATCTCTCCCCTTTCACTGTACAGACTCTGAAAGATTTTTCACACAGATGCAGACCTGATGTTCCAATCAAGTCAGCCATAAATTTGTAACTGGCAGGGATAGACTTGAGGGGCAGAGTGGCCTTCTCCCGACCTATTCTAAATCTGCTTCCACAATCCTGTTGCAGAACATTCTAGATCACAAAGCGCTGGATTAAAATCATCCTTCCCATCCCCCCTGACCTCCAGTATTGATGTTAACTAGTTATCAGTGAATGTCAACACTGGAGTTCAGAAAAGTATTAATTTTCAACCCAAGTAAAGCATTGGATCAAAGAGCAAATAAAGAGGAATGAACCTTAACCAAGTGTATTCTATAGTTCTTTATTATCATATGTACCAAAGTACAGTGAGATCCTTTATGCATGCAGATCAGAACGATTATTGGCATACATAGGTACAATCCCCAATTAAGTACACAATACATAGAAACAACCCACTGAGTCCATATGCGAGAATCGGCAAGCTTCGGTGCCGTTTTCAAAGTCTCAGCTGCAGCAGTGGCACAGCTGTACTGGCACAGAGTTACTGCCTTACGGTGACAGACAAGGATCCCACTCTGGGCAGGTTCCTGGCTCTGTAGCGGGCGAGTCAGTCCCTGCTGCGTGCCAGCATATGGCAGCAGCCTGTAGCCCTTCTTAAACACAATAGCCTTCTTGAGGCAAGATGAGGTACAGCAGGGGTTAGGTAAACAGTAAAGTTGCTGCCACACAGGCCCAATAAACAAACTGAGGGCAATGGGGGCACTGATTAGATGCAGAGTAAAGTTCCCTCTTCAAAGATAGACACAAAATGCTGGAGTAACTCAGTGGGTCAGGCAGCATCTCTGGAGAGAAGGAATGAGTGACATTTCGGGTCGAGATCCTTCGCTCGTGGGTTGCATAACTATTTAGCATGTGGGAGTGATGGTGGTGCATGGCCTTTCTTAGTTGGTGGAGTGATGTGTCTGGTTAGTTCCGATAACGAACAAGACTCCCACATGCTAAATAGTTACGCGACCCCAAAGCGAAAGATCTTGACCTGAAACGTCACTCATTTCATTTTGGAGTCACGTGAGTGACTTCGTGAAGAGCCCGCCGGCACGCATGCGCGACATATCGTCGCAACGCATTGCTGCCGACGGCTGGCGGTGGGGTGCGCTCCCCGCCAGCCCTTCATAAGGGACCGTTAAGGTGAGTGAACTAACCTTAAGTTGGTTGGTCCTTGTTGTTTGATTTTCTCTTTCAGCAAGGACATGGACGGGAGTACGAAGGGCCGAAAGACGTCCGTTCGGAGTCGCCGGCCATCTGTCCCGGAGCCATCATTATCGGCTACACCTGGGAAACAGGCCGGGAGGAAGGCGGGGAAACCGGGGAGCCCTGTTCCTGCAGGTCCGAACCCGCTGACACACCGCAGCTCCGGGGAGGAGTTCCAGGAGCAGGACTGCGGTGTGCCGCCAGAGCAGGTAGACCCTGCTTCAGCATTCCGGTCGCCAATGGGCCCGTTGGCGGCCTCGGGCAAGGGGTCGCGTGCAGCCGCACGGCCCTCCTCCCTCAGCCCTCCGAGCAGGGGGAGGGGAGGGGAGGCGCCTGCAAGCCTCACCCTTCTGGGGCTAAGGCATTACCTGCCGCCGTGCTGCGGTCTGGTTCAACGGCGGGACCCAGGTCCACTGTGAGGTCCAGTGTGCACCCCCCAACCCTCGACGCCGGGACGGGTCGTTTGGGTAGGGTCCCGCCACGGTCGCCGAGTCCCCAATGGATGGGAGGACGAGACCATGCATCGGCAAGGTCCACGATGTGGGCAGCCGGCAAGCCCGCGCGGGCGTCAGGTATCCATGCTCCGGCTGGTGCCGACTCCCCGCCGCATTTGCCCTCAGTGGCAGCGGCTTCAGCTCCCGCCAAACGGAGGCGGTTGAACACATCTCCCGCGCGGGAATCGCGCGGTTTCGCTTCGGCGGCTGGCAGCGACAACTACCGGCACCGGGTTCACCTCGACGAGGTGCGGGCCGATGATAGGAGCCCCGGCAATATTTCTGAGCCGGAGGACTCCGACCACCCGAGTGTTCAGGGTGAAGGGCGTATTGACCGCATGGAGCGGCTACTGGAGCTTCTGCTACACAGCCAACAGCAGCAAGCGTCCAGCATCGACAGGCACAGGGCAGTCTCACCAGCCTCCATCGCCAGCCTGGAACAGCCAGACGAGGAAGGATTTGTTGACCCTACACCACCTCCGTCGGAATTGCCGCCGGAAGAACTTCTCGATGGCGGCGAAGTTCGCTGCTCCACACACGACTGGGCTTCCTCTCAATCCCAAACTGGCTGCCACTGTGGACTTCCTCACCAACCATCAGCTCCAGGAGGAAGTCCTCTCAGGCTATCCATCGGCATAAGGCTCCGTCCAACTGCAACTCCCTCAATGTGCCTGTGGTCAATACGCCAATATGGGGCAACATCGGCGTGGCTATCCGTCATCAGGAGTTGAAACTCCAACGGATCCTGAAGCTCCTCACGGCTGGTATTACCGCCTTTGTGCGGTCGGTCGACGGGGAAGATCTAAATCTAGACCAGGAGGATGCGCTGGCACTGTTATGTGCCACCCAACATGAAATAAATGCCTTTCGCAAAAACAGCATCCGCCCGTCACTCAACCCGAAGTTTGCTGGGTTGCGCAAACCACCACCACCACCGCCGCCCCGACGGCTCTTCAGAGAAGACCTCCCGAAGAGGGTCAAAGAGCTCGACGAGCATGCCAAGACGGTGGGACTCATGCGGTCGCAGATCGCCCCCAGACCGTCGGCCCCGATAGCTCCACTTGTTCGGCCACGAGGCCCGGTTGCCACATCAACAAGAACTTACCCTCCAGCTCCGCCTTGCTATCAACAGGCCCAGCAGCAGCGGGCTTTTTTAGGGCAAGGTCCGCAGCGGCCTCAGTGGAAGATGAGGACACCACACTATCAGCCCAACCCAGCACCTCCACGACCACCCAAACATGTCAAGGACCGCCGGTGACCATGGAGGCGAGGCGGTCTGGTTTTCTTTTCTCTGTTCCTTTAACGTCACATGTTGGTGGGCGACTCCGTTTCTTTTCTGAGGCATGGGGGACTATTACTTCCGATGAGTTTATTTTGCAGAGTATTCGGGGTCATAATATTGAGTTTATTAACGGGGACATTCCTCCATCCCAGCAAATGCCTAATCGGACGTTTAGGCTGTCTGCCGTTGAACAGGCAGCAGGCTATGCTGAGATCTTAAGGTTAGAACAAAAAGGCGTGATAGAAAAAACTATGCACGAGCCAATTGAATTTGTCTCAAATATATTTACCAGACCGAAAAAGGATGGAGGCTGTCGAGTGATTATTGATCTGACCCATTTGAATACTTTTGTAACATACACCCATTTCAAAATGGACACTTTTGAGACAGCCAAGTCATTGATTTCGCATGGCTGCTTTATGGCATGCATTGATTTAAAAGATGCGTACTATTCTGTATCCATTCGGAAACATCACCGGAAGTTCTTAAAATTTGCTTGGATGGGTCAGCTCTGGCAATACAGGGCTTTGCCAAATGGGCTTACTACAGTCCCTAGACTATTTACTAAATTGCTAAAACCTATTATGGCCCAGTTACGAAAGCAGCAGCATATCGTAATGGCCTATTTGGATGATATCCTGATTATTGGCAAAACCCTGGAGGCAGCTGAACGGGGAGTTTCAGCCACTGTCGCGCTTTTTCAGCGGCTGGGGTTTATTGTCCATCCAGACAAGTCAAAGTTCTGCCCTTCCCAGGTCATGGATTATCTGGGGTTTACGGTGGATTCCAATAGCATGAGGGCCACCATACCGACTAATAAGGTTGGGGATGTCACCCAAGCGTGTCAGGATTTGGCCTGCGCCAGTACACCATCAATTCGGCAAACAGCTAAGGTGATTGGCAAAATCGTAGCATTGTTTCCAGCAGCCCAATATGGGCCTTTGCATTATCAAAATTTGCAAAGAGCCGAGATCTCCGCGTTAAAGCGGAACGCTGGTCATTTTGATAGACCAATGCGGCTGCCTTCTAAAGCTCAAATTGAGTTACAATGGTGGGTGCTCCATATCAGTAGCTCATTCAAACCCATTATTGTGCCCAATCCGATGGTATACTTGCAAACCGATGCAAGCTCCTATGGCTGGGGAGCTACGGATAACTGTTCTAGTTGCGGGGGCCAATGGGACACCCTTGAATCTACTATGTTGTTGTCACACGGGATAAACTATTTGGAGCTGCTTGCAGCATTTCACGGACTTCGTGCTTATTGTTCCCATCTTATTGATGCTCATGTCCATGTCCAAATAGACAATACCACGGCGGTGGCATATTTAAACCATATGGGCGGTACCAGGTCGATTTCATGTGATGAATTGGCTAATACAATTTGGCTCTGGTGCATTGACAGAAATCTTTGGATTTCAGCTACCTATTTACCAGGTGAGCTCAATACTGTGGCGGACACCAGGTCACGCAAGTTTAATGACAATATCGAATGGATGTTGCATCCTCAAATTTTTTCCAAAATTACAGCCAAATTTGGTCAACCGGCTATCGACCTCTTTGCGGCGCGGTTGAACCATCAGGTACCAACATACATTTCATGGGAACCAGATCCTGGGGCAATGGCGATGGATGCATTCTCGCTCGACTGGGGGAAGTGGTTTTTCTATGCATTTCCCCCGTTTTGCCTCATCAGTCGGGTATTGCGCAAGATCCAGATGGATGCTGCCAAAGGCATTCTTATTATACCCGACTGGCCCACGCAGCCATGGTATCCGGTGGTCCTTGACATGATCAGTCAGCCTTGGGTCCTCTTAGAGGGTTGCCCGCAATTGGTTACTCACCCTGTGTCAGGGGAGCCACATCCCTGCCATCGCTACTTAAATTTATTGGCTTGCAGGTTCTAACCAGGCCATTGCTGCAGTATGGCCTCTCAACTCGAACCATGGATACCATTGGAGCGTCGTGCCGAGAGTCGACCAGGCGAAGATACCTTTCCCACATCAGGAAATGGGACGCCTACTGTAGCCGCTCTCGCATCACCTATGATGATGCATCCATAGCTGACGTCCTGGAATTCCTCGCGGGGTTGCACCATGATGAACACTTAAGCTACAGTGCCATCAACAGCGCCAGAAGCGCGCTGTCATTCTACCTCAAGATTGAGGTAGGATCCAACAGGCTAGTGTCCAGACTCATGCGGGGTATATTTAACATGAATCCGCCTACACCACGCTATAACATCACCTGGGATGTCAGGGATGTACTAACCCTGCTCAGGACGTGGTCACCCATGCAAGGGCTACAGCTGGACAAACTCACCATGAAATTGGTGATGTTACTAGCGCTGACTTCAGCACAGAGGGTACAGACGCTACATAAACTCCTCGTCGACAGGATGATCTCTACCCCTGGAGAAGTAGTCTTCTTTATTGATGAGCTACTCAAGCAGCATAGACCTGGGTGCACAGGGCTGCAGCTGAAGTTCCCGGCATACCCCGCAGATGCTAGGCTATGTTTAGCCGCCCATATCCATCACTATGTCGAGGTGACGGAACGCATCAGAGGAATGGAGAAATACCTGCTTGTCACTCACAAGAGACCTCACCATCGAGTGACAGTCCAGACGATATCCAGGTGGCTCCGGATCGTCTTGGGTAAGTCAGGTATTGACACTAATGTGTTCAAGTCTCATTCCACCAGGGCTGCATCGACGTCGGCGGCGAGGGTCATGGAGGTGCCCATGGACCATATTCTCGCCACAGCAGGATGGGCGAATGAAGCTGTGTTTCAGCGATTCTACAATAAGCCTGTTGCTGCTCCCCTACAGTTCGCGGAAGCCGTGCTGAACGCAGGGCAAGAACGTGGGGATGTCCCCGAATAAGGGGTTTTGCTTTGTTGTTAATAAATATTCTTTTGTTTTTCAGTATAACCTGTTTCAGCAACTTGTTTACTCCCATCCATCCTTGCTAGTGGTGTGTCAGCATGGACGTGGTCCAGGGCGTGTAATCACAGAAGCTTTGAAGTCTTCACGAAGTCACTCACGTGACTCCGAAATGAAATAGTAAGATTGAACGAGAACTTACCAGTTCGAAGGTTGATCTTTATTTCATGAGGAGTTGCGGTGAGGGATTTTGTGCCCTCCGCTCCCAACCCTCGATCATAATCAACTGGCAATTAGAATCTCTTCAATCTTCCTATGCCAAGTCATTTCTGTTGTTGGTTTCTGTGATTCCACACCGCCACTTTGAAGAATGTCGCGCATGCGTGCCGGCGGGCTCTTCACGAAATCCCTCACCGCAACTCCTCATGAAATAAAGATCAACCTTCGAACTGGTAAGTTCTCGTTCAATGTTACTATTCCTTCTCTCCAGAGATGCTGCCTGACCCACTGAGTTACTCCAGCATTTTGTGTCTATTTTTGAAGAGGGAGCTTTGGCTGTGATTAAGAGTAAGTGCTGAGGCTTCGGCTTGAGAGGCTTTGGCAAATAGGCTGAGTGGAGGGTGAAGGTTGATGAGGCAAGGTCCTTTTAACTTTCTTCTTTTGTCAGGATGCCGATTAGGACAATGGAATGATCCTCCTCAGGATGCTGGAGCTCAGAGAATCATCCAGTGTCCTCCTCTACTTTCTGACTGTGCATAAAGGAACGAGAGCTGGACAGACGGGATCATCCGCAATGCTTGAGAGTTTTAGTGAGGTGCAGGCAGAGTGGCTTGGTCATCAGGAAAGGGAAAAGGCAGAGAGTGCAGGAATCTTCAGTCGTCATTCCCACAGACATGTATGTCATTTTTGATACTGTTGGGGGGGGTGGGGGGTGGGGGTGACCATTTAGGGGAAAGCAGCAACAGCCAGGTCTCTTGCATCAGGATTGGTTGGGCCGCATAGTGGTGAAGGGTGAAGTCAGGCAGGGCTTGAGTGCTGGAGATTCTATGGTTATGGGGAGAGGGAGGAGATTCTGTGGCTGCAGATGGTGCGTTGCCTCCCAGGGTCCAGGATATCTTGCAGCGACTACAGCAATTTTCAAGGGGAGGAGGGGCAGCCACAGGTCATAGTGCACATTTACACAAATGATATGGGAAGGAAAGGGGATGACATCCTGTGAAGTGGATATAACCAGTCAGGCAAAAGTTAAAATGCACGACCACGAGGCAGTGAATACTCCCATTAGACCGTGCTAGTGAGAGTAGTAATCAGAAGATAGGGTAGGTGAATGCATGACTGAGGAGTTGGTGCAGGGAGTGGGGATTCTGATTTTTTTTGTCCACTGGGATCTCTTCTGGGGCAGAGATGACCAGCACATGAGTGAAGGATTGCACCTGAACAGGAGGGGGACCAATATTCTGACAGGCAGATTGGCAGAGGGACAGGATGCAAAGCAGCAGTGATCCAGTGATCTATATTCTATTGTAGAAACAAGGAATTTCAGATGCTGGCTTATTGGTGATGCTTCGGATCAGGACCCGAAGTGTCACCCAGCCTTTTACTCCAGAGATGCTGCCTGACCCGCTGAGTTATTTCAGCACTTTGTGTCTATCCTATTGTGTCCCTTGACAACCATATAATAACCATATAACAATTACAGCACGGAAACAGGCCTTCTCGGCCCTTCCAGTCCGTGCCGACCATTTATTTTCCCCTAGTCCCATCTACCTGCACGCAGACCATACCCCTCCATTCCCTTCCCGTCCAAATACCTATCCACTTTACTTTTAAATGTTAAAATCGATCCTGCCTCCACCACTTCTGCAGGAAGATCATTCCACACAGCCACCACTCTCTGAGTAAAGAAGTTCCCCCTCATATTACACCTAAACTTCTGTCCCTTAATTCTCATGTCATGCCCTCTTGTTTGAATCTTTCCTACCCTCAATGGGAAAAGCTTATCCACGTCAACTCTGTCTATCCCTTTCGTCATTTTAAAGACCACAATCAAGTTCCCCCTTAACCTTCTGCGCTCCAAAGAATAAAGACCTAACTTGTTCAACCTTTCTCTGTAACTAGTTGCTGGAACCCAGGCAACATTCTAGTAAATCTCCTCTGTACTCTCTCTATTTTGTTGACATCCTTCCTATAATGATCCACAACCTTACTCATGATCCACAATTCCACAAATGTTTGTCCTCTGTATTAATCAGACCAGCTACATTTTAAGGTGGTCCAATTAGTGGAGCATCTGATAGAACTGCTGCCCCACAGCACTAGAGACCAGTGTTCGATCCTGACCTTGGGTGCTGTCTGTTGGAAGTTTGCACATTCTTCCTGTGACCAAGTGCGTTCTTCCAGGTGCTCTGGTTTCCTCCCACGTCCCAAAGACACGTGGGTTGGTAGGGTAATTATCCTCTGTAAGTTGCTCCAAAGGTGTAAGTAGTGAATGGGAAAGTGGGACGACATAGAACTCGTGTGAATGGGTAATGGTTAGTTTGGCCTGGATCTCAAACTGCTAGACAAAATATAAAGACATTTTTTTCCAAATCATACCACTACCCTGAAGTGAGACCACAGTTGGAGTATTGTGTGCAGCACTGGTCAGAAACAATGAATAATAACAAGAAAGTTGTTATTATTCATTTAACACTCAGCCCACCCTGTGGTTGGACACGTAGATCCTTAAAGGGGCTTATTCTGTCCCCAGTTAAACTTTTACTTAATTTATCTGCAGCATCTCTGCAGTTTCTCATTATGTTTTCTGCCAGAGCTATCACATGTCATCTTTTTACAAGGATTATCAAGTTGTGAAGTGCGTACAAAAAGAACAAAGCTAAAGGTTTGGTTAATGTGCAAGTGGTTGTTAGATGGACCATGATGTGGGAACACATAAAGGAAGAACAGGCTGCATAAGATTGTGTTTAAAAAGGGTCCCGAGCGTGGAAAGGGGGAACGGGTCCAGACCTGTGCAAGACAGGTGTGAGAGGCATTAAGAGAGGTTAGATTCTTTTGGGTCATATAGAATAAATGGCAAGCACCTGAGAAGTGTTGATATACAAAGATACCTGCGTGGGTGGAAGCATATTAGCTTGCTGAATGTGGAGACGCAGGTAGATACTGAAGTGAAGGCAGGCATTGGTGTCCTTACTTCAGGCCGAGGCATTACGTACATGAGTTGAGACATCACGTTGCAACTGTACAACAATGCTTAGACGACATCTGGAGTATTGGTCGCCACATTACAGGAACATTATGGTAACAATCGGGGGTTTGCAGTAGAGATTCTCCAGGATTTGCCTAAAATAGAGGGCTGCATAGTCATACAGCCCATCGTCCCAATTCATAAGATCATATATGATAGGCCCATTCGGTCCATCGCGTCTACTCCATTATTCAATCATGGCTGATCTATCTCTCCCTCCGAACCCCATTCTCCTGCCTTCTCCCCATAACCCCTGACACCTGTACTAATGAAGAATCTATCTCTGCCTTAAAAATATCCATTGATGGCATCCACAGCCTTCTGTGTCAAAGAATTCCACAGATTCAACACCCTCTGACTAAATAAATTCCTCCTCATCTCCTTCCTCAAGGAACATTCTTTAATTCTGTGGCTATGACCTCTAGTCCTAGACTTTCCCACTTGTGGAAACATCCTCTCCACATCCACTCTATCCAGGCCTTTCACTATTCTGTATGTTTCAATGAGCCCCCCCCCCCCCCTCATTCTTCTAAACTCCAGTACTGGAGTAAAGGTCCAGTGCTATCAAATGCTCATCATATGTTAACTTACTCATTCCTGGGATCAATCTTGTAAACCTCCTCTGGACCCTCTCCAGAGCCAGCACATCCTACCTCAGATATGGCCCAAAATTGCTCACAGTACTCCAAATGTGGCCTGACCTGCCTTCTCTTTTAGTTTTATACTGTCCTTGACTTCCCTTGTCAGCCACGGTCACCTCATTCACCCCCTAGAATCTTTTTTCCTCTTTGGAATGAAAAGATCCTGCATCATCCGAATTATTCCCAGAAATTCCTCCTATTGCTGTTCCATCGTCATTCCTGCTAAGGTCCCTTTCCATTCAACTTTGGCAGCTCCTCCCTCATTCCTCTGTTGTTCCGTTTGCTCAGCAACACATCTGATTTCATCCATGCCGAGCAAGATGCCTTATCTAAACTCGTCGTATTTGCCTGCATTTTGCCCATATCCATCTAGTCTAAACCATACTTATCCATGTAGCTGTCTAAATGTTTTAAAGTGTCCTTATAGTACATGCCTCAACTACCTCCTCTGGCAGCTCATTCCATATACCCACTACCCTCAAAGTTTAAAATGTGTCCCTCTCACCATAAACCTATGTCCTCTAGTTATTGATTCACTTACTTTGGGTAAAAGATTGTGTATTTTCCGTATCTATTCCCTTCATGATCTTATGCATCTCAATAAGATCATCCCTCATCCTCCAGTGCAGCAAGGAATAAAATCCCAGCCTGCCCAATCTCTCCCTATAGTTCAGGCCCTCGAGTCCTGGCACAATCTCATAAATCCTTTCTTCACTCTTTCCAGCCCGACAACATCCTTCCTTTGGCAGGGAGACCTACGATGAACACTATACTCCAATTGCGGCCTCAGCAACGTCCTGAACTACTGTAACATACACCCCAATCTTCACACTCAACAATAATAAGTCCCACACAATGCCAGGTCCAAGAACAGCTGTTTTCCTGCAACCATCAGGTTCTTGAACCGACCAGCCTAACGCTGATCCCACCTCTTGTACTGACGAGGACTTGTATTCTGATTGTGTCTTGAATTGATGTCCTGTATTCACAATATTTTTCCACTGTCATCTAGAATGTATGTGTGTATGTGTTGTCTCTGTCTCTGTCTCTGTCCCTGCTGCTGCTGCTGCTGCTGCACGATTCTCACTGTACCTGGACTTCCCCAAACTCTGCAGATGACAGTGAACCCGGCGCCCGGCCCGGGCCGGCTGAAGGGGGAGGGGAGGGGGGAGGGGCCACCGGCGGTGCGGGGAGCGGGGAGACTAAGGCCCATGCGCTACGTGCGCGCCCGGCGACGGGAGTAGACGACGTGTGCGCGCGTGCCCGTTGACGCCAGACCGCGGCGCGCACGCTTAGTGACGTCAGGGGACGGCGCGCCCCAAATGACGTCATGGGGCGGTGCGCTTACGCCGATGACGTTCGGCGCCGCGTGCGTGCGTGCGTGCGCGCGCGCCCCCGCCCGCCACACGGAGCGCAGGCCGAGCCGCAGCCATGGCCGCACAGGTGCAGAGTCTGCCGCCGCCTCACCGCGCCGCCGGCCCGGCCCCGGCCCCCGAGCCCGCCGACACGCAGGCCGCCGCCAAGCGCCTGATGGCAGCGCCGCCGCCCAAGGTGAACCCGTGGAGCAAGCCGGCTCCCGCCAGCGAGGGCGGCGCGCCGAGCTCCGGGCCTGCCGCACAGCCTGGGCCCGACGCCGGGCCTGAGCCCACGGGGCAGGCCGGGGACGGCGCTGAGGAGCCGCGGGCCGCCAGCGCCCGCAGGATGGAGTTCGTTGAGGCTCCGCCGCCCAAGGTGAACCCGTGGACCCGGAGAGTGAGCGGGAGCGGCGTGGAGGCCGAGCCAGGTGGGTGCGGGCTGGCGGCCGGGCCGGGCCGGGCAGGGGCGGGCAGGGCCGCAGATGGTGGGTGGGTGGAGCTCAGCGTTGGGGTACGGGATCATTGCCGCTCCGCCCACCACCCCACACGTGAGAGGCCCGGGGCCTGGCCGGCTCCCGGACACCACTACCCCCCCTCCGCCGCCCAGGCGGGAATTGCAGGATGCAGCCCCCTCCCCATCAGTCTGAAGAAGGGTCTCGACCCGAAACGTCACCCATTCCTTCTCTCCAGAGATGCTGCCTCACCCGCTGAGTTACTCCAGTATTTTGAGTCTACATGCCATGCCATGATTCCGGCCACTCCTCCATTCTCATACCCTCTGTCATTTACCCGGCCACTGTATGCACCTCTTCTTCCAGTTACTGTGGCTGCTCCATTCCCCTGACCATCACGATTCCTTCCCCCCAAATTATTCTGGCCACTTCACTTCTCCCCGTCTCCATCTCCCTGGCCACTGACATACCTCCCATTTCCTCTAGCCTGCTCTATTCACCACCCTGTTCTTCCTGCCCTACCTTCAACTACAGGAGAACTTCCTCGTCACTTCTCTGCCAACGTTACCTACCTATTCTGTTTGTTTCCACGAATTTGACTCTAAACCAATGGATAAAACTTGATTTTTTACGATTATGTGGTTATGCAGCCAAACGTGCTATTTGCTACCTATCTTGCCCCTCCTATTTGATCTGAATATTTTAAATATGCCGTTTGATTTATTAATCAGAGAATACGGATCCTTAGTGAATGATGAGACAAAGGTTTGATGTCATCCCATTCATATTCATATTGCTGGTCTGGAATCAAGTCATCATGAGTTGTGTTATGGTTTGCAAAGGGAGAAGGCTTTACATTCAAATTGTGTTTTACAATATCTTATACTCCTGCAAAAACTCGTTCATAAATGAATGATTTTGGAATCGCCCTCACGGTTACAAATATGTATGATAGAAAGGCTTTATGATTGTGGTCCCATTTGCAGCAGATTAAATTGATTAATCAAAGTCAAAGTTTGTGCTAGGGCAAGAATAAAACAATGAAAAATCATAGGGCAACTTTTAGTCCATTTGACAATTGGGAAGTGTCTCAAGATAATTGTTCTCTTGTCTGATTTTGAAGTAGGTTGAAAGTGCCATTTATTACCATTTATTTAATGGACATATACATAGACAATCGGTGCAGGAGTAGGCCATTTGGCCCTTCGAGCCAGCACCGCCATTATATGGGGTATAAAGGAGGACAGTAAAAGCTTCTTTCGGTATGTGAAGAGGAAAAAAATAGCTAAGACTAAAGTTAGACCCTTGAAGACAGAAACAGGTGAATTTATTATGGGGAACAAGGAAATGGTAGACGAGTTGAACGGGTACTTTGGATCTGTCGTCACCAATGAGACACAAACAATTTTCCAGATGTACTAGTGGCCAGAGGACCAAGGGTGACGGAGGAACTGAAGGAAATTCACATTAGGAAGAAAATGGTGTTGGATAGACTGAGGGCTGATAAATCCCCAGGGCCTGGTGGTCTGCCTTCCAAGGTACTTGAGGAAGTGGCTCTAGAAGCCATGGACGTATTGGTGATCATTTTCCAAAAGGTCTATAGATTTAGGATCAGTTCCTGTGGATTGGAGGGTAGCTAATGTTATCCCACCTTTTAAGAAAGGAGGGAGTGAAAACAGAATTATAGACCAGTTAGCCTGACATCGGTGGTGGGGAAGATTGTGGAGTCAATTATCAAATGAAATAGCGGCACATTTGGATAGCAGCAACAGGATCGGTCCGAGTCAGCATGGATTTACGAAGGGGGTATCATGCTTGTCTAATCTTCTGGAATTTTATGAGGATGTAACTACGAAAATGGACAAGGGAGAGCCAGTGGATGTAATGTACTTGGACTTTCAGAAAGCCATTGATAAGGTCCCACATAGGAGATTAGTGCGCAAAATTAGTGCTCATGGTATTGGGGGTAAAGTGCTGACATGGATAGAAAATTGGTTGGCAGACAGGAAACAAAGAGTCGGGATTAACAGGTCCCTTTCAGAATGGCAGGCAGTGACTAGTGGGGTACCGCAAGGCCCGGTGCCGGGACCGCAGTTATTTACAATATACATTAATGATTTAAATGAGGGGATTAAAAGTAACATTAGCAAATTTACAGATGACACAAAGCTAGGTGGCAGTGTGAACGACGAGGAGGATGCTATGAGGATGCAGGGTGACTTGCACAGGTTGGGTGAGTGAGCGGGTGCAGTTTAATGTGGATACATGTGAGGTTATTCACTTTCGTGGCAAGAACAGGAAGGCAGATTATTATCTGAATGGTGTCAAGTTAGGAAAAGGGGAAGTACAACAAGATCTGGGTGCCCTTGTACATCAGTCACTGAAAGTAAGCATTTAGGTACAGCAGGCAGTGATGAAAGCTAATGGGATATTGGCCTTCATAACAAGCGGAGTTGAGTATGGGAGCAAACGGGTCTTTCTGCAGTTGCACAAGGCCCTAGAGAAACCACACCTAGAGTATTGGGTGCAGTTTTGGTCTTCGGATTTGAGGAAGGACATTTTTGCTTTTGAGGGAGTGCAACGTAGGTTCCCGAGGTTAATTCCCGGGATGGTGGGACTGTCAGATGTTGAAAGAATGGAGCGACTGGGCTTGTATACACTGGAATTTAGTAGGATGAGCGGGAATCTTATTGAAACATATACGATTATTAAGGATTGGACACGTTAGAAGGAAACATGTTCTAGGTGTTAGGGCAGTCCAGAACCAGGGGCCACAGTTTAAGAATAAGGGGTAGGCCATTTAGAACGGAGACGAGGAAAAACTTTTTCACCCAGAGAGTTGTGAATCCGTGGAATTCTCTGCCTCAGAAGGCAGTGGAGGCCGATTCTCTGAATGCTTTCCAAGAGAGAGTTAGATAGAGCTCTTAAAGATAGCGGAGTCAAGGGATATAGGGAGAAGGCAGGAATGGGGTATTGATTGTGGATGATCAGCCATGATCACAGTGAATGCTGGCTCAAAGGACTGAAAGGCCTACTCCTGCGCCTATTGTCAATGTGACCATGGCTGATCATCCACAATCAGTACCCTGTACATGCCTTCTCCCAATATCCCTTGATTCTGCTAGCCCTAAGAGCTCTATCTAATTATTTTGAATGCAACCAGTGAATCGGCCTCCACTGCCTGCTGAGGCAGAGTATTCCACAGATTCACAACTCTCTGGGTGAAAAAGTTTTTCCTCATCTCCATTCTAAATGGCTTTATGACTTTTGCAGCCTAATGCAAGGTGGTGATATCAAATGAACACTTGATTCACCAAGGCACAGACAACTATTGACCATGTAGTTTAGTTTAATTTTAGTTTAGAGATACAACATGGAAAAAGGCCCTTCGGCCCACTGGGTCTGCGCCGACCAGCGGTCTCCGCATAGTAACACTATTAACCGTATCCTACACACCAGGGACAAATTTTATGTTTACCAAGCCGATTAACACACTAAGGAAACCGTGTAGATCGACACATGATGGTCAGCATGGATTCTGACACTTTTAGTTGGTTGGTTTTCACATAGAACTGCAGCCCTTATCTTCCTTGATGGTAGAGTTTGTGGTTTCTGACAGGTATTGCAGAAGAACCCTAACTAAGGAGGTTAAACATGGCATTAATTTTTTTTAATGGCTTTCAGTGTTGTGAAGATTAGTGGTAGGATAGAAGTTTAAGAAAATGTAATGCATTATGGCCAAGTTATGAAAGTAACCTGCAAATAATGTAATAACATTAAGGATGTCTATCAGATAAAGACAATGAAATTAGTTAAAGGAAACATTGATCACTTAGACTAGGCAATTAATAATGGGAAATTGAAAAACGGCAGGGGTTCTAAATAATTAAGAAATAATCCAGTCTGAAGAAGGGTCTCGACCTAAAATGTCACGTTTTCCTTCACTCCATAGAAGCTGCTTCACCCGCTGTGTTTCTCCAGCTTTTTTGGCTACCGTCAAAATAATTATGTTGGATTGTTCTACCTGGTGGAACAAAGTCACACCTTTGTGTTAAGTAATAAAGGGGGCTAATATAGGAAAGGAGGAACTTAAACAATCTTTATTATTTGAAAAGTACAAAGCAAACTGATGATGTTGAAGGCCAATTAGTTTGCCTGGCACTTTTCTTTTGATAGAAACTAATCACCTGGGTCTGGTTGCCTGCATGCTAGGGTTTTAAAGGAAGTGACTACTGACGGGTACAAGCATGCAAAAACTCTGGAGTCTAGGGAGGATTGGAACACCACAAACTTAATGAAAGGACTGGGACAGAAACCATAACATTAGACCAGTTAGTCTAATGCCTGGCATTGGGAAAATACTAATATCCATTTCTAAAGAGATTATGATATTTAATAAATCATAAGGCAACCAGGGTCAAGATGAGCGTATGAAGGGAAAATCATATTTGTCGAAGATGTTACGGGGTGGAGGGGGGCAGAGGAGCCATTCATTGTACTGGATTTCCAGAATACAGTTGTGTTGTGCGGCACAGAACTGGGACGAGCAGAGTTATGAACAGCATTTAAGAGGTACCTAGATGAGCACACTTGAAATGCCTAGGTATTGTAAACTACAGGTCAAGTGTTAAAAATATGATTGGTACCGTGAAAGCCCATTTGGTGTGGTTGGTGTGCTCCAAATCGTGTTTTCAGCTCTCTGCAACTAAAGGTCTCTCTGTACCTACACTCCTGAGGTCCCTGCCCTTTACTGTATATATGAGCAATGTTGTATGAAGTCCCTTCCCAGTAGGTCTGCCTACATGCTTCTTTAAAAACCCCACTTGAATGCACTTTACTAATTCCACCCATTTAAGGCCTATGCAATAAAGCAATGCCAGTCAATATTTGGAAAGTTAAATGCCCCATCAGCATAACCCTGTTGTCACCTATTTGCCTGCAGATTTGTTCTAATTCCTGCTGACTTGAGAGACCTTAAGTATAACCTCTTCAAATTGATTGTCCTTTATGTGTTCCTAAGATCTACATGTATAACCTCATTGGCAGGTCCATCCAGCATGTCTGCCCTAAGTACTGTCGTAATGTTCTCCCTGGTTAGTAGTGCAATGCCCCCCCCCCCCCCCCCCCCTGCTCTCCCCACACCCATCACGCCATGTATCCCAGAACATTGATCTGCCATTCCCTGAATTACATTTCTGTGATTGCACAATTTTGCAGTGCCATGTGCTGATCCATGCTCTCAGCCATCCGCATTATCTGTGAGACTCCTTGCATCAAAGTCAACGAGGTTAAGTCAACCAGTCATATAATGCTTTCACACTGGTCTCTGACTACTCTGCCCACTGGACCTGCCTGTTCTATTTGCTATATATGATTTTGGCTCCCCACCCATTGTACTGTCGTTCTAGGTCCCACCCTATGCTTCAATTTTTAAGCTTTCCAGCTGATAAACAGCTGCAAAATGTTGCTGATCAAGATAAAGAATGCACGTCTGTGCCAACCTGAACTCATTCTATCTATTTGTACATGGATCGTATCCCTCTATTCCCTCCCTGCCTGTTCATGTAACTGTAGGAATGGGTCACTTTCAGGTTGGTAATCAGTAACTAGTGGGATGCCTCGGTGGCAGTGCTTGGCCAATGTACATTTGTTAAGGACAAGGTTGAAAGGGAAGGACAAAATCAAACTTGCCAATGATACAAAGATTAGCAAGTTGTGAGGACAGACAGAGCTTGCAGAGCAATATAGACAGGTTAAGTGAGTAAGCAAAATTTTGGCCGATGGAATAGCAACAAAAACATGTAAGGTTATCTGCTGTAAAAGGAAGAATTAAAAAGTAAATTATTATTTAAGTAGAGTGAATCTGCAGAATGTTATTGTACAAAGGATCTGTAGGTGGTATATATAACCATATAACAATTACAGCACGGATACAGGTCTTCTCGGCCCTTCCAGTCCGTGCCGACCATTTATTTTCCCCTAGTCCCATCTACCTGCACTCAGACCATACCCCTCCATTCCCTTCCCGTCCATATACCTATCTACTTTACTTTTAAATGTTAAAATCGATCCTGCCTCCACCACTTCTGCAGGAAGATCATTCCACACAGCCACCACTCTCTGAGTAAAGAAGTTCCCCCTCATGTTACCCCTAAACTTCTGTCCCTTAATTCTCATGTCATGCCCTCTTGTTTGAATCTTTCCTACCCTCAATGGGAAAAGCTTATCCACGTCAACTCTGTCTATCCCTTTCATCATTTTAAAGACCTCAATCAAGTGCCCCCTTAACCTTCTGCGCTCCAAAGAATAAAGACCTAACTTGTTCAACCTTTCTCTGTAACTTAGTTGCTGGAACCCAGGCAACATTCTAGCAAATCTCCTCTGTACTCTCTCTATTTTGTTGACAGGTGGTAGTGTTTGAAATACAAAGGGATTTCCAGGCAGATATAGCAAGTCATTGGGAAGGTTAATGGGATGTTGGTCTTTGCAAACCATATGTAACATGATAATAGGAAGTTTTAATGCAATTGTACAAAGTATGGAGACTACCTGGAGTTCTATGTATAATTTGAGTCTCTATATTTAAGGAATTATATACTTGGATTGAAGGCAGCGCAGAAAAGCTTGACTGGATTAACTCATGGAATGAAAGAGGGCATGTGAAGGTTGCGCAGGACTGGGTCTGTAATCATTTGCAATAAGGAAAATAAAGGGTCAGTTTATTGAGGCATAATGTTTGAGGGTGGGGAGCAGGGTGGACGCTGAGAGGGCGTTTAACAGTGAAATTATTTTGAAATAAGGGGTAATTTCAGTTTTAGATAGCGAATAATTCGCTTTGAGGGTTGGGAAGTCTCCAAACCCAGAGAGTTGTTGGAGTTAGAGGTGCTTAACCAAGAGCTCAGCGACGGTAAGGTGGTAGATGTAGTCTTTATAGGCTTCGTGGTTGGCTGTTCTAGAAGGTTAGATCACATGGAACCCTGGGAGAGTCAGCCAATTAGATACACAATTGGCATGATAGGTAGCAGAGGGTATGATGTAAGGTTGTTTATCAGACTGGATCCCGTGATGAGTAGTGTGTCTCAGGGGTCATATCAGGCCCTTTGTTGTTTGTCATCTAAATCAATGGTTTGGATGTGAATGTACAAGGCATGGTTTGTAAGTTTGCAGGTGACACTAAAATAGGTGGTATTGTAGATAGTGAAGGAGGATCTCAAGAATTATAGCAGGACCCTGATGTAATAGCAAATGGAGTTTAATTCAGATAAGTGTGGGCTTACTTTTGGGATGTCAAACCGAGTTAGGTCTTTAACAGTGAACAATGAGGACTTGGGAAATGTTGTAGAACATGGGGATGAGGGGTACAGCACAAAATTCCTGCAAGTGGCAACACAAAAAGACAGGGTAGTGAAGAAGGCTTTCAGCATGCTGGCCTTCAACAACAAGGGCATTGAGTATGGAAGTCGAAATGTAATTGTGCAGTATTACAAGATGTTGGTGAGGCTGCGCTTAGTATGCTGTGTTCAGTTCACCCTGTTCCAGGAAATATGCCATTAAGCTGGGTCAAAATGCAGTGAAGATTTATGAGGATGTTGCCAGGACTTGAGGTAGTGATTATTGGAAAACATTAGGCAAGCTCGGACTATATTTATCCTGGATCATAATGAACTGAGTTTAGTTTAGAGAGACAGCCCACCAAGTCTGCACCGACCAGCGATCACTAACAGTATCCTCCACACTCGGGACAATTTACAGTTTTTACCCAGGCCAATTAACCTACAAACCTGTATTACTCTGGCGTGTAGATGGCGTAGAAAACCCACGTGTTCACAGGGAGAACGTACAACCTCCGTACAGATAGCACCCGTAGTCAGGATGGAACTCGGGTCTCTGGTGCTGTAAGGCAACAACTCTACCGTTGTGCCACCATGCTGCCCCAGTGTTAATGTAGAAACACTTGTCTAGGCAGGTGGGTCAAGAGGGATGTCACCTGTTCCAAGTCCGATGGGCACAGGATGCCTCAGACATTTTTATATATAGACACACCTTTTGTGGCTAATTCACCTAAATTATTAGTTCTCCCTCTGGTCCCTAAGTAGTGTAAATGCTATTGGCCCTCTTGAAGATATTTATTTCTTAGTACTTGTGCTGCATGAATGCTGTTCCACATGCCATCTCTGAGGAGTTTTGTCTGAACTGGATATTATGTACTCATCAGACTCTGGCACTTACAATCTAATGACAGTAGGCAGATCATTTATGAAGCAGTTGAAATTGGAGCATTGACTGGAGGAGTTGCTGCAGCCATGTCCTATGGCTGGGACCTTAAACTACCACCATCCTCCTTCATGACTGTTTGATTTGAATGTAAGAAGTATTTTGATGCTCATTAACTTTGCTGTAACATGGCTGATCAATGCCACATTCAGTTGAGCACTATCTTAATATCATGGCAGTTATTCACTTCGCACCAGTGAAATTCCACATTGTTTGCTGCATTTCTGCCAAAGCTGCTGGGGAGCAGAGGAGCACAGGTTTCGATACCACGCTCTGGCTTTCCTACATTATGCTCAATCTGCCA
The DNA here is from genome assembly GCA_963514005.1 of Raja brachyura. The sequence continues at coordinate 69,311,309 of OY740791.1, forward strand.
TCACCTTGTCCGCCCGTCCTTTACACACTCCTTATTGTGGCAAACTCAGTCATTATATAGATTAGAAATAACTGAGTTTCTGCCACTAATCCTGGTGGCACCCCATTAATTGCAGCTTGCCAACTTACTGACTGGATTGCCTATTGCATATGAAGAGGTATTGAGCAGATTGTGCTTGCAGTTGTATTGATTTGGGATTGTAGAAGAATTGATGGGGAGCTCATTGAAATATAGAGAATTCACGCAGCGGTGGATGCATGGATGGCATTCCCTCCGACTGGCATGTTGTGAACTGGGGTCGCAGACTGGGAAGTCAGTCATTCAGTATTGAAGTGGAAAGGAATTTCTTCAATCGAGAGGACAGCAAATCTTTGGAATCTATCCAAGAATGCATTGTGGATCATTTCCTGAGTTTTAGGGTATGGATATTAACCCAATCAAGGGATGTGAAGTTTCTGCAGGAAAGTGACGCAGTCGTAAACTAACAGCCATGCTTATATTGAATAGCAGAAGTTTCATTTGGGGTCAAATTACTTTTACTCCTTCTATAATGTGAGGTACTATTACTAATGTGAGGAGTACTATTACTTTTCCTATAAAGTGAGGTATTTTGTGATGTTACAATGGAAATGAAAGATTAAATATTGTATTTGTTTATAAGAACACAATGAATCAGCAGGTGTTGGCCACCAGGCCCCTCAAGCCTGCCCAGCTGATCAATGGCTGATCAATTCTGGCCTCAACTTCTTTGTGCCAGTTCTCTACAACCCGTAGTTCCTTAATCCCTTTAAACATTTATCTACATCTGAAATATATCTAATGATCTGGTTTCCACCACCCTCGGGGGCAGAGAATTCCAGAGATTCTCTTCTCACCGAGAGAAAAAAATCTGCAAACCTTTTCAATACTCTTGTTCATGGCACTCTCAGTATGAGCGCATATCAACATTCACACAGCTCATGCCCCCATGGGACCTTGTATGTATGATTCAGATCATCTCAAGAAATCCAAATCCTCACTGTTTAGCCTTCCTTGATAGGGCAAACTTCTTATTTAATTAGCCTGGGGAATCATTTAGATTGCCTCTAGAATTCTGCTCAGTACTATAGGTACATCTGTACCAAAATTCCTTATTGCTAAACAACCTAGTATGTCACTATTTGTCAAATGCCTTTTGGAAATGCACATCTTTCTGTTTCCTTTCATGAATTCTCCAAAATGCAATTACATTTGTCAATAGTAGAGTTAGAATATTTAAGAGTTCAGAGTATTGTGTTCACTTCTGGGCACCTTGTTATAGGAAATATATTGCCACGCTTGAAAGGGCTCAGAGAAGATTTACGAGGATGTTGCCAGGACTAGAGGGTCTGAACCATAGGGAGAGGTTGAGTAGGCTGCGACTCTATTCCTTGGAGCGCAGAAGGATGATGGGTGATCTTATAGAGGTGTATAAAATCATGAGAGGAATAGGAGAGATGAGAGATGAACAGAATCTCTTGCCCAAAGTGGGGGAATCGAGGACCAGGGTACATAGGTTCAAGGTGAAGGGAAAATACTTAATAGGAATCTGAGGGACAACTTTTTCACACAAAGGGTGGTAGGTGTATGGACCAAGCTGCCAGAGGAGGTAGTTGAGGCTCGGACCCCAATGTTTAAGAAACAGACGGATACATAGATTGGACAAGTTTGGAGGGATATGGACCAAACGCAGCCAGGTGGGACTGGTGTAGCTGGGACATGTTGGCTAGTGTGGGGCCGAAGGGCCTGTTTCCACATTGTATCACTCTACGGCTCCAAGTGTTTTAGCTTTCATAAAACGATGTAGAATGTTTGATTATAGAACAGTACAGCACAAGAACAGGCTCTCCGGCTCACAAAGTCCTTGCCAATCACGATGCCAAGACTCCTATCTACCTACATATAATCCACAATTCCTTCTTGCCCTGCATATCCATGTGCCTATCTAAAAGTCTCTTAAATGACACAATTGTATCTGACACAACAGGGCTCTCGCTTAACTTTTTTCCCCTGCTGCCAGCCGGGCAACCTTGACAGCTTTTTAGGTTGCCAAATGACAGTTTAGGTGGTCATTTAAGACGGTTTGCATGACGTGTGCGATAATGTGCTCGGACGAAGTGCGTAGTTACCAGTTGGATTTATGCTCAATGAAGCATTCACATATTATGTTCAAGAAGGAACTGCAGATGCTGGAAAATCGAAGGTAGACAAAAGTGCTGGAGAAACTCAGCAGGTGCAGCAGCATCTATGGAGAGAAGGAAATAGGCAAAGTTTCAGGCCGATACCCATCAGTCTGAAGAAGGGTTTCGGCTCGAAATGTTGCCCACGCTCCATAGATGCTGCCGCATCCGCTGAGTTTCTCCACCACTTTTGTCTACATTCACATATTATTTCTACTTCAAATAACTCACAAACTAACCATATTCACCAATCAAGACATGATATATACCACAATGATATGCAGCAAAATTATAATACAATATCTCAACTCTTTTTACATATTGCAATTAATGCAATTTCTATTAGTTCTTTCCGCTTCCAAACAAAAATGTGGTTGGATTATTCAGCAAATGAACAACCTGTGTCAATAAATCCTGGACCATGCACACTACAGATTGATGGAAGCATGTTTTCTGTGAAGGACCGAAAATTACCATGACATGGCCATAGCATGGGTCGTTATTGCTATTGGCACAGAACACTTGGGCTTCCCACATAATTTATCCATAACAAAATATACAGGTTGCAAGGAAATTTCTAAAGGCATTTTATGATAATAGCTGTTAAAAACCGATTATACCCACCTAACAGGTTAAACATGACATTAACTGACAAGAGATGGCCAAGGGACATAACTGCAGCAAATGTTCTTTTGGTAATATGTTTAAAAGTGTCAAAACAAAGAATAACATTGGGAATTAAAACACATTTGATTGCATTCCGTTATACATAGTCAATGTTCGCTCTGAAGACCATGAATCACAATAGGGTCAGGGGTGTGTGAATCAGTGCGGGGTAGATAGATGGCGGGGGGGGGGGGGGGGCGGTTGAGAAGGCAATCGGTGCGGAATGGATGGATTGAGGCAGGTGAATTCGTACGTGTTGGTTGGAGTATGTAAAATTGTGAGGGGAGAGCACAGGGATGTCAGTGGTGATGAATGGGGGATCAGCACAGGATGAATGGGGGGGGGGATCAGTACAGGATGAATGGGGCGGGGGTCACGACAGTGAGGATCGGATGTTCTGTGCAGGATGAATGGGAGATCGCTACCGGATGAATAAGGGGATCAGTATAGGATGAATGGGGGAGCAGTACGGGATGAATGAGGGGATCAGTACAGGATGAATGGGAGATCAGTAAAAGATGAATGGAGATATCACTACAGGATGGATGGGGAGTTTGGCGCAGGGTAAATGGAAGGTGGGTCAGTACGGTATGAATGGGATGATCAGTGCAGTATGAATGGGGGGTAGAAGTGCAGGATGGATGAGAAGGGGGGTCAGTACTGGATGAATTGGGGGACCAGTATTGGATGGATGGGGGGGTGGCAGAGGAATAAATGCGAGGTGGGTAGGGTGATGAATAGATTGGGGGGGGGGGGGGGAGTAGATGGTGAGGAGGAGCACAGGGGATGTCCGTGAGGACTGAATAGAGGAGGGAATGGGGATCAGTGCGGGATGGAGAGGAGGGGTCCCAGGATAAGAAGGGGGGGGAGGAGAGAGAGAGAGAGAGAGTGTCTTTGGTGCAGCTGCTTCAGTCTCCGCCTCCCTCTCTCCCCCTCCCTCCCTCCTCCCGGCCTCGGCGTGCGAGAGGGTTGTATTGAAAGCGCCGTTAGCGGGTTTGCAGGCAGAGGCCGTTATCAGGGTGATAGCGGCCGTTGCCTGCAAATTGAAAGCTGCTGCTGCAAATCCACCTACTGCGCTTTCAAAACAACCCCTCTCGCACGCCGAGGCCGGGAGGAGGGAGAGGGAGGTCTCCTTCCACCGGGCGGGGTGCGGGAGGATGAGGCGGTAGAGACGCCATCGCGGCTGCTGTTGCCGCTGTTCGGGGCCCGTCATTCGCTCGGACCCTTCGTCACCTGGTATCTTTGCCCCGCAATCAAAGATACTAGAGGAATACAGCCGTCGACACGAAATGTCACGCTCCTATTCTCCAGAGATGCTGCGTGACCCGCGGAGTTACTCGAGTTTTTTGTGTCTATCGGTATAAAACAGTATTTGCTTTCCAAGCCGGACAAAATGAGTTGGCGTTTTAGTTGCCCGGCGGCACTTTGGGTGGTCATTGGCACTCGGGCAACCGCTAATTTCGAGCCCTGCACAAGCACCACTCCTGCAGTACGTTCCAAATATTCCCCCCTCGGTGTAAGAAAAGCTACCCTGCACATTTCCGTTAAACCTTGCCCATCTCGCCTTAAAGCTATGCCCCTAGTATTTTATTTTTCATCCTGAAATAAAGATTCTGACTCTCTACCCTCCCTACGCCTCTCATAGTTATATACTTTGATCAGTCTCTCTGCAGCTCATACTCCCTAATTGAGGCATCTTTCTGGTATACCACCACTGTACCCTTTCCAAAGCCTCTACATACTTCCTGTAAAGAGGCAACCAGAACTGCAAGCAATAATCCAAATAAGGCTTAACTGAAGTCCTATAAAGCTGCATCATGACATCCTGACTATTCTACTTTCTGCCCTGAATGATGATGGCAAGCATACCATATGCCTTCTTTACCAGTCTTTCTGCTGTGTTGTCATTTTCAGGGACTTGTGGACTTTGATCCCACTGTACATCATCAATGCTGTTTAGGGTCATGCTATTAATTGTAAATTTTCTCCTTACATTTGGCCTCCCAATGTGTAGCATCTCATACTTAGATTAAACTCTATCTGCCATTTCTCCACCAATTTGTGTAGCTGATCTAAATCCCACATATATAGAAACATTGAAACATAGAGACATAGAAATTAGGTGCAGGAGTAGGCCATTCGGCCCTTCGAGCCTGCACCGCCATTCAATATGATCATGGCTGATCATCCAACTCAGTATCCCGTACCTGCCTTCTCTCCATACCCTCTGATCCCCTTAGCCACAAGGGCCACATCTAACTCCTTCTTAAATATAGCGAATGAACTGGCCTCAACTACCCTCTGTGGCAGAGAGTTCCAGAGACCCACCACTCTCTGTGTGAAAAAAGTCCTTCTCATCTCGGTCCTAAAGGATTTCCCCCTTATCCTTAAGCTGTGACCCCTTGTCCTGGACCTCCCCAACATCAGGAACAATCTTCCTGCATCTAGCCTGTCCAACCCCTTAAGAATTTTGAAAGTTTCTATAAGATCGCCTCTCAATCTCCTAAATTCTAGAGACAGTTCATAAGACAGTCCTGACATCCCAGGAATCAGTCTGGTGAACCTTCTCTGCACTTCCTCTATGCAATAATGTCCTTCCTCAGATTTGGAGACCAGAACTGTACGCAATACTCCAGGTGTGGTCTCACCAAGACCCTATACAACTGAAGTAGAACCTCCCTGCTCCTATACTCAAATCCTTTTGCTATAGAAACATAGAAAATAGGTGCAGGAGTAGGCCATTCGGCCCTTCGAGCCTGCACCGCCATTCAATGTGATCATGGCTGATCATCCAACTCAGTATCCCGTACCTGCCTTCTCTCCATACCCCCTGATCCCTTTAGCCACAAGTGCCACATCTAACGCCCTCTTAAATATAGCCAATGAACTGGCCTCAGCTACCTTCTGTGGCAGAGAATTCCAGAGACTCACCACTCTCTGTGTAAAGAATGTTTTCCTCATTTCAGTCCTAAAGGAATTCCCCCTTATCCTTAGACTGTGACCCCTTGTTCTGGAACTGTGACCCCCTGTTCTGGATGAAAGCTATGAAAGCTAACATACCATTCACTTTCTTCACTGCCTGCTGCACCTGCATGCCTACTTTCAATGACTGGTGTACCATGACACCCAGGTCACGCTGCATCTCCCCTTTTCCTAATCGGCCACCATTTAGATAATAGTCTGTTTTCCTATTTTTGCCCCCAAAGTGGATAACCTCACATTTATCCACATTATACTGCATCTGCCAAACATTTGCCCACTCACCCAGCCTATCCAAGTCACCTTGCAGTCTCCTAGCATCCTCCTCACAGCTAACACTGCCCCCCAGCTTAGTGTCATCCGCAAACTTGGAGATATTGCCTTCAATTCCCTCATCCAGATCATTAATGTATATTGTAAATAGCTGGGGTCCCAGCACTGAGCCTTGCGGTACCCCACTAGTCACTGCCTGCCATTGTGAAAACGACCCGTTTACTCCTACTCTTTGCTTCCTGTTTGCCAGCCAGTTCTCTATCCACATCAATACTGAATCCCCAATGCCGTACGCTGTAAGTTTATATACTAATCTCTTGTGTGGGACCTTGTCGAAAGCCTTCTGGAAGTCCAGATACACCACATCCACTGGTTCTCCCCTATCCAAGCTACTAGTTACATCCTCGAAAAATTCCACAAGATTCGTCAGACATGATTTACCTTTCATAAATCCATGCTGACTTTGTCCAATGATTTCACCACTTTCCAAATGTGCTGCTATCCCATCTTAAATAACTGACTCTAGCAGTTTCCCCACTACCGATGTTAGACTAACTGGTCTGTAATTCCCCGTTTTCTCTCTCCCCCCCCCTTCTTAAAAAGAGGGGTTACGCTTGCTACCCGCCAATCCTCAGGAACTACTCCAGAATGTAAAGAGTTTTGAAAGATTATCACTAATGCATCCACTATTTCCGAAGCTACTTCCTTAAGTACTCTGGGATGCAGCCTATCTGGCCCTGGGGATTTATCGGCCTTTAATCCATTCAATTTACCCAACACCACTTCCCGACTAACCTGGATTTCACTCAAGTCCTCCTTTGACCCGCGGTCCCCTGCTATTTCCGGCAGATTATTTATGTCTTCCTTAGTGAAGACGGAACCAAAGTAGTTATTCAATTGGTCCGGCATATCCTGGTTCCCCATGATCAACTCACCTGTTTCTGACTGCAAGGGACCTACATTTGTTTTAACTAATCTCTTTCTCATATCTAATGTTGACATATGTTGACAGCCTTCCTCATACACCACAACCCCAGTAATTTTGCCCCAGTCAACTGCAAACTTACTAACCAACCCATCTCCATTTATGTCCAAGGTAGACACACAATGCTGGAGTAACTCAGTGGGACAGGCAGCATCTCTGGAGAGAAGGAATGGGTGACGTTTTGGGCCGAGACCATTCTTCAGACTGATGTCAGGGGAGTGGGCGGGCCAGAGATAGAATGTAGTCGGAGCCAGTAAGACTGGTAAAATGCTGAGCAACCGGGAGATCAGGTAGGTTAAGGCGGACTGAGCGGAGGTGTTCAGCGAAATGATCGCTGAGCCTGCGTTTGGTCTCGCCGATGTACGGGGGTTCACACCTGGAACAGCGGATACAGTAGATGAGGTTGGAGGAGGGGCAAGTAATTCATTAATGTCCAGGTCATTTATAGATAAGTCACAGACTTCCAACCTGAATATGGTCCTTCCACCTTAACACTCTGCTTTCCTAAGTTATTAGTTTGATGATTGACTTTTGCATCTTGACATCAATAGATTTTAAACAAACTGGCCTATAGTTTTCTAACTTCAGGTTTACTCCCTTTTTGAAGAAGGGAGTCACATTGGCCACTTTCCAGCCAATGGTACTCACCTGAAAATTTGTGAGTTTTGAAATTTTTGACTAATGAATCCACTACGTTTCTAGCCACTTAAATTTATAAAGAAAAAATATTAATAAGAGAGAGAGGTTCTGACATTTGTAGGAATGAAAGAAAGAACATGTGTTGGATTTTGAATTTAATATTTTAAGTGTAATAATACTTTGCATTGTCCTCTACCATGAAGACTAATGCACCTGAAGAAAGGTTCCAACCCGAAATGTCACCTATTCCTTTTCTCCAGAGATGCTGTCTGACCTGCCGAGTTACTCCGTTATTTTGTGTCTATATAAGACTAATGCAAAATCTTCACCAGCCTCGTCCCTTAGAGTTCCCACACCTACTTGGCTGCCTTCTTCCTATTGATATATCCATAGAAACTCTTGTTCTTCATTTTGACGTTTCAGGCAAGTTTTCTCTCAAAATCAATTTTCTCCCTTATGAACTTTTTTTTGTGATTCACTGCTGTATCCTAAAGACTTCCAATCATGTGGTCTACCAACAGCTTTTGACGCTTTATATGGTTACCCTTCAATTGTCTTTGACTTCCTTTGTTGACATCAGATTGTGCATCTTTTTCATAGAATTTCTCTATTTGTTTAAACATTTGTTGAATGTTATAAATCAGCTGTTTGAATATGTGCCACTGTTCATCTATTTATGTTATTTTCCCAGTCCACCGTGGAAAACCCCTACTTCATACCATTACTAATTGCCCATATTCAAATTTGTGCCTTTGATCCCATGATATGTACCTAGAAAATGCCTTTGAAATTCTATGAAACTGGACACTACTTCCCACTAATTACAAGATTCCTTAATCCTTCCTCACAGCTCAAGACCAACTCTAAAATAGCCTGTTCTTGGGTAGGTTCCATAACTTATTCTAAGCAGCAATCCCTGACATTCTCAATTCATCTTCTACAATACCTTTATTAGTTTTGTTTGTCCAATCATGTAGATTATAATCTCCAGTGACAATTGTAGTTCGCTTCAAATGTACCCCAGATATTTTTCCATTGATGCTCCACCCTATTGAGAGATTACAATTTGATCCCATAGATTAGTCCCGCCCATGCTTTCCATGCTATTCATGATTTCAACCAAAACCTATTTTACATTACTATCCATTGCCTCCACACCATGACACAGTACTGCTCCGATATTACTTTTGATTAACAATGCTATCCCCAGTTCCCTTTCTCTTTTGGCCAGTTCTTGTGGAATATCATATAACCTAAAATATTGAGCACCCAGTCTTAGTCACCTAGCAACCATGTCTCCATACTAGCTGTTAGATCATGCTTGTGTTGCTATCTGTGCTGTCAACTCATCTAATTGCAAATGCTATGAGCGTTGAAGTAGAATGTTAAGCTTTGATTTTTCCCTGTTTTTACTACCCCTGGATTTGTTCTGATCTTCACTGTTGTTTCCATTTTCCGGCAAGTCTATCGCACTTTCTCCCCCCTCATTATCCTCTAGCTTAAGGACTCTCATTGATCTCTCATTTCCTCTAGGTTTCTTGCCCACCTGTCCTGGGAGACCTACCCCCCCTACTTAATGTTCTGCCTCCAACCCTATTTATGTATTTAACCAGGATATTGGTATTAGCATGGGTCAGATTAAGTCCATCCTAATGAACAGCTCTCTCCTTACTCGGTACTGGTGCCAGTGTCCCGTGAAGTGGAACCCATTTTTCCCACACCAATCCTTGAGCTGTGCTTTACCCCATATCCCAATTACCTTTGGCAATTTGGATATTATCATCCTTCTGCTTTTTCAAGATAGACACAAAAAGCTGGAGTAACTCAGCGGGTCAGACAGCATCTCTGGACAATAGACGCAGGAGGAGGCCCTTCGAGCCAGCAGTGCCATTCAATGTGATCATGGCTGATCATCCACAATCAGTACCCCGTTCCTGCCTTCTCCCTATATCCCCTGACTCCGCTATCTTTAAGAGCCCTATCTAGCTCTCTATTGAAAGTATCCAGAGAATCGGCCTCCACCGCCCTCTGAGGCAGAGAATTCTACAGACTCACAACTCGCTGTGTGAAAAAGTGTTTCCTCATCTCCGTTCTAAATGGTTTACCCCTTATTCTTAAACTGTGGCCCCTGGTTCTGAACTCCCCCAACATTGGGAACATGTTTCCTTCCTCTAGCGTGTCCAAACCCTTAATAATCTTATATGTTTCAATAATATTCCCTCTCATCCTTCTAAACTCCAGAGTGTACAAGCCCATCCGCTCCATTCTCTCAGCATATGACAGTCCCGCCATCCCGGGAATTAACCTTGTAAACTTTCGCTGCACTCCCTCAATAGCAAGAATATCCTTCCTCAAATTAGGGGACCAAAACTGCACACAATACTCCAGGTGTGGCCCAGTACAACTGCGGAAGGACCTCTTTGCTCCTATACTCAACTCAGTATGGACAAGTTGGGTTAAATTGCCATTCATAGCCTGCCCAACCTAACCCTATAGCTCAGGCCCTTGAATCTTACCTACAACTTCCACCATTTTGGTTCTCCAGCCAGAAGAGTTGATTATAACCCTGGCACCAGGCTGGCAACACAGCCTTTGGGATTATGTCTCCTTGTTTCATGGTGCTGCATATCCTCCCTCTCTATAGTTGTTGCCCTTGAACTCGCAGGGAGCTGGGACCTTATAGCTGTTAGACAAGGGTAAAGGCTGCTGAGTTTCATAGAAAAGAGAACAGCAAAGGAGCACACCCTACCGATGTTGGTGCTGAACATGATGCCCACCTAAACTAATCCCTGTGTCTGCAGGTGCTCCACATCCCTCCACCCCTGGTATATCCATGTACCTATCTAAAATGCTTCTAAGTGCAACTATCTCATCTGCTCCCACCAGCACCCCTAGCAGTGTGCTCCAATCACATCACTCAACGTGCGGGAAAAAACCTTATTCTCCACTTTAAACGTTCTCCCTTTTGCTTTGTAACCACGACCTCTGTAACTCTCTTCTGGATCTCTGCCTGCCTTTCTAGAGTCAAGATATCCTTTCTCTTACAAACTGATATGCCTAGATTCATAGAAATATACAGTGCAGAAGTGGGTAATTTAGCCCTTCACCCACGATTGAATTGCATTTATTTGTTATTCAAAAAAACTTGAATTAAATATTGTTACCATACAGTCATAACAATAAAAAGCAAACAAAACACACAATTACATACATTTAACATAAACATCCATCACAGTGACTCTCCTCCATGCCCCACCTCACTGTGATGGAAGGTAAAAAAAGTCTTATCTCTTCCTTGCTTCTTCTCCCGCTGTCAGGCAGTCAAACTGCTGCATCGAGGCGATCGAGGCTCCCGATATTGAAGCCCCCGTCGGGCGATGGAAGATTGGGTTTATTGGTATGTCCACCAGGGTGTAATTAAATTCCTTGTTTGCATGAATCTCTCGGAGTAAACAGTATACATGGTAATGATAGATACAGCAATAAAGCCAATGAAGAGTGCAAAACAGCAGAAGGGTGCAACCATTGTTGTGCAATCTAGAGTAGTGGCAAAATATAATAAAAGTGTAGTAACGGAATAACCAAATAAGGTAGCAACTGGGAAGAGGGTGAGAAAGAGGTGATTGGTTGAGAAAGCTGATTCTAGTAGGGTAGAAGCTGTTCTTATGTTTAGATTTCTGAGCTTTCAACCTCTTGTATCTTCTCCCAGGGGTTAAAAGAGAGAAAAAGGAATGGCCAGAATGGCAGGCATCCTTGAGGATGCTTTCAGCCTTCCTAATGCAATACACCATGAAGATGAACCGTGGTAAGAAGTGATGCATCTTTGATGGATCCATTTGCCTGCATGGTTAGGGTTAAGACCATGTCCCTTTAAACCTTTCCTTTCCATGTTCTTATCCAGAATTTTTGTTAACGTTAAAATTGTACCTGCATCTACCACCACGTTCCATACACCTCTGTGAACTGATCCCTCAGATCCTATAAATAATGGCTCCCTCATCTTGCACCAATTCCTTCCATTCCGGGAAAAAGGCTGGCTATCTACGGTACCCTATGCCCCATAAATTTATAGACCTCTCTGCGCCACCCCTCAAATTCCTTTGCTCCATGGAAAACAGTCCCAGAATGTCCAATCTCTGCTTATCTCAAGCCCTTCTGTCCAGGCATCTTCCTTGTGAATCTTTTCTGCTCCTTCTCTACCTTAATCACTTGCCCTGTTTGAAACACCTGAGCAATCAGAATAGACTGAGAAAAGAAAGAAAAGTACGCACCAAACACCTTGCTACTGTTTCGAGACCTCGCACGCACTCACAAGCACCCTGAATCTGGAGGCAGCGAGCGGTGTTTCTCATTTAAGCTGAAACTCTGAACAGGTTAGTGTCTCTTTTTTAAAAACCGACTTTGCTTTTGAAAGTTCAAATCTCAGATTCCCTTTGCTTCTTCGTACTCCTCATTGCTCACAGTTTACAAAGTCCCACATCTCCTACATTTACTTTACGACTTTATGGAGTATTCTGTCTTTATCGTACTTTATGATAAATGTTAAGGATTAAAGAGGGAGTGCAAAAGGGATTCCATGAGAATTCCAGGGAGGAGGAATTTTGTCATGCAGATAGACCATAGGGGCCATGGTTATTCTGCTTGGAACAGCGAAGGTTCTGATAGCTCTGGTAGTTATTTCAAATCTGGAATTAACAGTATATAGCTAGAGAGAAACTGTTATAGACACAAAATGCTGGAGCAACTCAGCGGGACAGGCAGCATCTCTGGAGAGAAGAAATGGGTGATGTTTTGGGTCGAGACCCTTCTTCAGACTCTGTTGCGCAAACTAAGTCTGAGCAAACAAAGAGACACTGTTGCCTTTGGCAGTGCCGGGCCGGGGGTGTAGAACTAAATGTTTGGGAAAGTAGTCAATGGTGACCTGAATAAATATTCAGAATGAAGTTGACTAAATATCCAAAAGGAAAGAATTTGCAGAGCTGTGGAAAAATGACGGCGAGTGGGACTATCTGAATTGCTCTTGTATGGCGACAGGTACATTCATTAGAGTGAGAAATAGTCATCCATGCTGTAACCATTCTATGACGAATGCAAGTGGAAAGCTTGAAAGATAAAAGTTACAGTTGAACTAGGGTGAGGCGATGCAGAATTCAGAAAACTGGCTGATTGGATCACAGGATTGGTTTGCAGAGTCCATCTCATTTGTAAGGTAATCTGCGTGAGGTAGATACGAGGCAGTTGTTGCTAGTACTGGATGTGATGGGACAGATAGTGTAAAAGTTGGGATTGGTGGTGAGGAGCTTGGTAGATTAGCTGCTGTGCAGTAGTGATCAGACAGTGGAAGTCTAACAGCATTTACTTTTTAGTGCAGTAAGTAATGAAGCGGCCTATCGGGCTCCTTTCAACTGATCACAACTCCAACCAACTGCTTGGCTGTTTCAAAAACTAGTACTGATGTGGAAGGAAGGTTTGCTTTTGTTTTACTGATATTTTTCAGAAAAGCACTGAAGGCCTTCACAACCAATAGTTGAAGAACAATCTGAAGAATTAGATTATTGCTTACATTAATTTGTACTCCACATTCATAAGTTTTGTAGGAGACATGAAATTACTTTGCAGATAAATTGGGTGGGTAAAGATCTGGTAGAAGGATTGTGGTTAGGGAACTGTGACATTGTCTGGCAAGAACATTTAAAAAGAAGCATTTTAGCTGAATGATAAAAGATTGCAGTGTAAAACGCGAGGGATCTGTGTCCTGGGGCATGGTTCACAAAGACATGTATGCAGGTGCAGCAAGTAATTAGGAAAACTAATTTCAAAGATGAGAGAGTGAGTAACCTTGACATCAAGGCAGTATTAGTCCAAGTGTAACATCATGCAACTTGGTAAAACTGGTCCATGTAAAATTCCTATTGCTCAGTTTCTGATTCCAAGGAAAGTTACGATGTTATGTGGAAGAATCATACCTTTTTTTTGCCAAAGCATAACTGGTTTAAGATTAAATATCTCCAATTTCGTAAATAATTTTGCTGGGGTTCAATGTATAAAATTATGTCTATGCTTTGTCACTTTCGATTTATTTTGAAAATGTTTTTTCAGTTTGTAATGTATCTGAAACAATTTAAAACTATTAAAATCATTGGCAGTTTTGCTGGAGGGAAAAGCTCTTCCATAATCTTTGTCAGCCGTGAAAGTCTGTCAATGACGTTCTGGAGGTGTGCTCCACACTATGCCACTTGACTATTAAGATTTGAGGGTGCTGAGTATCAGGCCCATAGAAGTGAAGGAGGCCATGATGAGTGATTCTATGGTCTAGGGCATGCAGAGCATGATCCAACAGTCTGACTTTAAAGCATGCATCACTTGCCCTTTAAATACCTTTGTATAATCACTGTGGGGGGGAAAAAAGCACCCAAATCACGCATTTATAATACACAAACTTCTAAAACGGTTTTCACATCCCCACAATCTTAATTATTGCATTTAATTGTTGCAGAAATATCAGATGTGGTGGTCTGCTTCTGGCCAAGATGACCATTCTGGTGATTTCTGATTAGGATTTGATAATAATTTTCACTGGTTTCGTTTGAAATATAAAAAAGATAGTATAGATGGTAATGATAGTATATTTTGTAATGAGAATGCTCCTTCAAGTTCTGGAAATTCCCCAAATCTATGTTTCTGCACCCAATATTTCATCAGCCATAAATATCATGTAGTTATGATTGATATCAATGTTTTAATTTGCTGATATTGCTGGTAAATGGCGAGTGCTACATGAGGAATTTTGATAGACAAGGTTATATTGGGAGCCAGACACAAAATACTGGAGTAACTCAGCGGGACAGGCAACATCTCTAGAGAGAAGGAATGGGTGACGTTTTGGGTCGAGAGCTTTCTTCAGACATGTGTTGAGAGCTGCTCTTTTAGATTAATCATCTGTTCATATAATTGTTGGGCAGGCTAGCTGAGGCCTGTAAGATGGATCATACTGTGTAGGAAACCACTGCAGACACAAAATGCTGGAGTAAAAGGGTCTGAAGAAGGGTCTCGATCCAAAACGTCACCCATTCCTTCTCCAGAGATGGGTCATACTGGTCATTTGAAAAGTTAAGCCCCTGTCCCACTTGCGTGTCCATGGCACGCTAATTACTCGACCTCATGGTTGCGTTGAGGCGAGGCAGTCCTGCGATGGTCACACGTGACTTCATTCGTCCGCACAGCCGTCTGGAGCGCGTGACGTCGTTTGAAGATAGACACCAAATGCAGGAGTAACTCAGCGGAACCGGCAGTATCTCTGGGGAGAAGCAATGGGTGTCGCTTTGGGTCGAGGCCCTTCAGTCTGAAAGAAGCGTCTTGATCTGAAACGTCACCCATTCCTTCTCTCCAGAGATGCTGCCGGTCCCGCTGAGTTACTCCTGCATTTTGTGTCTATCTTCAATTTTCTTGGCCCCGCTCTGGGAGTAGAAGTGGGGGCGGATCCGGACCGCAATGGCCGTGAGTCCCAGGCTGAGTTTGACGATCGTTTGCCTGCTTCTGCTGCTGTTGGAGGTGAGACGTTGCGCCAGGGTCTTGGGCCTGTCCCACTTTGACCGTCAGTTACGCGACAGGCTGGTGGCGCGCAAAGATTTTGTTCGCTACAAAATTTTGGAGCGCCGTACAATACCGCGCACAACTCCATATCCCTCCCCACTTCTCAGTGGGACCGGCCCCGCGCGCCCACACGATGCCCATGCGCCTCAACGCGACGACGAGGCCGTGTAATTTGCGTGCCAAGGACACGTAAGTGGGACAGAGCCTTTAGATTTGTGTTTGCCAAGACATTATTTTGAGGTGTTGCTGATCTTTAATGTTTCTAGTCCCTGGCATTGGTCTCGTGCAGTCTAAAAGTCTTTTGGTTTTTTGCGCATTCTTCAATAATCCCCTGTAGAATAAATAAATGCCTCTTTTTATCTGTATTCAGCAACGTTCATCATTGTTACTGCACCCATTGCTGAACCAGTGATTTCATACCATTCTTCAACTCTAATCCTTAGACAATTGCACTGAGAAGGGTTTAAATGGATTGAGTTTGAGTAACGGAGTAAACTGCTGGTGGATTTTGCCCTTTCACTATTTGAATTTCTTCATTTGATTGTCGGGGGAAAAAAATTGCTCTTCCCAGCAGAAATGTTTACTAAAATGGTCCTGTTTACAGGATCATAACTCCCAGTTGAAATGAAGATACAAAACAAAAACAAGCAACCTTCCTGAAAATCCAGTATCAATAACTTGTGTTCAGGACTCAAAGCTGTGGAGCAGTTCATTAAAACATTGTTTATCGTTTACCGTTTACCATTACCTAATTCATATATTTCTCGCGTCCCTTTTTTTCAAATCCCTTTGAATTTTTGGCATTTGCACCTCTTACTATGTGTGGTCTGTTTTTCACTCCTCTTGGGTTCACATATCACCCACTGTCCACTGGCTTACCACTGCCCTCTCTGCTTTGTTGTAGCTTCCCTCTCCACTCTTAGTCCTAATGGGGGGGCTCGATCCAAAATATTAACAATTCCTTTTTCTCCCAGATCAACCCGTTGAGTTGCTCCAGCAGAGATTTTGTTGATTGCACCTGGTGAGGTGTTTAACTGTCAACGTGGCAAATTGTAAGGGATTTGAGATCTGTGTTAACATATTTCATGTTCTTGAGAATCTAGAATCGAAATGGTGAAAAAACTGCAGCAGAGTTTTTGTCTTTTGACTCACAATGCAATATGGGTCAGTTTGAAGAGCTGGAATTATATTTTCCTTGTGCTTACCAATGTAGTGCTTTACCTAATTTTTCTGGTTGAAACTAACGAATGACATGTATTGATTCCTGATTTCAAAATATGTTGATGCCGTTCAGTCAGAGAGATGGAATAATCTCCACTCGCCTAAATGACTGCAGCTCTAACAACAATCAAAGCTTGATACCATCCAGGACCACTCCCTCTCACAGCAGAGGCTGCCATGTGTGCTGTCGACAAATTGCACTGCAAGAATATGCCCAAGCTGCTTAACTGTTGGTAGTATGAACTCCATCATTACCAAGCTAGTGGGATTTGACTTTTAATGTTCCGATTGGTCCAGTGGATAAATGATAAGGCTCTTGTGCTTGTAATTCTGGTTTTAATGACTGTGGTCACTTTTTATCTCTGAGGTTTTTAACAATAAACTCAGAGCGTGTTCAAGTCTCGATGAAACTGGAAGGACATGATTAAGCTGGAGATGGTACAGAAAAGATTTGTAAGAATGTTGCCATGACTAGAGAGCTCGAGTTATAAAGAAGGTAGACAAAAATGCTGGAGTAACTCGGCGTGCGAGTCAGCATCGATGGAGAGCAGGAGTAGACAACGTTTCGGGTTGAGACCCTTCTTGAAACCTGAAACTTGATGTTGGGGGGGGGGGGGGGGGGAGGGGGAAGAAAGGAAGAGGCAGAGACAGTAGGCTTGTGGGAGAGCTGGGGAGGAAAAGGAGGGAGAAAGCAAGGACTATCTGAAATTTGATAAGTCGATGTTCATACCACTGGGGTGTAAACTACCTAAGCGAGAGACTGAGACTGAAGGGTAACCTTATCAAAGTACATAAAATAACAGGGTACACAGATAAAGTAGGTAGTCAGAGCCTTCTTCCCAGGGCATGGGAATATCAAACGTTATCACATCGCCCCATGCTCTATTAAACTACTATAGATGTATGGTAGAGAGCATGGTGACTGAGCATCACGGCCTGGAACGTCCAAGATCAAAAGAACCTGCAGAAAGCCATTGCCCAGTACATCAGTGGTGTTGATTTCCCCAATATCGAAGGGATCTACAGGAAGCGTGCCTTGTGAAGGCAGTCAATATAATTATAGGCCCGCACCAGTCTATCCACACTCTCTTCCTGCTACCACCAACAGGAATAGCATCCTGTAGCCTGACAGGCATTACCTCCAGGTTCAAGAGCAGTATTTCCCCATCAACCATTAGGCTGTTGAACTACGCTGCACAGCCCCACATCGACAACAGACTACTTTGGATGTTTTTATTGTACGCACTATGGACTTTGCCGTGTACTATATTGGTCAAGTTACTTAGTATAACAGATAATTTATTGCTTATTGTATGCTTGTTAGTTATATTGTTGCATTAATGTTCCTTTTTTAACGAATTTTGCTGTTTGATTCCCATGCATATTGAGAATTAAACACGTTTGCCTCTTAATGTCTTGAAAACATTGTCTGAATTAGATTTCAAACATTCCTTTACCCACTATTCCAGTTGATCTAGATTCTATTGTAACCTTCGACAACATTCTTTGCTTTCTACACCACCACCTAAGTTGCTGTCGTCTACATATGGAACAAACTGCCAGGGAGGTGATAGAGATGCATACAATTATGTTTGTTATCATGGGCGGAAATTGCTTTTAAAACATGGGGACACACAATGAGGCCTGACATCTAGGACAGGGGTTGGCAACCTACAGCCCATGGGCTGGATCCGGCCCATAACCTGAAATCATCCGGCCACAGGCATATTTTTTTTCAATTAGTTTTCGTGACCTGAGAATTGCAGCCAGTCGCGGGTAACGCAGGCGACCAGGACGCTACAGCCAGTCCCGGGGCACGCAGCCCACCTGGGAACTGCAGCCTGTCCCGGGGCAAGCGAGCCCACCTGGGAACTGCAGCCAGTCCCGGGGCAAGTGAGCCCACCTGGGAACTGCAGCCAGTCCCGGGGCAAGTGAGCCCACCTGGGAACTGCAGCCAGTCCCGGGGCACGCAGCCCACCTGGGAACTGCAGCCAGTCCCGGGGCACGCAGCCCACCTGGGAACTGCAGCCAGTCCCGGGGCACGCAGGGACCTGGGAACTGCAGCCAGTCCCGGGGCACGCAGCCCACCTGGGAACTGCAGCCAGTCCCGGGCTAGCGAGCCCACCTGGGAACTGCAGCCAGTCCCGGGGCACGCAGGGACCTGGGAACTGCAGCCAGTCCCGGGGCACGCAGCCCACATGGGAACTGCAGCCAGTCCCGGGGCTAGCGAGCCCACCTGGGAACTGCAGCCAGTCCCGGGGCACTCAGGAACCTGGGAACTGCAGCCAGTCCCGGGGCACTCAGGAACCTGGGAACTGCAGCCAGTCCCGGGGCACGCAGCCCACCTGGGAACTGCAGCCAGTCCCGGGGCTAGCGAGCCCACCTGGGAACTGCAGCCAGTCCCGGGGCACGCAGCCCACATGGGAACTGCAGCCAGTCCCGGGGCAGGCGAGCCCACCTGGGAACTGCAGCCAGTCCCGGGGCACGCAGCCCACCTGGGAACTGCAGCCAGTCCCGGGGCACGCAGCCCACCTGGGAACTGCAGCCAGTCCCGGGGCACGCAGGGACCTGGGAACTGCAGCCAGTCCCGGGGCACGCAGCACACCTGGGAACTGCAGCCAGTCCCGGGGCACGCAGGGACCTGGGAACTGCAGCCAGTCCCGGGGCACGCAGCCCACCTCTCAAAACATGGGGGGGACAGCTGCGCCCATGTTTGTTATAACACACACACGCCAGGGCTCTCACTTAACTTTTTTTTCCCTGTTGCCAGCCGGGCAACCTAGGCAGCTTTTTAGGTTGCCAAATGACAGTTTAGGTGGTCATTTAAGACGGCTTGCATGACGCATGTGATAATGTGCTCGGACGAAGTGCGTACTTACCAGTCGGAATTAAGTTCAATGAATAATTGACATATTATTCTGCTTCAAGTAAAGTAACAAATTAAACCAATCAAGACATAATATATACCACAATGACATGCAGCAAAGTTATAATACAGTATCTCAACTCTTTACACGTTGCAATTAATGCAATTTCTAGTATTTCCACTTCCAAACAAAAATGTGGTTGAACTATTCAGCGTATGATCAACTTGTGTCAATAAATCCTGGACCATGGTAACATAAGGGAAAAGGGGAAGTACAACAGGATCTGGGAGTCCTTGTACATCAGTCTATGAAAGTAAGCATGCAGGTACAGCAGGCAGTGAAGAGAGCGACTGGCATGTTGGCCTTTATAACAATTGGAATCGTATATTGGAGCAAAGAGGTCCTTCTGCAGTGGTACAGAGCCCAGTGAGACCAAACCTGGAGTATTATGTGCAGCTTTGGTCGCCTAATTTGAGGAAGGGCATTCTTGCTATTGAGGGAGTGCAGCGTAGGTTTACAAGGTTAATTTTTAAGAGGGAGTTAGATGTGGCCCTTGTGTCTAAGGGGATCAGAGGGTATGGAGAGAAGGCAGGTACGGGATACTGAGTTGGATGATCAGCCATGGTCATATTGAATGGCGGTGCAGGCTCGAAGGGCCGAATGGCCTACTCCTGCACCTAATTTCTATGTTTCTAATTCCCGGGATGGCAGGACTGTCGTATGCTGAGAGAATGGAGCAGCTGGGCTTGTACACTCTGGAGTTTAGAAGGATGAGTGGGAATCTCATTGAAAAATCTAAGATTGTTAAGGGCTTGGACACGCTAGAGGCAGGAAACATGTTCCCGATGTTGGGGGAGTCCAGAACCAGGGGCCACAGTTTAAGAATAAGGGGTAAGCCATTTAGAACGGAGAAGAGGAAACACTTTTTCTCACGGAGAGTGGTGAGTCTGCGGAATTCTCTGCCTCACAGGGCAATGGAGGCAGATTCTCTGGATGCTTTCAAGAGTGAGCTAGATAGGGCTCTTAAAAATAGCGGAGTCGGGATATGGGGAGAAGGCAGGAACAGGGTACTGATTGGGGATGATCAGCCATGATCACATTGATTGGCAGTGCTGGCTCGAAGGGCCAAATGGCTTACTCCTGCACTCATTGCCTATTGTCATATATGCTTAATCATGCACACTACAGATTGATGCAAGCATGTTTTCTATGAAGGACCGAAAATTATCATGGCATGGCCGTAGCATGGGTCATTATTGCTATTGGTACAGAAACACTCTCGCTTCCCACATAATTTATCCACAACAAAATATACAGGATGCAAGGAAATTTCTAAAGGCATTTTATGGTAATAGCTGTTAAAACCGACTATACTATCTGACAGGTTAAACATTACACTAACTGACAAGAGATGGCCAAAGGACATAACTGCAGCAAATGTTCTTTTGGTAATATGTTTAAAGGTGTCAAAATGCCACATTACCGGACATTCATATTAGATGTATATGTTGGGAACAGCAATGAAGATACCCAGTTTGTAGGCACCAGATTTTTAAAAATTATTGATAAACGCTGTTTCCATCTTTCCCACTTCAGAATTAACGTTAAAATTTCAACTGAAATATCTCCTGACCACATTTGTGATGGGGGGGGGGGGGGGAGGAGGGCAGAGAGGGGTGGGTGGCAGAGAGGAAGGGCCCCCTCTCCTCCCCCCCTCTCCTCTCCCCCCTCTCCTCTCCCCCCTCTCCTCTCCCCCCTCTCCTCTCCCCCCCTCTCCTCTCCCCCCCTCTCCTCTCCCCCCTCTCCTCTCCCCCCATCTCCTCTCCCCCCCTCTCCTCTCCCCCCCTCTCCTCTCCCCCCCTCTCCTCTCCCCCCCTCTCCTCTCCCCCCCTCTCCTCTCCCCCCCTCTCCTCTCCCCCCCTCTCCTCTCCCCCCCTCCTCTCCCCCCCTCCTCTCCCCCCCTCCTCTCCCCCCCTCTCCTCTCCCCCCTCTCCTCTCCCCCCCCTCTCCTCTCCCCCCCTCTCCTCTCCCCCCCTCTCCTCTCCCCCCCTCTCCTCTCCCCCCCTCTCCTCTCCCCCCCTCTCCTCTCCCCCCCTCTCCTCTCCCCCCCTCTCCTCTCCCCCCCTCTCCTCTCCCCCCCTCTCCTCTCCCCCCCTCTCCTCTCCCCCCTCTCCTCTCCCCCCCTCTCCTCTCCCCCCCTCTCCTCTCCCCCCCTCTCCTCTCCCCCCCTCTCCTCTCCCCCCCTCTCCTCTCCCCCCCTCTCCTCTCCCCCCTCTCCTCTCCCCCCCCTCTCCTCTCCCCCCCTCTCCTCTCCCATCTCCTCCACCCCTCCCTCTCCATCCCCTCTCCTTTCCTCCCTCCACCCTCCCTCTCTCCCCCTCCTTGCTCGTTGAAAATTCTACGCAGCTTGCCACAAGGAGCAATGGCATTGTGACAATGTCATCCTGCTCTCTTCAGCCCATTAGATGTTAAAAAGATTTCAGATTGGTGAACAATTTTAGTAAAGAACTCGTGAAATAATGAATCAAATTTATAGATGAGGGGATTTCTGAAATCATGAGGTAAATCTCTACCGGAATATGTAAAAAATTCACTGTTACCGCGTCGGATTTTCAAGGAATCAAAGAAAAAGTTCAAGCAAGCAAACATTCCCACAAGTAAACATCCAAGTTCAGAGTTTTATCTTATAAATTATACATCTTGGTCAGTGTGGGTGACTTGGCTGAAGGGCCTATTTCTATGCTGTAAAAACTTCATGAAACTCTTTAAAAATAAAAAAATTAACTCTTTAAAAATAAATAACAAACGAGCAGTAATAGTTTACATTTGAAATATCCTGAGGATGCAAGTAATGCTGTGAAGTACAGTGTAGGAAGGAACTGCAGATGCTGGTCTAAACCAAGATAGACACAAAATGCTGGAGTAACTCAGCGGGACAGGCAACATCTCTGGAGAGAAGGAATGTTGGGCGTTTCGGGTTGAGACCCTTCAGTCTCAACAAGGGTCTCGACCCAAATCATCACCCATTCCTTCTCTCCAGAGATGCTGCCTGTCCCGCTGAGTTACTCCAGCATTTTGTGTATATCTTCGCTGTAAGGTACAGATTGTGTCTCGAGTGTCCATGGGTGTCATAACATTAAAATTTGAAGTTATGGTTCCATTCACCTCGTATATCTTGCCCCTAGAACAAATCTGTGTCATAATCTGTCTAAATTGCACAGAATGAATCTGAGTGACTTGGAGAGGAGTTTGTGATGGTGTGTTGGAGGTAAGCTCAATCAGGTGTCTTCAGCCTTTTAAGCTCCATTCAGACATTGAGCTGAGTGGCAGAATCTGTTTAACATTGTTTTACTGCTGTACCTTCTATCCTTGGTTGCATCAGCCCTGGTTCCCAGAAACACGTTGAACAGTTTGCCCACGCTAATTGCTGAGTCATCCTTATTGTATTGGTCTGTTTGAACATGGGGGCAGTGCTTTCAAGCTCAAAATTTCAGTCACTCATGTTCAGGACTTACCATTCATAGGCTGAGAAACAAAAAAAAACATATTTTCCTAATCGTATGCAGTTTCTCTTCTAAAAATTACCATTGTCTCAAAGTTGCATGGACGTGGCCTGATCTGTGGAAGTGCGTGCCTGGCTATCATTTAATTGCTCGGTTCGGGGTAAAAGTGCAGATGTTCTGTGTTTTTATAATTGTTGCTTTTAATCTATATATTGGTACTTTTAAAAGTTAATCTTCTGGAGGAATTGCAATAATAGTTCTATGCTTAAATCTGTTCATACACTTAACCCTTTCTATTTTCCTTCTAGCTGTTCAGCACCTATGTATTTGGGTTGTTCAGTTTTCATAGATTTAATCTGGTCATCATGTTAAGATGTTAAAGCCATTTGTGTTGAACCTCTCTGTTAATTTCCCTGAACCTGTCCACCTCCTACTTTCTTTTAGTTTGAGCAAATGATACCCCAATATTTAACAAGGGAGTTTGAGTTTGGTTTAGAGATGCAGTGCGAAACAGGTCCTTCAGCCCACTGAGTCTGCGCTGACCAGCAATCCCTGCACACTAGCACTATCCTGCATAACGGGCAAATTTATGTGTATACCAAGCTACGTAACTTACAAATCTGCACGATTTTGGAGTGTGGGAGGAAACCGAAGATCTCATGACACCAGGGATCACAGTTTAATAATAAGGGGCAGGCCATTTAGGACTGAGATGAGGAAAAACCTCTTCACCCAGAGTTGTGAGTCTGTGAAATTCTCTGCCACAGAAGGCAGTAGAGGCCAATTCATTGGATGTTTTCAAGAGAGAGTTAGATTTAGCTCTTAGGACTAAAGGAATTGAGGGATATGGGGAAAAAGCAGGAATAGGGTACTGATTTTAGATGACCAGCCATGATCATATTGAATGGCGGTGCTGACTCAAAGGGCCGAATGGCCTACTCCGCCTATTTTTCTACGTTTCTATCTCGGAGCTAAACCTACGCAGGTCGCAAGGAAAACGTACAAACTCCGTACAGACAGCCCCGTAAGTCAGGATTGAACCAGGGTCTCTGGCGCTATGAATCAGCAACTGGCGCTGCACCAGTGTGCTGCCATAGTTTAGTTTAGTTTATTGTCATGTGTGAACAAAGGTACAGTGAAAAGCCTTGCGGGTGGGAAAGAGGGAGTGAGAAAACAAGTAAGTCTATGGTGAAAGATGTAATGACATGAAGAGTATAAGAGGATTGAGCAGACAGTATATTTGCATGCGGGAAACAAACTTAATTGACTAATCTACTGAAGTTCTTTGAAAATGTGACAAAAGAATGAATAAGGTGAACAGCAAATGTGGTGCGTATTTTCTGAATGTTTTGATATTATCCCATACGGAAGGTTGATCGAGGTTGGAGTGAAAAGACTTGGAGGGAATATACTCTAAAAATGCTCTAAAAATTGTTATAATACCAAAAGCAAAGTTATGTACTAAATGGATATTGTTCACATTGACTGCTCTGACTAGTGAGGTGCTGCATGGGTCAGTGCTTGGGTCCCAGTTGTTCGCAATCTGCATCAAGATTTTGGTTGAGAAGACCAAATGTCATAATTCCAGGTTTGTTGAAGATATATAAAGCTAGGAATTGTGAGTAGGAAAAAGGATATGAGGATGTAAAAAGGCCACATGATGATTTTGACAGGTTTGAGGAGCATGGCCGGCACAATAAAATATGGAGTTACCCAGTTTGATGCACAACTAGTGTGAGTGAGCGATCGATGGTTTGCATGAACCTGATAGGCCAAAGGGCCTGTTTCCATGCTGTCTCTCTAAATACTAAAACTAAAAACTAAGAAACATGAAAATGGTAGCAGGAATAGGCCATTAGACCCTCGATGAACAGCAGCCTGACACGTGTTTCTATTATTTAGATTCTGTGTAAAAGAAATATCCGTTAAACTTTCCACTTGGCTCGTTTCAACCATATGAAGTACTTTGGCCTTTTTATAGTGAATTTGTTTCTTGACTCTCATCCTGTATACCAGTTTCCATTTATTAACTATTCAAAAATCTTTCCATTTTACACGAGAGCTTTTAGACAGATGTGCCGCGTGAAAGCCTCAAAAGTATAGTCTTCTGCTGAGTTCCAGCTTTAGCAATCCGTGCCAGAGATTCTGCATGCTTTGTATGAAAGATGACACAACATGATTGTTGCATTGTGTTTGTGTCTTGCAATGCTCATTTCACTGCACTTTAAGTGCAAGTGACGAATAAAACTTGACTTGACTTGAAATCAGTTACTGTGCCTTTCCTTTTGTGAAATCCCTGGGTGTCTTAGGACTAAGATAGTGTGGGTCCGGAGATTCGTCCTGATTATTTAACCAATAACACTTGCTTTCCTACTGTATTTTACATTACTATTGTATCTGTTTCCATCATCCCACTCCTTTGCACTGTGTTCCAGCATCTATCACACTGGGGGAAAAGTTTCCATAAACATATTTTTGAAACTTTACACCTCTCGCGCTAAAGCTATGTCCTCTAATGTTGGACAGGAGTCTTCAATAACAGCAGGGTAGCAGCAGTTTCAATGGCAGACTTCATTAACAGGTTAAAACTCAGTTTCTTCAGCAGTTATAGAACATACTGCCATGGAGCTGGTTCACTACATAATAATGGAGAAAAACCCATCTCTATAAACGGGTGGGTGAAATCCTGTAGAACAAGTGTACAGAGCACTGTACCACTGTTATTGTCAGAACAGTGTAGAAAAGGGCCCTTCGGCCCAACGTGCCCACACAGGCCTACATGTCCCAGCTACACAAGTCCCCTGCCTGTGCTTGGACCATATCCCTCCTAACCTGTCCTATCCATGTACCTGTCTAACTGTTTCTTAAATGTAGGGATAGTCCCAGCCTCAACTACCTCATCTGGCAGCTTGTTCCATACACCCACCACCCTTGTGTAAAAAAGCTACCCCTCAGATTCCTATTAAATCTTTTCCCCTTCACCTTGAACCTATGTCCTCTGGTCCTAGATTCCCCTATTCTGTGCAAGAGACTCTGCATCTACCCGATCTATTCCTCTCATGATTTGTACACCCATACAAGATCACCCCTCATTCTCCTGCATTCCAAGGAATAGAGACCCAGCCTACTCAACCTCTCCCTATAGCTCACACCCTCTAGTCCTGGCAACATGCTCGGAAACCTTCTCTGAACCCTTTCAAGCGTGACAATATCTTTCCTATAACATGGTGCGCTGAACTGAACACAATATTCCAAATGCGGTCTCACCAGTGTCTTATACAACTGCAGCATGACCTCCCAACTTCTATACTCTGACTGATGAAGGTCAATGTGCCAAAAGCCTTTTTTGACCACCTTATCTACCTCTGACTCAACTTTCAAGGAACCATGCACCTTGACTCCTAGATCCCTCTGTTCTACAACGCTACCCAGAGGCCTACCATTCACTGTGAAGGTCCTGCCCTTGTTAGACGTCCCAAAATACAACACCTCACACTTCTCTGTATTAAATTCCATCAACCATTCCTCAGCCCACCTGGACAATCTATCCACATCCCGCTGCAATATTTCCCAACAATCTTCACTATCTGCAAAACCACCCACTTTTGTACCATCAGCAAACTTGCTAATCTTGCCTTGTATGTTCTCTTCTAAATCATTGATGTAGATGACAAACAGTAACGGGCCCAACACCGAACCCTGAGGCACACCACTGGGCCTCCAGTCCGAGAAGCAACTTTCCACCACCACCCTCTGCTTCCTTCCATGGAGCCAATTTGCTATCCATTCAGCTATCTCTCCTCGGATCCCATGCGATCTAACCTACCAGAGCTGCCCACCATGCGAGCCTTGTCAAATGCCTTACTGAAATCCATGTATACAACATCTACAGCTCTGCTCTCATCAACCTTTTTGGTCACGTCTTCAAAAAATGCAATCAGATTTGTGAGACACAACCTCCCACATACAAAACCATGCTGACCATGGTTATCCTAATCAGCCCTTGAAAATTGTACTTGAAAAGATGAAGATTTCACACCCATGCAGGCACCAGTGATGCTAATGACCTTCCTCCACAGCGTCCACAGTGGAGTGCAAATAATCAAAACTTCTCAGAATATGAAATAGAGATCCCCTTGCAATACGTCTGTTTTATTGGTGGAATCCACAGAGATCCACATGGTCCTGAATTACAAAGCATGTTTTATCTCATAGTGGACCATGTAAGCTGACTGCCTTTCTTCCAGAAGGGCTAAGTTTTATTTTTATAATTCCGATTAAGCTTACTTGTGTTGTTTGTGTGCACGGGTGTGAAACAAACACATCATGCTAGAGGTGGGGCCCACCTTTGCTTCATATGTACAAATCTCCTGCTGGACCAATCTGCTTGTTGGCTTATTTCAGCAAGCTTCCAGTCCAAGGAATCAGTCTGTCTCATCACCACTTCCTGCACTAAATTTCCCTGGATTTCTAACCACTCCATAGCTTTTCTGACTAGAAACTAGAATCGTAAAATAAGTTATAAGGAACAGAAGCAGGCCCTTTGCCCCAACTCATTCATGCCAACCAAGTTGTCTCCCTGAGCTTGTCCCATCTACTTGGGTTGGTCCATATCCCTCCAAACCTTTCCTATCCAGGTAAACTACTTCATAGGAAAAGGCATTTCCGATCAAGGCATTTAATTGGAAAGGAAAAGTTTCTATCCTGGTAAATGCCTTGGTAGGAAATTTACGTCTCAATTGTCTAAATGCATTTTAAACATTGTATGTGTATCCACCTATACGTACCACTGTCTCTTGCAGCTTGTTCTAATGCCCACACTCTGTACAAAAATTTGTCCCCCAGGTCCCCATTAAATCATTCCCCTTACTCCTTGAATCTATGTCCTGAATGTTTAAATTCCCCTACCCTGAGAACACGAGTTGGAGAGGACTGGGAACAATGCAGGGTTGATTTAATATCTTCAATACTTCATGCCATGAGTTTACGGCCTTTTGAATTCATTTTCTTGTTGTGATGCAGAGCTGTTTCCATCAGTTCAATGTTTGTTTGGCATTGGCAATCCTGATAACAACCCAAGTTCACCTTCTGTAAGCTGATTTGCTGCCGTGAATGCTGATCAAGGATGTGATAAAAGGACGAACTAGCAAACGGCCACATTGACACAATGAGCCAAATCACGCACAACATAAACTCTTCCTGCACAGAGGATGGTCACCGTATAACTAATGCCTGCAGTTCCAACACCACTCAAGAACTATGACAAAAGAGTGCACAGTGGCTGCTGTATGTACTCTGCCCAATGCTCTCTCGTTAATTGCTTGACTGCAATTCCCAAAACATCAAGAAAAATGCTAATGGAAATCAAAATGTAGATGCTAGAGATTTGAAATTAAAACAAAGTACTGGCAAAACTCAGCAGTTCAAGCTGCATCAGTGGAAAAAGAAAGTTAAGAGAAACCTTTCAGGTATCAGACCATTTGTCGATCCTTCACTTCCATTCAGTGTGATCGTGGCTAACCTGCTCCAGGCTTAAACTCTTCTTGGATGCCAGTTCCTATGGCCCTGAATCCTTGATCTTGTAAAGAAAAGCATCTACCTCTTTAAATGCATCCAATGAGCTAGTATCCACCAGCCTCCAAGGCAACACAAAACGTTGCCTCGGTGACCGTTCCGCTGAACACTTGCGCTTGGTCTATCAAGGCCTACTAAATCTCCTGGTTGCTAGCCATTTAAAGTCGCCTTCCCATGTCCATACTGACCTCTCTATCCTGGGCCACCTCCATTGCTAAGAGTGAGGCTGCACACAAGTTGGAGGAACAGCACCTCATATTTTGCACAGGTAGCTTACAACCCAGCAGTATGAATGTTTAATTCTCTAATTTTATGTGACCCCTGCAAACACTCCCCTCTCTTCTCCCCCCCTTCACAAAACGTAGGTTAACCAGTTCCAGTTTGCAACCATGTATCACACCAGCCCTATCAGCCTATCAGGGAACCTCACTGCTTGAGGTAATCTGTTGCTGATTATGATTTCTCTTGGTCTGATCTTGCTTCTCGTTGTTGTCCCCCTTTCTCCCGCACCAGCACCCCACCCCCCCTCTCCCCACCGAGAAGGGTGCTGACCCGAAACGTCACCTATCCATTTTCTCCAGAGATGACACACTGAGTTACCCCAGCATTTTACGTCTATGCAAGACTTACAAATGTGATTGGGTTTTTTGATGAGTTGATACGGGTCAGACAGTCCATTTTGTCTGCAAGGACTAGTGAGTCAAGGTTGACAAGATTCCACATAGTAGGGTGATCCAAAAGATTATGGCACAAAGAATCACTGGTGATTTGGTAAATTGGATTGTAATTTGGTAACATTGACGTGGCCATAGAAGTCAGGATAAAGGTGGTGAAGTGTTATTCTGACTGGAAGTGATGTTCCACTGGGATCAGTGCTGGGACCTCCATTACTTATCTAAATGATTTGGATGAAAATGTAGTTGGGCTGCTTACTGAGTTTGCAGATGACACACAAATTAGCAGAGTTACAGATAGTGAAAAAAATTGTCAAAGGATACAGCAAGATATACACCTCCTGGAAATATGGTGGAGCAATAGCAGATGGAGTTTAATCCAGACAAGTGTGAGGTGTACAGTAAATGGCAGGACAGGAACATGTATGTGCAGTTGGATCTTGGTGTGCACATCCATAGTTCCCCGACAGTGGCAAGTAGATGGAGTAGGTATAAGGCATAAGTGCCTACATCAGTTGGGAGTATATAAGTTGGGAAGCAATGTTGGAGCTGTTTTAAACTTTGGTTAGTCCACTATATTGTGTGGTTCTAATCATTGCATTAAAGAAAGTATAGATGGTCTTTTTTCCCAGGTTAAGGTAAGAGGGATAAGTTTAAAGAAGGTTAACGGAGGGTTATTTTATATAGAGTTATGCCAGTTACTGAGTGGAATGACCAGAGGGGATTGTTTGTCTGTTTCCTTGGAAAAGTGATGTGAATGAAATGGGTTACAGTTGGACTGTAAAATGATGGTCATCATAGACTTAGTGGGCTGAATGGCTTGTTTCCAAGTTGTATCTATTGCTCTATGGATAGATCCCAGTGTGGTTTGCTGATTTGAGTTTGGTCGTGGGTCCAATTACCACTTTTCTCTTTGCCAAAGACGTGAATTGTACAATGACAGTTTGAAGCTGTGACTGAATTAAGCTGACTCTGTACACCTCTTATGCACATGTCATTCACGTGGCTCATGACCATAAATCCACTCCATATAGGCTGTTATTTGTCCATAAATGTGCTTGTCCCAAATGTCCAATTCAGAATACATGTCAATACATTGTGCATTAACATTTAGTTTTTCATTCAAGACTTCTGTTTCTTGAAATTAATTCAAGGACTTAACTAAATGGCGTCAAGTTGGGAAAAGGGGATGTACAACGGGATCTGGGGGTCCTTGTACATCAGTCTATGAAAGTAAGCATGCAGGTACAGCAGGCAGTGAAGAAAGCGAATGGCATGTTGGCCTTTATCACAAGAGGAATCGAATATAGGAGCAAAGAGATCCTTCTGCAGTTGTACAGAGCCCTACTGAGACCACACCTGGAGTGTTGTGTGCAGTTTTGGTCCCCTAATTTGAGGAAGGACTTTCTTGCTATTGAGGGAGTGCAGCGTAGGTTTACAAGGTTAATTCCCGGGGTGGCAGGACTGTCATATGCTGAGAAAATGGAGCAGCTGGGCTTGTACACTCTGGAGTTGAGAAGGATGAGAGGAGATCTCATTGAAACATATAAGATTGGTAAGGGTTTGGACATAGCATTCTGGTAAACCTCCTCTGCCCCCTCTCCACAGCCTCCTTTCTGTAATGGGCTGACCAGAACTGCACACGATACTCCAAATGCTGTCTAATGAAAGCCCTATAAAGCTGCAACATGATCTCCTGACTCTCACTCTGTGCTCTGACTGACGATGGCAAGTCAATCATGCACCTTCTTTACCATTCTATCTACTTGTGTTCCCACTTTCAGGGAG
Source organism: Raja brachyura (assembly GCA_963514005.1). The sequence continues at coordinate 69,342,269 of OY740791.1, forward strand.
CAACGGACTTGGATCCCATGATCCCTCTGTAATCAATACTGTTAAGGGTCTTACCATTAATTATATATTTTCCCCCTACATTCAACCTTCCAAAGTGCTGCATCTCATACTCAGATTAAACTTCCTCTTCCATTTCTCCGCCCATTTCTGTAGCTGATCTATATCCCATTGTATAGTTTGACAGCCTTCCTCAGTCCGCATCTCCACCAATTTTGGTATAATTTGCAAACCTAACCAACCCATCTACATCTCACCAACCAATAATTTTACATTTATGTCCAAGTTGTTTATAAACATCAGAAGTCCCGGCACAGATCACTGCAAACATCCAGTCAGGATAACAATCCAGTCCACCACAATCTTCTATCCCGTTCATTGCTATATTGCTATATGGCCAGTTCATTGGCTATATTTAAGAGGGAGTTAGATGTGGCCCTTGTGGCTAAGGGGATCAGGGGGTATGGAGAGAAGGCAGGTGCGGGATACTGAGTTGGATGATCAGCCATGATCATATTGAATGACAGGGCAGGCTCGAAGGGCTGAATGGCCTACTCCTGCACCTAATTTCTATGTTTCTATGAGTAAGCCAGTTCTAAGTCACCGTGAATCCCACACATTTTAAACTTCTGGTTCAGACATTCATGAGGGACTTTATCAAATACTTTCACTAAAGTCCATATAGATAAAATTTACTACCTACCTTTATCGATCACCTCCCCAAAAAAGTAATTAAATTTGTGCGGTATGCTCTGCTGTGGACAAAGCCAAGTTGACTGTCCCTGAGTGAAGTATACAGAATTATGAGGATGTTGAAGTGGTAGATGAGAGCCTTTTCCCCTTTAGAGTATAGTTTCAAGGTCTTAAAAGAATTTGAGGAATTTTTTGCACCCTGACGGTGCTTGGAATTAGGAGTGTATTACATGAGGGCAAGATGAAGCTAGGGACTCGTACTGTTTGAGGAGCATCTTGGCAAACCTTAGACAGCCATAGATCAAGTGCTTGTGTAAATGTGGCATTTTCTGTGCTATATACTTGAAGTCTTGCAGGATGATGTCATATAAAATTTGAACATAACGTTGAGCTATGTAACATTTGCAGCTCTGATTGTAACATTCACCAAGACTTAAATGAAACTTGAAGTGTTAAATGTACAAGATCGGGAATAACCTTGTCTGCTACAAAAATAACCCTGCAACTCCCAAGTACCGATCATGTGACACTATCATATTTGCCTACAGTGCAGAGCTTGGTGTGCAGCCTGCTCATTATGTCGTGTTTCACTAACCCTGCTGATGTTGATCGTGTTAACATGACTGGTAAGCAAATTTATAAGTAGTTAGTGTGTTACACGTATGAAATTGATTTTTTTTAACCTGATTTTATTTAGAAATGTCTGCATTGTCATTTCTGTTGTATATTTACGCACTCGGCTCTCTTGCCGAAATGTCAAAGTTTCAAACACACCAGAGGTGAAAGCTGACTGTGGAAAGTTCCTTAAAATGTACTGTTCCAAAGATCCTATCAGATGATTGTGTGCATAGATTAATTTGTACTGGTAGAAAATTTAAAATGGTAACATTGGCTGGATTTTGCTGTCATGCTTTATGTATTTATTTGAGTTTCGCTGGTCAGAATTAATATTTTGTTTCTGTACATATAGTCTGCATGATTTTTATTTAAATCATTTCTTTGTTTAAATATTTGACTCATTTTAATTAATCTCGATTTATAGATCCTGGAAGACAGGCTTGTTTGCATTGAGTGCTGATGATCAGCCTGTGTGCAGGGAATGTACAACCATGCATACTGAGCTATGTAGCTGACACTTGCCCTGTACGTGCAGGAAGCTACACACTCCTGTGAGGGCACCATTAATTCGATTGAAACTCATACGACCTTGAATCTTTACCTCATGACATTGCTAGTGCAACAGCATAAGAATGTTTGACCATTTCTATCCAGTTACCTTGAGTTTACTTGAAGTGACTTGATTCCCTGACTTTTACAGTTAGAACCCCACTGATTGCAGTATCTTATGACTATGAAACAATCTCAATTTCACAATTTCACTGCATTCAGTGGTCGATCTTGCCTTTCACTTTGGCATTTACAAATTAAAACAGTTTGTTTAAGAATTGGAGCTAGAACATTTGCCATTCATTTCTCAGTGCTTGACAATTCTTTACTTATTGGAGTTCTCCTTGCCCATTTGCAAGACCTGACAATATCCATGCTTGATTTTTTAAAATATGGCAACAAGTAGTTTGTTTGTACTACTGGGCCAGGTGATGATTGTCTACCACTAACATTCATTGACCATAGCATAGCTACTCATCATACACTGAGTCACCATTAACCAGGCACTTTGTGACACAGAAACACAAATTATATCTACAAGAGTAGGTTGCAGTCTTTTTGTTCTGGGGTGAGCAACTCTCCTGATTTCAAAATATTTCCACTATTCATAAAATATATCATATGTTTAATAGAATACTCTCCATTTGCCTGAATGCATGTAGATCCAGCAGCGTCAAGAATCAGCACCATTTAGAACAAAGCTGGCTGCTGATCTAGAACTTCAACATTTACTATCTCTACCGCCATGCATGAGTTACTCACGTAGTGATTGGGATGCATTTCCAGCAATAAGTAATAATGGGATCAATGTTAAAAGGTGCCATTAGGATCATATGCATGAAGCTGTATTATTGATAGCATCACCGTGCCCGGTATTCAATGTTCTGCCATCTCCAGTACTGCACCGGGTACCTAGTTGGGTTTTCTGCTGAAATGTCTGTAATTAAACAGTTTAGGTGATCTCATCCCCACATAGCGTGGTGTACAGGGAACCACTGAGGCAACATGTAGTGGGTAGGCTGCGGCAAGCAATCTGTACATTCAACGCTGAGATGGTGGAATTTGAAAATAAAACATAACATTTTACAGCACACAATGGCTTACAATGTCTGCCGAATATTAAACTAATCTATATCCCTCCATTCCCTGCATGTCAACACGCCTATATAAAATCTTCTGAAGTGCCACCACGATCTGCATTCACCAGCACCTCTGGCAGCATCTTCCACCACTCTCTGTGTCAACAAACACTCATCCCGCACATTTCATTTAAACTTTAACCCTCAGGCCTTGAAGCCAGACCCTCTAGTTGCTGACATTTGCACTCTGGGAGGAAAAAGGTTCTGACTATCTACCCTATATATACCACATCATTTTATATACGTCCAAGTGGTCTCTCTTAATGTCTCTCTTAAGTGGAACCTCCAATGCCTCAACAAGTTTGTCTAATCTCTCCTAATAGCTAATACTATCTAATCCGGCAGCATCCTGGTAAACTTCCTCTCCACCATTTTACAGTCTCCACATACTTCTTGTTATGGGACATAATATTACAAATGCGGCCATACCAAAGTTTTAGAAAACCAAGCTGTTTAATACTCAAACCCCCAACCTATGAAGGCAATCATACCATTATCTACTTGTGTTTCCACTTTCAGGGACCTATGGGCTTGGATCCCAAGATCCCTGTGTATATTAATGCTATTAATGGCCTTGCCATTAGACTGTAAATTTCCCATTGCATTCAACCTCCCTAAATGCAATACCTCAAACTTGGATTACACTCCATTTGCTATCTCTTCGTCCATATCTGTAACTCTCTAGAATTTAGGAGATTGAGAGGGGATCTTATAGAAACTTACAAGATTCTTAAGGGGTTGGACAGGCTAGATGCAGGAAGATTGTTCCCGATGTTGGGGAGGTCCAGGACAAGGGGTCACAGCTTAAGGATAAGGGGGAAATCCTTTAGGACCGAGATGAGAAGGAATTTTTTCACAGAGAGTGGTGGGTCTCTGGAACTCTCTGCCACAGAGGGTAGTTGAGGCCAGTTCATTGGCTATATTTAAGAGGGAGTTAGATGTGGCCCTTGTGGCTAAGGGGATCAGAGGGTATGGAGAGAAGGCAGGTACGGGATACTGAGTTGGATGATCAGCCATGATCATATTGAATGGTGGTGCAGGCTCGAAGGGCCGAATGGCCTACTCCTGCACCTAATTTCTATGTTTCTATGATCTATATCCTGCTGTATTCTTTGACAGCCTTCCTTACTGTCCTCAACTCTGCCAATTTGGGTGTTGTGTGCAAATTTGCTGACCATTCCATCTACATTTATGTCCAAGTCACTATATCATGCACAACATGGTTCCCAACATAAATCCCTGAAGATCAGTCCAGAACTCTGATCAGATGGTCATTAGCGACATCCACATATCAGGTGTGAACTTAACAAATAACAACTAGTCCCAATTTATTCTCCTAGTTCCTGCCTCAATCTGTTATTTTACCAAATTGCCTTCTTCCGAGGTCCAGATTTATCCTTATTCGTAACTAATCTAAACGTTGTGATCACTGTATCCAATATATTATTCTACAGAAAAACCAGTCACCTCCCAATACAAGGTCCAGTATAGCCCCTCCTCGAGTTGGACTATCCACATGTGATATGTGGGCTGGAGCTGAGCAGGGCAGGATTGGGTGAGCCAGGCAGAACTGAGCCAAGTGGTGGTGAGAGATTTGGTCTTACCATCTACCAATACAGTAAACCGTCATTATAGAGGACCACAGAGGGGAGACTGGTGTCTATTATTGCTGATTAAACACTTTAGCTAAGTAAGGTATTATCATTGTATGTATTTGAAACAAAGAACTGCAGATGATGGTTAATACACAAAAGGACACAAAGTACTGGAGTGACTCATTGGGTCAGGCAGAATCTCTGGAGAATGTGGATAGGTGACATCGGGACTCCTCGTCAGACAGATTCAGGCTGCTGACTTTCTCCAGCACTCTGTTGTTCCACTTTAAAACTAGGCGCTGAGGCCACTAGTCTGCACGAGTGAGCACTTTTTAACCCACTGCACATTCCGGTGATACGGCTGTTACGGCTCATGTTGTAGCCCCTGGCAACAGAGCGTTCTTCAGGCCGCCAACACCAACAGGACACGTCACCGGGCTCGCTCCCCTCTCACCAGCTGTTAGCGGTTGCTTGGTCCGCTTTGTCGCTGACATCTTCCAAGGTGGGGTATGCTGGCGACTCCGGGGGGAAAAGTGAAGAACGCGGCAGTGGCGTGGGCAGAGCAAAGGGAGAGGGAGTGGGGACGTCCAATAGAAGAGAAGCGACAGTTGGTGAGAGGGGAGGGAGTCCCAGTGTTCTGTCAGTGGCGCTGGCCTGAAGAACCTTCTGTCCCCAGGGCCTACAGTGTGAGCAGCAACAACAGCTGCGTCAACTCAACCGTGTGGTGGGTGAAGAAGGGCTCGCTAGTGCGCCGTGTGAGCGCGCTGCTGGATGGGCAGATCCATCTGCTAGAACCAAAATCCCCTGTAAAGCGGTCCATTGAAACGATGGTTTACTGTATATGCAGTTACTCACCAAGGTTTTTTGATGGCAATTCCTGAGCCTGAAATTTGCACCGTTTCAAATGTCAAAACATCATGTGCATGGCTATGTTACCTGGAAGTCACGTGAAGCCTATTTGTATGACTATTTTTCCCACCCGAGCTGAGAAAAAGCATGATGAGTGGTGCCTGGTTTCCTCCAGACGTGACGCTTGGTAGAGTGGCCAGACGGAAGCCACTCCTCAGTAAAAGGCACATGACAGCCCGCTTGGAGTTTGCCAAAAGGCACCTAAAGGACTCTCAGACCAAGAGAAACAAGATTCTCTGGTGTGATGAAACTAAGATTGAACTATTGGGCCTGAATGCCAAGCGTCACGTCTGGAGGAAACCAGGCACCGCTCATCACCTGGCCAATACCATACATACGGTGAAGAATGGTGGTGGCAGCATCATGCTGTGGGGATGTTTTTCAGCAGCAGGAACTGGGAGACTAGTTAGGATCGAGGGAAAGATGAACGAAGCAAATTACAGCGAGATCCTTGATGAAAACCTGCTCCAGAGCGTTCTGGACCTCAGACTAGGGTGGAGATTCACCTTCCAACAGGACAATGACCCTAAGCACACAGTCAGGACAACGCAGGAGTGGCTTTGTGACAAGTCTGTGAATGTCCTTGAGTGGCCCAGCCAGAGCCCGGACTTGAACCCGATTGAACATCTCTGGAGAGACCTGAAAATAGCTGTGCATCGACGCTCCCCATCCAACCTGACAGAGCTTGAGAGGATCTGCAGAGAGAATGGGAGAAATTACCCAAATACAGGTGTGCCAAGCTTGTAACGTCATACCCAAGAAGACTTGAGGCTGTAATCGTTGCCAAAGGTACCTCAACAAAGTACTAAGTAAAGAGTCTGAATGCTTATGTAAATTGATATTTCAGTTATTTATTTTTAATTACTTTGCAAAAATTTCTAAACGTGTGTTTTTGCATTTTTATTGTGGAGCATTGTGTGTAGATTGATGATAAAAAAATTAATCCATTTTAGAATAAGGCTGTAACGTAACAAAATGTAGAAAAAGTGAAGGGGTCTGAATACTTTCTGAATGCACTGTATGCTGAACTAATATATTTATAAATAGTTTTTGGGAACTATTACAGGCCTCCCTAGTCGTCAGTGGGAATTAAAGGTATGTAGGGGGTGGTAAGAATAATGGAATAGTATTAGCAAGAAATATTAACTTCCCTAACATTGACTGTGTCACCCATTGTGCAAAGCGCTTGGATGGGATGGAATTTGTAAAATATGTCCAAGGAAACTTCCAGGATCAATATAGAGAATCCCATTAGAGAGGGTGCAACCCTGAACCTCCTTCATAAACGAGAAAGGGCAAGTAACGGAAGTGTCAGTGGAAAACACTTTGGGGCCAGTGACCATAATTTCATTGGATTTTAACTAGTTTTCACTCAAAAGGAGAGCTGCCAAATATATGCGAGGACCTCTCGAAGCATTAATAGGGTAGATAGTAAGAAATGTTTTTGCATGGCAGAGGCCATACATAAGTTTAAGTGAGTAGTAAGAAATCTAGGGGAGATCTGAGGAAGAACCTCTTCACCAAGAGGGTGGATGGAATCTGGAATGCACTGCCTCAGTGGGGGGATTGTGCAGGCTAATGCTATGGGGGTGTTCCCCTTTGTGGGAGACTTGAGGGCCAAAGGGCATTGACTCAGAATAAGGGGTGCCCATTTAAGATTGACATGAGAAAAATATCATCTCTGTATTGTTGAGAGTTTTTGGAATTACATGTCCCAGAAGGCTGTGGGGATTGAATCATTGAATATATTCAGAGATGAGATTATTAGTAGTAATGGAATCAAGGATTATGGGGATGTGGAAAGGATGATCAACCATTATCTTATTGAATGACAAGAGTGCTCTTAATAGCTTACTCCTATTCCTATTGCTTGTGTTCTGTCACTTTCCACATGAATTTTCAGATCACCTCTCAACTTTCTAAATTAAAAACAATGTACGAGCTTAGTCTGTTTAATTACTACGTGTATAACAATCTGCTATTTAAGGAATTAATTCTTGCCACATGGCTCTGTAGAAGATGGGTCCTGACAAGCTGAAGGGCTTGCAACTGAATAAGGACAGGACAAATATTCAATGGGGGGGGGGGGGTTTGTTTTGGGAGAGTTTAAACCGGTTTGGCAGGCAGATGGAATCTCAACAGTTTCAGAAGGGAGGGTGGCTAAACTAGTTGAAAAGTTTGGATTTAGTAAATGAACCTGGAAATCAGAGGAAGAGCATGATATTGGAGCCATGACTGAAGCGGGTTTAAAATATGGTATTAAACAAAGTGATGCCTAAAGTAGTGACGATGTTGAAGGAAGACAGACTGGTGAAAGTGAATACCATGTATTCATTTGACAATGATTTACTTTGAAGTCACTGTTTCGTGCCCATTCTTGTGAAATTGTGTCCAAGCAGAGTAAAATTTGCCCCACCCCTATTTAGAATTGTAACTGTTTGTTGGACTTCTCCATAATTTTCCTGGATTACAATCATCGCCTCCAATACACTTGCTTTGTCCCCTCTCAACCTGGCAAAGTTCATTGCACAAAAGTATAGCATCACTTCTCTGGTTAAGTTTGCCATTTATTGATGAAAAGTATTGCCAGCTACTGTGTTTTGGATAATGTATTTCCCGGCAATGAAGACGCTATTTTTTACCCAAAAATAAGGCATGGAAGTTTACCTATGTCTCGGAGGCTGAAGGTTAGGTTGTTGGCCAAGAAAGATAGACTTTGCTATCCCTCAGTACAGTAACATCAAGAACGATGTTGCTTTACTGAGGGATAGCCAAGTCTATCCCTCATTGCTGGTAAACTAGTGGGAAGCGGCTGTGAAAGGACAGCGCCATGGGGGGGGGGGGGGGTGGGGGGGGAGTTCTTTTCACAGCGTGTGGGGAGTCTGGCCTGGGGAGGGAAGTAGCTTGGGTGGCTGTGAGCGGCTGCCGGGACTGGACAGCGGAACCGGCCACCACCTCAACGTCTTCTGGCGGACCGCCAGACAGCCATGGTGTCCTTTGGCACAGGTGCAACTGGTGGAGGTGGTGTTTGGCGGGTACCTACTGGGCAGAAGACTGGCTGCACTGGCTCGGTCTCTCTGGCTCTCTCCTTTTTTCAAATTTAGCTACTTAAATTGGGGGTGTGCGTCTTTGCCAGTGCACCTTTGCCAGGAAATACGGTAAATGGATGTGGTTAAATAGGTGCAGCAGTATTGGTTAAGAAAACACAACCTGAAAACATCAAAAATTATACCATCATAGTCTGTGAGGTGCAAGAGTAACAAGGCAATAATAGGGGATTTCTTCTGTTCTAACTGAGACAATAACAGATGAAAGGTTATAAAAGGAGTATAATTTTTGAGATGCATTCAAGGGAACTTGTATCAGTACATAACATGTTCATTAAGATAATCAATACTTTGAGGGTGACAGTAAAAGTGTGTTGAGGCTTTGATAATTCAATTGGACAGCATCGGTTACTCTGTACCTATCATCAAGGTTGGTTATAACAGTAAATTAATTGGGCATGAGTTGCTTTCATAAGCCCATTTAGACAGACTCACCTGTGTCGCCTCTGTGTCGTGGGGTTCTGCTTGTGCGCCCTCTCCTCCCAGATGAAACTAAATAGAGTTACCCTGGTCCTTACCTTTAACCCCATCAGTCTCCACATACAACACATCATTCTTCACATTTCCACCACCACATTGCCATTGCATGGAATGTTCCCAACGATTGCTTCATCTTAACTCTGAGCTGAGGAAATGTGAGGTATCTCTGCAGATGTGTGTGCTTGGACACCACTTCTCTCATGCTGTGTTTCAGGTATACTATTAGCATTGTCATCACTTATTCCAGCTGGACTGTCAGCTCTGCAAGTTTTGATCAGTTAATTTCCTGCTTTGACAGTGATTATTGTGTCATTGTGCATCTGACCAATCACAAATTGGCTATCTTGAGCTCAGATGCCCTCAGTGAGAGCAGAGGTGCCTGAAATATGAGCCATCAGCCAGCTGAAGCCCTGCTTCCAGGGTCTGGCTTAACACAGAGACCTTTCCATGAAGTGATATGGCTCTAGGAAGCACATAGACAATGCCTGTGCCTTTCCTCAGCCTTTGCATCCCAAAGAGAGAACGTGAAGTAGGCAGGAGTTGGAATCAAGGTGAGTGTCTGCCCTGTAAAGCATGACTATCCAGCTGGGAATCTTGGCAAACCCCAACTGCGTGTGGGTTAGGATCAGGTGTAAGTGCTGGTAAACCTTTTGGGTTCTATTCAGATCTGGTTTTGCTGTGTAGGCAGAGAGCAGAATACGTGGGACAGTATGAGTGATATTGAGGTTTGTGTGTGTATGTGATACGGATATGCACAGAGAAAGTTGTTTACTCGGATCACAAACAAATTGTGGAGCTAGGCTGGATTGCCATTTTACACCCAGCAAAATTTCAAATATCCAGCCATGAGAAATGGTCCAAATAAAGTCCTGTTAACTGCAACAGAATAGCACAACTGGAAACTGGATTCAAGTTCAACTCCTGGGTGGTGAGTTGTCGGGCCCTTTTCTGTGCTGTGTGACACTTTGACCGTACAGCTTAGAGCCTCAAAGTGTATCAATTTTGTAGTGTTGGGAGAGATGGGGAAAGAAAGACGATGGGGGGAAGTGTGGAAGTGCACTGGGCGATGGGCGTGGACAATTATCAGGTGCTGAGTTCCCCCACAGCCTATGGTTGGATCCAGTGTGAGGTCATAGTCTCCTTTTGCCATTAGTCAGGGTCCTTGATTAATCTTGCCTGTCCTGGGTCAACAATCAAAGTCAGATCTTAACCAATTGGCAGTCAGTATTCAGACTGGGTGTGATCGAATAAACAGTGATGATGACGTGCATCTTTCCTCCTCCACAGAAATGCCAGCACCGGCCAAAGTCGTCAAAGCAGGAAACCCAAGACCAAAGAAAGGAACCAAGGTAAATCCAATGAGCTGTTACAAAATCTTCTGATATTTTCAAATTATTGATGTTTTTTTGCTAAAATATGCTCTTTTCTAACTGCATCTGCATCCGGCTCTTTTTCAAATACTGAGAACAAGAACATCAGGTCCATTGATTTGCTTTTCTTGATCTTTTAAGGTTTTCAGGCATTTTGTGTACAGTTCTGGTCATCACACCACCGGAAGAATGTGATAGCAATATAGGGTGCAGATGAAATTCAGGATGTTGCCTAGAATGGAAGGCTGTAGTTCTAAGAAGAGAATGGATAGGCTGGGTTTATCTTACTGGAATGTAGGAGGCTGAGGGATGACCTTATGGAGATGAATAGTCTTTTTTCCCAGTCCGGGGAGCCTAGAACAAAAGAGCACATCTTTAAAATGAGAGAGGAAAGATTGAAAGGAGATCTGATAGATAGGTTTTTTCATACAGATGTTGGAATGAGCTGCCAGAAAGCTGTTGGTAGGTGCAATGACAAACATTTAAAAGGTATTTGCACCAGTTAAGTGGCGCACACGGTGGCGCAGCAGTGGAGTTGCTGCCAGAAACGCGGGTACGATCGTGACTACGGGTGCTTGTCTGTACGGAGTTTGTACATTCTCCCCATGACCTGCGTGGGGTTTCTCCGGGATCTCTGATTTACTCTCACATTCCAAAGACGTACAGGTTTGTAGGTTCATTGGCTTGGTGATCGTAGGTCGGCACGAACCCGGTGGGCCAAAGGGCCTGTTTCCACGCCGTATCTCTAAACCAAATTATACTTAAGTCAGTTGAATTTATTGACATAAGCACCTGAATAGTGAGGTACAGATATGATGAAAGTGTTTTTTTAGTATCACAGGCACAAGGATACTGTATTGGGAAGGAGAGGAACTGGGGCCTAATACAGGTAAATGGAATTAGAGTAGATGGATATCGCATTTGGCATCGACAAGTTGGGTTGAAATGATCTCTTTCAATGCTGAACGGTTGGTAGAGTGTATAATTCATCGCTGTTGCAGCTGTCAGCCTCTCGGCAGCTGTGGTTTTGATCAGCTTGTGGTTGTGGTGATGTGTTTTTAATGGGGCAATTAGATGACAAAGTGCTGCATATCAGGGCAGGTAGGCTAATGGAGAGGGAAGAAAATGGAGAGGGTCGTTTTCACAATGGCAGGTAGTGACTAGTGGGGTACCGCAAGGCTCAGTGCTGGGACCCCAGCTATTTACAATATACATAAATGATCTGGATGAGGGAATTGAAGGCAATATCTCCAAGTTTGCGGATGACACTAAGCTGGGGGGCAGTGTTAGCTGTGAGGAGGATGCTAGGAGAATGCAATGTGACTTGGATAGGCTGGGTGAGTGGGCAAATGTTTGGCAGATGCAGTATAATGTGGATAAATGTGAGGTTATCCACTTTGGTGGCAAAAATAGGAAAACCGACTACTATCTAAATGGTGGCCGATTAGGAAAAGGGGAGATGCAGCGCGACCTGGGTGTCATGGTACACCAGTCATTGAAAGTAGGCATGCAGGTACAGCAGGCAGTGAAGAAAGCCAATGGTATGTTAGCTTTCATAGCAAAAGGATTTGAGTATAGGAGCAGGGAGGTTCTACTTCAGTTGTATAGGGTCTTGGTGAGGCCACACCTGGAGTATTGCGTACAGTTCTGGTCTCCAAATCTGAGGAAGGACATTATTGCCATAGAGGGAGTGCAGCGAAGGTTCACCAGACTGATTCCTGGGATGTCAGGACTGTCTTATGAACAAAGACTGCATAGACTCGGTTTATACTCTCTAGAATTTAGGAGATTGAGAGGGGATCTTATAGAAACTTACAAGATTCTTAAGGGGTTGGACAGGCTAGATGCAGGAAGATTGTTCCCGATGTTGGGGAGGTCCAGGACAAGGGGTCACAGCTTAAGGATAAGGGGGAAATCCTTTAGGACCGAGATGAGAAGGAATTTTTTCACACAGAGAGTGGTGTGTCTCTGGAACTCTCTGCCACAGAGGGTAGTTGAGGCCAGTTCATTGGCTATATTTAAGAGGGAGTTAGATGTGGCCCTTGTGGCTAAGGGGATCAGAGGGTATGGAGAGAAGGCAGGTACGGGATACTGAGTTGGATGATCAGCCATGATCATATTGAATGGCGGTGCAGGCTCGAAGGGCCGAATGGCCTACTCCTGCACCTAATTTCTATGTTTCTATGTTAAAAGTCATAATAAATAAATAAATGAATGACTTGCACCAAAAATGATCAGTTCTGGCATACACAGATAAAGTGAGCTATTGGACTTTGAAAAATTAATTATTTTATCCAAATGGTTGTAACTACCCCAGACGAAAGACTCTTAACTCAGTGTTTTCCTGAGGAACCCATGAGCTCGGACATTTTTGATCAATTTTCCAAATAAGAGAAGTAACTAAAATAAGCATTGATCCTCGGCAGAGACCCACTAAAATAAGCATGATCCCTTAGAGAATAGACTAGTGGGTAATAGTAATGGGAAATGACACTGTCAGTTGGCAAAAGGGTCAGTTTTCATGCTGCATGTTATGTAACGTAACTGGGGTAGGAGGAGGCCACTCAGCCTATCACCTCATTTCCGTCAATCCATGAGACTATGGCTGATCTTTTACAACAGTGCATTAACTGTGCTATCCCCATGTCCCCTGATTCCCATAGTAATTTTTAAATGCTATCATTAATATACTCTGCGGCTGAATCTCAAAGCCCTCTTGGACAGAGAATTCTCGAGATTTGCTATCCCCTTATCTTAGCCCTGAATGATCATCTCCTTGGTTGTAGCTGGTCCTCCAGCCGTGTTTTAACCAATCATCTCCTTGGTTGGAAACTGTGATTCTAGTTACCTCCACCAATGAAAACATCTACCCTGCCAAGCCCTTTAAGTATGTTTTAAGTTTCAACATGATCAACTTCACATTGAAATTCACTAAATACATAACATGTGTGGTATGCTTTATTCTCATTGGACAACCCCACAATCTCAACTCCAAATTACAGGAATCAGGCTGATGAACTCTTGTTGCAAGTCGTCTGTTGCATGGGTAGCCTTCCTAAGTTAGCGAGACCATACCTGCAGACTATATGTCAGGTGTGGTCTCAAGGCTGCCATAGGGATTGTTTTTTTGTTAATTTTAATTTGGGATGCAGACATAACTGAACGAGGGCAGAATTTATTGTGTGTCCCTGATTGTCCTTGAAAATGTGGTTATGAGCTGCAGCTTTGAACCATTGCCGTTTTCTGGTGAAAATACTTCCACAAAGCTGTTGGAGAGGAACTTGAAGGATTTAGATGCAGTGTCAGTGAAGGAATGTCCAAGGAGATCTGGCTGAGGTCCAGGTGTCATACCATCTGTGGGAATGTATCCAAACTGAAAGAGCTGTCCACTAAAAGCCATCCATTGTTGTTGGTTTAAACTGACCATATTTAATTCTGCCCATCTCCCTTAGTGCCACCATTGAAGTTAGCTACACACTTAGGAAATGCAGTTTGGATTTCGCTATGACCGTCATTGATCTTAATACTATGACCCGATGATCACTGCTCCACAGGTGTCTTCTCACCATCAGTTGGTTCCCCTTAGATTGCTGAACCATATCCATCAATCCCACCTTCCTCATTGAGCCAGAAACCTACTGTTCAAATGGGTTTTCCTGAACACTTTTAAGAAATAAAAGGCTGAGCCTTAGAAAGTCTTACACAAAGTATAGTATGCCACTGGAATCATTGAGGATTGGTCCCTGCATAAGTCCAAGGTTCCCTGAAGATGGGCGGCATGTAGATGAGGTGATGTAGATATATATAATGCTCCCGTTTATTAATTGGGGCATGGAATATGATACCATGGACTTTATAGTACAACAATATAAAATATTGGTTAAGACACAGCTGGAGGACTAGCTACAGTTTATAGCAAATCATAGGCACTTCGACCCCACGGGCATGTGCTGACCATCAATCATCCAGTTACACTAATCCAGCCATGCACCATTTGCTCCCCATACATTCCCATCAACTACTCCTGAATTGTATCACTCATTTATGCACTGGTGTCAATTTACATTGGAAAGTTAATACACCAACCTGAGTGTCTTTGCAATCTTGGAGGAAACCAGAGCATCCTGGGGAAATCCAGCTGGGATCGCTACTCTCAAGGAAGCAGTTGTTTGCGCTGGGAGGGGTGCTGAGCAGGTTTGCCAGGATGGGATGGGGCATTGAACTTGAGGAAAGGCTAGGAAGGCTGGATTTGTTTTCTTTGCAATAAAGGAGGCTGATTTGTTGGTTAGTGGGGCGGGAGATGCTGATTAAGGAACACAAAATTATGAAGAGCATAAAAGACAGATAATAGGAAATACTTCCCCTTGGCAAAGCTTTTTGAAATCAAAGTGCATTAGGAGAGAACGATGAAGGAGCAGTAATGTTTCTTCAAGTCAAGGGCAGTGTGAATGGGAGTGAATCTGTAGGTGCTTATGTTCCCTGTGATCAAGTTTACCTGTTTGATGAAAACGTTTGCAGGTTTAAGAGGTGCTATTGGATTAACTGAGGGGTGAACTTTGTGTCCACTGTGTGTTGATGGTGATTAGTGCGATGGATTGTGTGTGGCTGTGCCTTGGACGGTATCCAGCTGTTTGGGAGTTGCATTCCCTCTGGTTTGTACCTTTCAGATGGCACAGAGCTTTGAAGTGTCATGAGTCACTGATTTGATCATGTTGACAAGGCATCTATGAGACTGTTATAGTTGAGTTTCTGCTCAATAATCACACTGTGGGCATGATGGTGAGGAGCCTATGGAGAATGTCAAAGCTGGGTGGTTAGACTCGTTGGTGATGGTCATTGTCGGGCATTTCAGAGGCATTGTCGGGCATTTCAGAGGTCTGAAGAAGGGTCTCGACCCGAAACGTCACCTATCTCCTTCGCTCCTTAGATGCTGCTGCACCCGCTGAGTTTCTCCAGCTTTTTGTGTAACCCTCAGAGGCATGAATGTTGTCCAGGTATGGAGGTGCAGTCAGCAGTAAACATCCCCACTACCGGTAATCTTCCAGTATTACCTTATTGATGAAGGTTGATAGTCCTACAGTGATGGCTTGGAGCTTGAACAATTGATCTCCAGTTTCTCCAACAATCTTCCTTTTGTGCGACTTATGACCCCATCCTTAACTTGCCTTTGGAATTTAGCTCTTTGGCTGTGATGAGTCGAATAATGCTGTTGAATCTAAACTGGACATTCGTGAGCAGCTTATTGATGAATAAATGCTGGTGAATACTCTCATCAGGAATGCCTTACATCATAGAAACATAGAAATTAGGTGCAGGAGTAGGCCATTCGGCCCTTCGAGCCTGCAACGCCATTCAATATGATCATGGCTGATCATCCAACTCAGTATCCCGTACCTGCCTTCTCTCCATACCCTCTGATCCCCTTAGCCACAAGGGCCACATCTAACTCCCTCTTAAATATAGCCAATGAACTGGCCTCAACTACCCTCTGTGGCAGAGAGTTCCAGAGACCCACCACTCTCTGCGTGAAAAAATTCCTTCTCATCTCGGTCCTAAAGGATTTCCCCCTTATCCTTAAGCTGTGACCCCTTGTCCTGGCCCTCCCCAACATCGGGAACAATCTTCCTACATCTAGCCTGTCCAACCCCTTAAGAATCTTGTAAGTTTCTATAAGATCCCCTCTCAATCTCCTAAATTCTAGAGAGTATAAACCGAGTCTATGCAGTCTTTGTTCATAAGACAGTCCTGACATCCCAGGAATCAGTCTGGTGAACCTTCGTTGCACTCCCTCTATGGCAATAATGTCCTTCCTCAGATATGGAGACCAGAACTGTACGCAATACTCCAGGTGTGGCCTCACCAAGACCCTATACAACTGAAGTAGAACCTCCCTGCTCCTATACTCAAATCCTTTTGCTATGAAAGCTAACATACCATTCGCTTTCTTCACTGCCTGCTGTACCTGCATGCCTACTTTCAATGACTGGTGTACCATGACACCCAGGTTGCGCTGCATCTCCCCTTTTCCTAATCGGCCTCCATTTAGATAGTAGTCTGTTTTCCTATTTTTGCCACCAAAGTGGATAACCTCACATTTATCCACATTATACTGCATCTGCCAAACATTTTCCCACTCACCCAGCCTATCCAAGTCACCTTGCAGTCTCCTAGCATCCTCCTCACAGCTAACATTGCCCCCCAGCTTAGTGTCATCCGCAAACTTGGAGATATTGCCTTCAATTCCCTCATCCAGATCATTTATGTATATTGTAAATAGCTGGGGTCCCAGCACTGAGCCTTGCGGTACCCCACTAGTCACTGCCTGCCATTGTGAAAACGACCCGTTTACTCCTACTCTTTGCTTCCTGTTTGCCAGCCAGTTCTCTATCCACATCAATACTGAACCCCCAATGCCATATGCTTTAAGTTTATATACTAATCTCTTATGTGGGACCTTGTCGAAAGCCTTCTGGAAGTCCAGATACACCACATCCACTGGTTCTCCCCCATCCACGCTAGTAGTTACATCCTCGAAAAATTCCACAAGATTTGTCAGACATGATTTACCTTTTGTAAATCCATGCTGACTTTGTCCAATGATTTCACCACTTTCCAAATGTGCTGCTATCCCATCTTTAATAACTGACTCCAGCAGTTTCCCCACTACCGATGTTAGACTAACTGGTCTGTAATTCCCCGTTTTCTCTCTCCCCCCCCTTCTTAAAAAGAGGGGTTACGTTTGCTACCCGCCAATCCTCAGGAACTACTCCAGAATGTAAAGAGTTTTGAAAGATTATCACTAATGCATCCACTATTTCCGGAGCTACTTCCTTAAGTACTCTGGGATGCAGCCTATCTGGCCCTGGGGATTTATCGGCCTTTAATCCATTCAATTTACCCAACACCACTTCCCGACTAACCTGGATTTCACTCAAGTATTCCTTTGACCCGCGGTCCCCTGCTATTTCCGGCAGATTATTTATGTCTTCCTTAGTGAAGACGGAACCAAAGTAGTTATTCAATTGGTCCGCCATATCCTTGTTCCCCATGATCAACTCACCTGTTTCTGAGTGCAAGGGACCTACATTTGTTTTAACTAATCTATTTCTCCGTCTGCTAATGATTTGAGAAGAGATAGATTGTGTCGAAATTAGCCAGTGTGGGTTTGTTCTACATTTTGAAAATGACCTAGCTGGGCAAATGTGCACATTGTCAGACAGATAATTTATTATAACAACTGGAGCAGGTTAACTAGAGGTCAGCTGGTTTTGAAGCAATGGTCTTAGCTACTAGAGGCTGAATCTATAGCCCTTACTGTATGTACCAGTGTTCTGGAACATTTCTTGACATCACGACTTCTAAGCTGCATGCTATATTGTGCATTAATTTCAAATTATTTCTTTGCAAGGAACCCAGGTCACTAAATAATGACACCTCTCACTATTTTAAAATTCAACCAAAATGGATGACCTTGCATGTTTGCACATTTAATCTGCCATATCCTCGACTATTTACTTGGCCTTTCCCTACTTCCTTAATGTGTGGCTGCACTTTCCTCACATTACACATTGTCATTAGAACTCTTATTATCAACACATTGGGATATTTTACATTGGTTTGTCCTCGAGTAGTCTCCGGGTTACAAACTTTAAAGACAAAGTAGAATCATAAGGGTCACACATACACAAAAATAGTCCATGTGGCCCAGCATACTGAGCTGACCATCAAGTGCCCATATCCACCAGTCACATTTAACATCCCAGTGTCTTTTATCACTTGGTAAATCAAATGATTATTGAGATACTACTTAAATGACATGCCTTCATCGTTCCTTCAGGCGATGCATTCCTGATTCCAACACCATCTTCCTCATATCCCTTCTGAGCCTCTGCCCTAAACCTGTGCTGTCTAGTTGGGGGGTGCAGATGGGCACATTGTCGCCATCGGCGATTTAGGCTGAAGGCCCTGTTTCCTTGCTGTGTAATTCTGATACTCCTTGTCTGGCTGCATTCAATGCCTGCAGACTCTTCCAGTATTACCTTATTGATGAAAGGACCCAGTTGCTCAGTGGAGACATTTGTTGGCGGTACAAAAAATAAAGTGGTTGACTGTAACTTTGACTGGAATTTTGCACTCTGCATCCTTTCTCTTTTTGCACTAGCTGCATACTCATGCATGGTCTAATAGTATTTGTATGGTACGATTTGCCTGGATTTCACAATATTTTTGTACATATTGCAATAATAATAATACAAATACCAATGTTGAGGACACAAGCGGCCTGCAAAAGGATAATTATCAATGAGTGAGTGGGCAAGAAGTGGACAGATTGAGCATAACTTGGGGAAATGTGATGTTATCCATTTTGGAGAGAAAAATGACAAAGCAAATTGTTTTTCAAAAGGAATGAATGCTAAAGAATCCGAAGCACCACCTGAAATGCCAGGTTAGCATGCACGTACCATAACCAATTGAATGTTGGCCTTTAGGTGTGGAGTATACATGTAGGAAAGTTATAATGCAGCTTTGTAGGGTGGGATGTGCTTGCATTTGCAACAGTGCAGCAAGGGTTCACAAGATTGATTCCTGGAATGAAGGTGTTGAAGTATGAAAAAAGATTGAGCAGGTTGGGCTCAATACTTGGCTCTAGATGAATAAGAGGTGAGCTTATTAGTTTTTGATTGTTTTGCTTCACCATGTTAGCAGCTTCCTGCCACCTAAACCTTTCACCCTATGTCTTCCTTCCTAAGGCCGATATTTTTTGTCCAAATACTTCATTCATTGTTCTCTTTGGTAGCCAGGTGTTCTGTGTCTCTGGGCAACGTGGTTTGGTAAAGAAATGTTATTGATCTGCATGCTAGAAGCATTGTTTAAAGAGTCTGAAGAAGGGTCTCAACCCAAAGCGTCACCAATTCCTTCTCTCCATAGATGCTGCCTCACCTGCTGCGTTTCTCCAGCATTTTTTTGTCTACCTTGTTGGAAAGCAAGGCGACTTAGCCCATCCACAGACTCCTGAGCTCCGTGTGGAGTTTAGGCTTTGGATATCTTCATGCAGCAATGGAGGGTGGGTGTTCCTCCAATGAATACATTTGGACTTTTGCCGATTATAGAGTAAACCACTCCCCCTCTGACCAGTCGGCTACTTTCCCTGGCAGTCAATCTGGGCAAATTAAAGTGCATTGTTTAGAACATTGGAAGGCAGCTACTTAAGCTCTTAAATTCCTTTATGCACAGAGGGAACTTGGCTGAAGAATTGGCTGTGCGATGTACAGTGCAGAGCCGCCTGGTGCCGTGGTGTTGTCGCTGACCAAATCTGAGTGTCAAGGCAAGGAATTTATGCATTTTAACCACAAAATGTGAACTTAGGTTTTGGGGAAGATTGTCCAGTAGCAGTTGTTGATTGCAATCCTGGTTTTACATCTCCACTGCTGATGCCAGCATTTAGATTTGCCTAGTTTACAGGTGAACTGAACTCTGCTGCAGCCTCACAGCTCTCCTCGTGGAAAGCTCAATTCTTCCTGTGCTGCTGGAAATCATTCTGCTTATTTACTGAGTATGTCATTTACTATCTTTTGCTTCACCAACCTGTCGTCATTGAATTCCTGAGTAGCTAAAATTAGCCCTGTAGCTTTCAATTTGCCAGATGCAATGGGCAGCAAACCTATGGCAGCTTTACTGTCTGCACGTTGCAGGGAGCTTGGTTTGCTTAGTGTGGGCTCTGGACATGGGTGGGCTTGGGACACCACACAACTAGTTTGATATACACCTTTGCCCTTGGGGTTTAAAGTTGTGGGGAGGTACTTCTGGAAGCAGTGTGTTGTATTTTCTAGAAAGCTTTAATTTCTGCCCCAGAGAAGCTCATTGGTGGATTTGCAGATCTATGGAATTCAATATGAATTCTTGACGTTTTAACCACAATAGGAATTTAAACAGGCATGACTGTCAGGGTCCTGACTTGCAAATTGAGTTTTTACACCCACTTTCCCTCTGCAAGTTACTGATTTGTGTGCACTTGTTATCTCGAACCTTATCTTAAAGTGCAGCTTTCAGCTATCTCAAAATCAACTTGGGTTACCTTACTTTAGTGCAAAATGCGTGGGCTAGTTAGTGAGGGTCTTGGACCAGGAATATTGTGTGGCGCTAATGGCCAATGGCAATGAGTGGGTAATGTTGAGTTTGAGTCTCTGAGGTATAGGTGCAAGTGAAGGAGTTCTGTGGGTGATTAGGCACCTACAATAGGACTGTGTGTTGGGCGATTGCAGCACAGAGTCTACAACAGGGTAGAGGGTGCAGAATTGTTTTTTTGAAAGGACAGGAGTGTGCTCTGATGGAGCTGAAAGGCTGGGGGTCCTGAAAGGTTGCGGGAAATAAGGGTAAGGACCCTCTAATGGGGGTGGTGGGAGTTAAGCAGGCGTGGGGTGCTGATGGTCCTCTGGTTGTGTGAGGGGAGGGAAGTACCTGTTGATGTTGATGCTCAACATGAAAGCTGATCATTGAGGAATTTCTTATGTTGTCAGGGTTGCATATGGGAAATGCAGCAGTCTAGTGGGAGAGTGGGATCCCAGAAATGGTAAATGGTCAGTTAGTTTGTGATGGATTACTAACTGGACAGAGGAGCATGTCTCTTGTCCATCGTATTGCTAGGAAGACTGGGAGGGGCCTCTGCATCAGGGATGGGAAGAGGTGATGATGGTCTGATGACATTTACTTGTGCTCAGGGGTTAGAGAGTGAGAGCTACTTGACCATGGGGTGGGGTTGCATGGGGCACTGATGCTGGTGCAGATCTCAGTTTGACCTGTGTTGACGTCAAGAGATACCAATTCAGCTCCTGTGTCGGATAACTGCTTCCTCCTGAAAAGCTGCTTTGTTAATACAAGCAGTTGTTGCCAACTAGGACTTCTTGGCTTCTATATCAAAGTAAATCCAGTGAAGGTTCAATATCCGTCTTCAGTTCAGGTTGACTGTTAGTGCCATGAGACCCTCTCCATATGTGAACGAGATTATTAGTTCATCAGGAATGAGCCATAATGGAGTTTGATAATCTCATTATTGTAGCAAAATTATGGACGAGTATTGTTCATTGTAAGAAATGAAGCTTTGTTTTTGCAAAGGCTGATGCAGATGTTCTCTATTGCAGGTCAGCGATTTTGGTGACGCCACCAACTGGCCCACTCCTGGTGAAATCATCAATAACAAGGTAAAACTGGCAGAATTTGTTACTTTCACTGGTCAAGAATTGGTCAGACAAAAAAAGTAAACTTGATTTCAGAGGTCAAATCATGAGATTATCATAGAATGATAATGGCAAATGTTGTGTCTCTATTCAAGAAGGGCTGCAGGGAAAATGCTGCAAACTATAGGCAGGGAGCCTAACGTGTCGTTGGAAAGTTACTAGAGAGTATTCTGACGAATAGGGTACACTTGCATTTAGATGGCCAAGGACTGATTAGGGATAGTCTGCATGGTTTTGTATGATGGAGGTCGTGTCTCACAAATCTGAGTTTTTTGAAGACGTGACTAAAAAGGTGGATAAGGGCAGAGCTGTAGATGTGTATATATGGGCTTCAGCAAAGCATTTGACAAGGTTCCGCATGCTAGGCAAGGATTGAGGTAAAGAGCAACGTAGGCTGCTATGGAAGGCTAGATCGCATCTCATTAGAAGGAGAGATAGTTGAATGGATAGCAAATGGGCTCCATGGAAGGAAGCAGAGGGTGATGATGGAAGGTTGCTTCTCAGACTAGAGGCCTGTGACTAGTGGTGCACCTCATGGTTCAGTGCTGGGCCCGTTCCTGTTTGTCATCTACATCAATGGATGTAGAACATACAGGGCAAGATTAGCAAGTTTGCAGATGGTGAAAATTGTTGTGAAAAATTGCAGCAGGATCTTGATCGATTGGCCAGGTGGGCTAAGGAATGGTTGATGGAATTGAATACAAAGAAATGTGAGATGTTGCATTCTGGGAAGTCCAACATGGGCAGGACCTACACAGTGAGTGATAGGGCTCTGGGGAGTGTTGTAGAGCAGAGGGATCCAGGAGTGCAGCTGCATGGTTCCTTGAAGATGGAGTTGCAGGTGGATCGGGTGGTCAGAAAGGCATTTGGCACATTGGCCTTCACTGGTCAGAGTATTGTGTATAGAAGATGGGAGATCATGTTACAGTTGTATAAGACATTGGTGAGACTGCATTTAGAATATTAGACAATAGACAATAGGTGCAGGAGTAGGCCATTTGGCCCTTCGAGCCAGCACTGCCATTCAATGTGATCATGGCTGATCATCCCCAATCAGTACCCTCTTCCTGCCTTCTCCCCATATCCCCTGACTCCGATATTTTTAAGAGCCCTCTCTAGCTCTCTCTTGAAAGCATCCAGAGAACCTGCCTCCACCGCCCTCTGAGGCAGAGAATTCCACAGACTCACCACTCTCTGTGAGAAAAAGTGTTTCCTCGTCTCCATCTAAATGGCTTACTCCTTATTCTTAAACTGGGGGTTCTGGACTCCCCCAACATTGGGAACATGTTTCCTGCCACTAGCATGTCCAAACCCTTAACAACCCCTCTCATCCAAAACTCCACAGCGTGTACAAGCCCAGCTGCTCCATTCTCTCAGCATATGACAGTCCTGCCATCCTGGGAATTAGCCTTGTAAACCTACGCTGCACTCCCTCAATAGCAAGAATGTCCTTCCTCAAATTAGGGGACCAAAACTGCACATAATACTCCAGGTGTGGTCTCACTAGGTCTCTATACAACTGGAGAAGGACCTCTTTGCTCCTATATTCGATTCCTCTTGTTACAAAGGCCAACATGCCATTCGCTTTCTTCACTGCCTGCTGTACCTGCATGCTTACTTTCATAGACTGATGAACAAGGACCCCCAGATCCCGTTGTACTTCCCCTTTTCCCAACGATGCCATTTAGATAGTAATCTGCCTTCCTGTTTTTGCTACCAACGTGGATAACCTCACATTTATCCGCATTAAACGTCATCTTCCATGCATCTTCCCAACTCATGCAACCTGTCCAAATCACCCTGCATTCTCATAGCATCCTCCTTACAGTTCACACTGCCACCCACCTTCGTGCCATCTGCAAATTTGCTAATGTTACTTTGAATCCCTTCATCCAAATCATCGATTTATATTGTAAACACCTGGGGGGGGGGGGGGGGAGGAGACCTCCTCCCCTCGTTTCACACTCATTTCACCATTTCACATTTCACCCCTCATTTCACACTCAACACACTCATTTCACCATTGCCATCAGGAAGTAGGTACAGGAGCTTGAAAACTGTAACAAGTCAAGTCCAGGTTCAGGAACAGCTTCTTCCCTACAGGCATCAGGCCATTAAACACAACAACGAATAAGCTCTGAGCTCTGAACGGCAAAAGACTATATTATTATTGCACTAAATTAAATCTCTTCCCCCGTTATGTACAATGTTTACATACTCACATATTCTGTTGTGCTGCAGCAAGTAAGAGTTTCATTGTCCCATCCGTGACAGATGACAATAAAACCCTCTTGACTATTGAGTAAATGGGAGCAGCTGAATGGCGCAGTGGGTAGAGCCCCTGTCACACCTCGCTACAGACCCGAGTTCTAGCTTGACTTCGGGCGCTACCTGTGAAGTCTGCACATTCTTCCTGTGACCTAGAATCAATGGTTGGTGTGGGCTCTTTGGGCCGAAGGGCCTGTTTGCACGCTGTATTTCTGAACTAATTAACTACTTCAACGACGAAGAAACAAAGATTTGAAGTGATCACCAAAAAGATCAGGAGGATGAAACAAAAAACATTTTCTAGCATCAGAGGTTCATGACCTGGAATTCTAAAACAATCAATGTTTTCTAAAGGGAGCGGGATGGGGAAATCAACGAAAAATTGCCATGCTATGGGCAAGAGCCATGGAATGGGAAGGAATTACAAAGTGCTGGTATGAACTCAATGACAATTAAAGTCATAAAGAAATACAGCATGGAAACAGGTCCGTTGGCCCAACGCCCACAGCAGCCAAGATATCCCAGCTACACTAGGTCTACCTACTCACATCTCTTGGTCCATATCCCTCCAAACCTGTCCTATCCATGCACCTGTCTAACTATTGGGTGAATGTTGGGATTGTCCTTGCCTCAATTACCTCATCTGGCAGCTTGGTCCATGCACACACCACTTTGTGTGGAAAAAGTTACCCCTCAGATTCCTATTAAATCTTTTCCCCTTCACCTTAAACCTGTGATCCTCGATTCACCTACTCGACCTATTGCTCTCATGATTTTATACACGTCATCCTTCTGCACCAAGGAATACAGTGCCAGCCTAATCAACCTCTCCCTATAGCTCAGAACCTCTAGTCCTGGCAACATCCTCGAAATTCTTCTTTGTACCCTTTCCAGCTTGATAACATCTTTCCAATAGCACAGTGCCCAGAACTGAACACAATACTCAGGATCAGTTCCTGTGGATTAGAGGGTAACTAATGTTATCCCACTTTTTAAGAAAGGAGGGAGAGAGAAAACAGGGAATTATAGACCTGTTAGCCTGACATCGATGATGGGGAAGATGCTGAAGCCAATTATAAAAAATGAAATAGCCGAACATTTGGATAGCAGTAATAGGATCGGTCCGAGTCAGCATGGATTTACGAAGGGGAAATCATGCTTGACTAATCTTCTGGAATTTTTTGAAGATGTAACTAGGAAAATGGACAAGGGAGAGCCAGTGGATGTAGTGTACCTGGACTTTCAGAAAGCCTTTGATAAGGTCCCACATAGGAGATTAGTGGGCAAAATTATTGGAGGTAGGGTCCTGACATGGATAAAAAAATTGGATGGCAGACAGGAAACAAAGAGTAGGGATTAACGGGTCCCTTTCAGAATGGCAGGCAGTGACTAGTGGGGTGCCACAAGGCTCAGTGCTGAGACCGCAGCTATTTACAATATACATGAATGATTTAGATGAGGGATTAAAAGTAACATTAGCCAATTTGCAGATGGCGTAAAGCTGGGTGGCAGTGTGAACTGCGAAGAGGATGATAGGAGCATGCAGGGTGATTTGGCCAGGTTGAGTGAGTGGGCAGATGCATGGCAGATGCTGTTTAATGTGGATAAATCTGAGGTTATCCACTTTGGTGGCAAGAACAGGAAGGCAGATTATTATCTGAATGGTGTCAAGTTAAGAAAAGGGGAAGTACAATGCGATCTGGGTGTCCTTGTACATCAGTCACTGAAAGTAAGCATGCAGGTACAGCAGGGCTGCCAACATTGGGTGAGAGTTGGGAGTGAGAAATTGCGAGAGTAAGCCCGAGGGAGCGTAGCGACCGGGAGGGTGTCCCCCCTCCCATTGGTATGGAACATGTGCATTTTTCAGCTTGAAATTGTGTAATATGGTGCATACTGTAGGGAGTCTTTTAACTTACACTTGAATGCAATATATATGTTTTAAATTGGATTAGCTATGAATAAGGTTAGAGTAAATGACATTCCTAATTACATTCCACAGTAGAGCCCAGGCTCTGATCCATACGTACACTATCCATACGTACACATACACCCAGGCTCTGATCCATACATCCATGAATGATCTTAGTGTATTCATGTATGGAAATCAGATTATAATCAAACACTTGGCCCATGTTGGCGAACCTGGGTCTCACTGCACACCTGGTGCTACTCGTGGCCCTGACTCCAGTTGCATACCTTCTCTCATTCCTGTCCCTGAGTCCAGCCCTACACCTGGCCCCCTATGCTACCCTGATCATAGCTGCTTACCTGTTTAGGTTCCCAGTGCTGAACACTCCCATTGTCCCAGCTTTGACTGCACACCTAGTACTATTCCAGACCTTGACTCTGGATGCACACTTGGCCTTGCTCCTAGCCCCTTTGCACTGACAATACATCTGGCCCACACATAAAGCCCCATATCTGACCCTCTGGACTTAACCTATTACGTTCAAGTCCACAGGTGTTCCTCTAATGCAGTAATCCTTTATGGGGTACTTCACAGACCAAATTATGGATAACAAAATTTGCTACATTCATTGGCTTCCTTGTTATCTAACATGCTAGTCGCTTTGTCAAAGTAGTCATCAATTGGTTGAACACAATTCCCATCCATAAAATTATACTCACTCAGCTGTATAAGTATTCTGATACCATTTCTTTCATTTTCGTAACAAACTGTCCTGAAGTCATCAGGCTAATTACAAATCAATAGCATTCGTCAACTCCGAAACATGAAGTGCTGAGCATTGGGATCCAGACATCACGGACAACTGGCCTCAGTTCCACGCTCACATCTGGCAGTGTTCTCCATCTGAACCAGGGGCCGTGGAGCGTTTTTGAAAGTGGGGGGGCTGAGCTATCACTGATCACTGGCCTTGGGGGTACCCGGTGAGGGAGTGGAGCAACCGAGTGGGGAGAGGGGGTGGAAGAAAGGTGTCCCCCCTCACAGGGTAGGAACGTTTTGAAATTTGATGTATTAAAATCATGTTTTAGTGCATTGTAGAAGTATGATTTCAATGTTTTTTGTATGAAGTATTTTTAAGAGGTAACTTTTTAAGGGATAACTTTATCCACACAAAGGGTGGTGGGTGTTTGGAACAAGCTGCCGGAGGAGGTAGTTGAGGCAGGGACTATTCCAACATTGAAGAAACAGTTAGACTGATACATGAATAGGACAGGTTTGGAGGTATGGACCAAAAGCAGGTAGCGTAGCTGGGACATGTTGGTGGGTGTGGGCAAGTTGCGCTGAAGGGCCTGTTTTCACACTGTATCACTCTATGACTACATTATACCTCCACCATGCATGAATGCTTCAAAATCAAGTGGTCGAGTTTTATTGCCATATACTCAAGCATAGAAACGTAGAAAATAGGTGCTGGAATAAGCCATTTGGTCCCTCGAGCAAGCACTGCTATTCAATATGATCATGGCTATTCATCTAGAATCAGTACCTCTTTCCTGTTTTTCCCCCGTATCCCTTGATTTTGTGAGCTAAATGTAACTCTCTCTTGAAAATATCCAGTGAATTGGCCGGCACTGCCTTCTGTGGCAGAGAATTCCACAGATTCACAACTCTCTGTGTGAAGAAAGTTTGTCCTCATCTCAGTCCTAACTGCCCCCCCCCCCCCCCTTATTCTTAAACTGTGACCCCTGGTTCTGAACTCCCCCAACATCGGGAACATTTTTCCTGCAGTTACAGTAAGTGAAAATCTAGCTGGCAAGCAGGATGCTTTCTCCAACCACCCCCATTTGAAGTCCACTATCTTCCACTGTTTATACCCAGTGCTTGGTACTTGCTTCCAGCAGCCACTGGTTGTCCTCCAGGATGCACTGAGCCGCAGCCTCATTTGGGCGAATTTGGCACAGAGACTCTCACGGCAGCGGCGCAACGCTTCCGACGCCTTGCACCGAGGCTGCTCCATGGCCGGAGCTGCAGTGAGCGACTCGCCAGCCCGGCAAACACTCACTAGCCCCGCTCCCCGTCTGCATCTGTCCCCGTCGCTGCTTCTGCTTCCAACTCCCATGGCCCATGCAGTTGATATGAGTTTTGAAATTTATGTTGATCACAGAATTTCTCATGACAGCGCGTGAGAAATTTGTGATCAGCATGAGAATTTGGCGAAATGCGTGATTCTCACGCTCAGTGCATCTTTGGCATCCCTGCCCTCTCTCTTCCCCCCCCCCTCTCTCTCCCCCCTCCTCTCAGCTCGCCCCCCTCTCTCTCCCCCCTCTCTCTCCCCCCCTCTCTCTCCCCCCCCTCTCTCTCCCCCCCTCTCTCTCCCCCCCTCTCTCTCCCCCCCCTCTCTCTCCCCCCCTCTCTCTCCCCCCTCTCTCTCCCCCCCTCTCTCTCCCCCCCTCTCTCTCCCCCCCTCTCTCTCCCCCCCTCTCTCCTCCCCCCTCTCTCTCTCCCCCCCCTCTCTCTCCCCCCCTCTCTCTCCCCCCCTCTCTCTCCCCCCCCCTCTCTCCCCCCCCCTCTCTCTCCCCCCCTCTCTCTCCCCCCCTCTCTCTCCCCCCCTCTCTCTCCCCCCCTCTCTCTCCCCCCCTCTCTCTCCCCCCCTCTCTCTCCCCCCCCTCTCTCTCCCCCCCTCTCTCTCCCCCCCCTCTCTCTCCCCCCCTCTCTCTCCCCCCCTCTCTCTCCCCCCCTCTCTCTCCCCCCTCTCTCTCCCCCCCTCTCTCTCCCCCCCTCTCTCTCCCCCCTCTCTCTCCCCCCTCTCTCTCCCCCCTCTCTCTCCCCCCCTCTCTCTCCCCCCCTCTCCTCTCTCTGCCCCCTCTCTCTCCCCCCCTCTCTCTCCCCCACTCTCCTCTCTCTGCCCCCTCTCTCTCCCTCCCCTCTCCACCTCTCTTTCTCTCCCCTCTCTCTCCCTCCCACCTCACTCTCATCCCTCTCTCTCTCTCTCCCCCCTCTCTTCCGCTCTCTCCTCTCACCCCCCTATCTCTCCCCTCTCTGTCTCTCCCTCTCTCTCCTCTCACCCCCTCTCTCACTCTCTCTACTTCCCTCCTCTCTGATCAGCGTGAGGGCGTGAGAGTTTCTTCAAATGTGTGACTCTCACGCTCAAAGTGTGAGAGTTGGCAGCCATGAAGTACAGCATGTACTGAAGAAAGCTAATGGCATGCTGACCTTCATAACAAGAGGAGTTGAGTATAGGAACAAAGAGGTCCTTCTGTAGTTGGACAGGACCCTGATGAGACCACACCTGGAGTATTGTGTGCAGTTTTGTTATCCAAATTCGAGGAAGGACTGTCATATGTTGAAAGAATGGAGCGACTGGGCTTGTATACACTAGAATTTAGATAGATGAGAGGGGATCTTATTGAAACATATACGATTATTAAAGGGATTGAACACGCTAGAGGCAGGAAACATGCTCCCGATGTTGGGGGAGTTCAGAATCAGGGGCCACAGTTTAAGAATAAGGGGTGGGCCATTTAGAACGGAGATGAGGAAAAACTTTTTCACCCAAAGAGTTGTGAATCTGGGGAATTCTCTGCCTCAGAAGGCAGTGGAGGCCGATTCTCTGGATGCTTTCAAGAGAGTTAGATAGAGCTCTTAAAGAGAGCAGAGTCGAGGGATATGGGGGGAAGGCAGGAACAGGGTACTGTGATCAGACATGATCACAGTGAATGGTGGTGCTGACTCGAAGGGGCAAATGGCCTACTCCTGCACCTATTGTCCATTGTCTATTCCTGAAATTGTTTCAGTGGTGTTTTCAGCACTCTGTTAAACCTTCACTCCTTCCTTAAATGCAGTTTTCTGTCCGAACCAGTGTTTTTTTTTAAACGTTTAACATAATCTCCATGCTTTTATGCACTGTGCTGTTTCTAATGAATCTCAGGGTGCCATTCTAATACTGACGCCTCTCATGTCCTTTCATTTCAACGATTCATACATATGCACCCTGATATTTCTGTTCCTGTGTATCTTGAAGAATTGTGCCATTTATCTTTATGGCCTCTCAACATAGTTGAATATCAACCTTCATCGTGAAAAGCAATGTTTACCAATGCTCTCTATTTTCTGTCCTTAGACCAATATCGTATCCTTGTGTCAGTCACTCTCTTCTGCAGGCCTTGCGTTTGCTTGCCAGCTTTTATTTGAACTTTGTAACTTGCTTGCTGAAAAACCTCTGTAAACAAACATCTATATATATGTCTGAAGAAGGGTCTGGACCCGAAACGTCATCCATTCCTTCTCTCCAGAGATGCTGCCTGAGTTCCTCCAGCTTCAGTTTAAACCAGCATCTGCAGTTCCTACTTGTTCACCTGCATTTGCGTCATCGATCTCCATTACTTCATCAGAAAATGTGTTTAAGTCGTTAAATACAGTTTGTTTTTAACCTCTCTCTCTCTGCATCAAAACTACGTGTGGCCAATTTCCCCCTTTAATATTATTTATAAAAGATTCCTTGTCACTAGCATTAAGTTGAATGTCAGGCATACCACAGCACCTTTTGAACAAAAATATTTAAATGGCGCCTCCCACATGTTGGGAACTTTGCTAGATCATGGCAAGTCTTTTTGCAGTTAACAAAAAACAAAGTCAGCATGGATTTACGAAAGGTAAATCATGTCTGACGAATCTTATAGAATTTTTCAAGGATGTAACAAGTAGAGTGGATAAGGGAGAACCAGTGGATGTGTTATATCTGGACTTTCAGAAGGCTTTCGACAAGGTCCCACATAAGAGATTAGTATGCAAACTTAAAGCACATGGTATTGGGGGTTCAGTATTGATGTGGATAGAGAACTGGCTGGCAAACAGGAAGCAAAGAGTAGGAGTAAACGGGTCATTTTCAGAATGGCAGGCAGTGACTAGTGGGGTACCGCAAGGCTCAGTGCTGGGACCCTAGCTATTTACAATATATATTAATGATTTGGACGAGGGAATTGAATGCAACATCTCCAAGTTTGCGAATGACACAAAGCTGGGGGGCAATGTTAGCTGTGAGGAGAATGCTAGGAGGCTGCAAGGTGACTTGGATAGGCTGGGTGAGTGGGCAAATGCATGCAGATGCAGTATAATGTGGATAAATGTGAGGTTATCCACTTTGGTGGCAAAAACAGGAAAGTAGACTATTATCTGAATGGTGGCCGATTAGGAAAGGGGGAGATGCAACGAGACCTGGGTGTCATGGTACACCAGTCATTGAAAGTAGGCATGCAGGTGCAGCAGGCAGTGAAGAAAGCGAATGGTATGTTAGCATTCATAGCGAAAGGATTTGAGTATTGGAGCAGGAAGGTTCTACTCTAGCTGTACAGGATCTTGGTGAGACCACACCTGGAGTATTGCGTACAGTTTTGGTCTCCAAATCTGAGGAAAGACACTCTTGCCATAGAGGGAGTACAGAGAAGATTCACCAGATTGATTCCTGGGAGGTCAGGACTTCCATCTGAAGAAAGACTGGAGAGACTCGGCTTGTACTCGCTAAAATTTAGAAGATTGAGGGGGGATCTTATAGAAACTTACAAAATTCTTAAGGGGTTGGACAAGCAGGAAAATTGTTCCCGATGTTGGGGAAGTCCGGGACAAGGGGGAAATCGTTTAGGACCGAGATGAGAAAAACATTTTTCACACAGAGTGGTGAATCTCTGGAACTCTCTGCCACAGAAGGTAGTTGAGGCCAGTTCATTGGCTATATTTAAGAGAGAGTTAGATGTGGCCCTTGTGGCTAAAGGGATCAGGGGGTATGGAGAGAAGGCAGGTACGGGATACTGAGCTGGGTGATCAGCCATGATCATATTGAATGGCGGTGCAGGCTCGAAGGGCTGAATGGCCTACTCCTGCACCTATTTTCTATGTTTCTATGTTTAACCTCCTATTGCACTTCTCAATCCAGTCATACAGAGCACATCCCATCTGCATGGGGTGATCTGTTTCAGCATAGCCAGCCTCTCTAATCACTTTGTTTGGCCCCAAATCATTGTTCTACTATCTCCCCTTCTACAAAGCTTCTGAAATGCCCCCTTACTTGGTGAAAGGTCTATAAGAGTACTTCTAAGCCATTCACCTAATAAGGAATCAAGGGATATGGGGAAAAAAGCAGGAAAGGGGTACTGATTTTAGATGATCAACCATGATCATATTGAATGGCTTGAAGACCCGAATGGCCTACTCCTGCACCTATTTTTCTATTCCATTCATGCCATCCGCCTGCCCGCAGAGATTACATCTTTGTCTCAATTCAGCCGCATCCCTTCTCTGGCAGCTTATGTACTGTTTGGGTGTGTCTAGAAGCAAAATAATGAATGTACAATGTCTAAAATAAAAATTAAAAAATACTTGAAATGCTTGTTAGACAGATACAATATTTCAAACTGATGACTGCACCAAAATTGAAAAGTTAGAAATAAACTAGTTTGAAGGTGGTGAAAAATAGGTGATGTATGTTTGGAGTTTGCAAGTTCTCCCTGTGGCAGTTTCCACTAGGTGCTCTGTAAGAGGATAGAACAGGTGCGATTAGATGACAAAGCAGGATGATGGAGCAAACAAAAATTGGAGATTTCAAAAGTAAAAATGGATGAAGTTGAGATGTAAGTAGTAATTGTATCAATTTCCCGGAAATTGTTGATCCGGCATGTTGAACTGAGAATGTCCAACGAGTGGGGTCGTGCTCCCCTTGTGCGTTTATTTCCAGTAGTATGTAATACCACGTAAAAAGTAGTCATGAGATTGAGACAGGTGGGGGATTGGTTAACTAGCAGGGAAGAATGTTAAGGAACAAATAAGATCTTTTCAAGTTTGCAGCTTTAACTAATTGATGGTGATGGTCCTCGGAGATCAGTACAAGTGGCTCAAGAGATTTCAATTTATGTCATTAACAAACTATGATAAATATTCTCAGGGGAAGGGTGAGCAGCCAGAGGTTGTGGTCCGCAATGGTACCTTTGACATGGATAGGAAATAAGATGAGGTCCTGCAAATGGAGTGTAGGGGATTATAACACTTCCAGCACATGAAAAGGCCCTTTGCCCCACAATGTCTGTGCTGAACATGATGCCCAGCTAAACTAATCTCCTCTGCCTGCATGATCCATTCCATTCCATTCCCAGCAATTCCATGTGCCTATCTAAAAGCCTCTGAAATGGCACTATCGTGACTGCCTCCTCCACCACCCCGAGTAGCGTGTTCCATGCACCCACCACCCTCTGTAAAAAAAAAGTTTTTTAATTGCCCTGCATATCTCCTTTAAATTTTGCCCCTTTCACCTTAAAGTTGTGTTCTCCAGTCTTTGACATTTGCACCCTACACACTAGGGGCAACTTACAGAGGCCAATTAACCTATAAATCTGCCCGTCTTTGGGACTATGGAGGAAACCAGAGAACCCTGAGGAAACCCATGCAGTTACAGGGAGAACGAGGAAACTTCGCAAGTATAGCACTCAAGGTCGAGATCAAACCCGAGTTTCTACGCTGTGCTGCCCCACTTAATACTTGAATCATTCTATTTTAGCCCAGAGTGGATGACCATACATTCACCTGCATTGAAATCCTGTGCCGCAGTTATGCCCGCACCCTCCCTCAACCTTGAATCGGTTTCATAAAACTCTGGCTAGACCACAGTTGCAGTTTTGAAGTTCTGGTCACTGCCTTACAGCAAGGATGTGCAGGCTTTGGAAAGGGTGCAGGTGTTGCCTGGATTCGAGAGTATTAGCCATTAGGAAAGCTTTGGCAAACTTGGAGCATTGCATGTTGAGGGACTACTTGACAGAAGTATACATATATGACAGGCCGAGATTGGGTAGGCAATGCCCTTTCCCCCAGGGTGGAAATGTCAAATACTAGAGGGTTTAAAGTTGACGGTGGGATGGGTAAAGTTTAAAGATGATTGTACAGAAAGTGATAAGCAGCTGGAACGCATTGCAGGGAAGGTGCTAACGCAGATACAATAGCAATGTTTCAGCGGCATTTAGCTTAGTTTACGTTTAGAGTACAGCATGGAAACAGACCATTCAGCCAATGAGTCCACACTGGCCATCAATCACCCAATCACTATGAGAAAAACATTTTTCACACAGAGAGTGGTGAATCTCTGGAATTCTCTGCCACAGCAGGTAGTTGAGGCCAGTTCATTGGCTATATTTAAGAGGGAGTTAGATGTGGCCCTTGTGGCTAAAGGGATCAGGGGGTATGGAGAGAAGGCTGGTACGGGATACTGAGTTGGATGATCAGCCATGATCCTATTGAATGGCGGTGCAGGCTCGAAGGGCCGAATGGCCTACTCCTGCACCTATTTTCTATGTCTATGTTTCTATGTTCTAACACTTTTTCATTCACTCCATATATACTAGAGCAATTTATAGAGGCCAATTAACCTGCAAACCAGCAGATGCAAGGAATTGCACAGCAACAATACTATGGGGCTTAGGACCTGTCCCTAAATTCTGTTCTATGAATCAAACCCAACCTAGTCCAGTGAACTGCTGGGTGTTTGCAACATTCTTTTTCTGATCATGCAGTGCCCATTTTTGCCCCTAGATGTCAGTATGTGCATGGTTTACTAGCAGCATTGAGGAATTCCATTGGAGAGCAAGCAAGTGCCTGACTTGCTGGTGACAGCTCCTGATCGAGCTAGTGACACAATATATATCAAAGTACAGGCAGAGTCCCCGAGTTAAGACAGGGCATGCACTTTTTGAAAGAAGAAAATTAATAAAAGCAGTACCCAGAAAGGAACTGATGTGAAGGGGGAATCAGTGAGTGGATGCGAGGGGCCGTCGGCCAGCCTCACTGACTCTGAATGAGTGAGGGTGTCTGCTCAGCGTTACCAGCACTGCGTGACTATATCAAGAATTCAATATCAATGTGCTGAGCGTGCCATGCGAGGCTATAGTGTTGGATGGGGGCAGACCTGGAGCCCAATACCAAATGCCGTGAGACACAAGGTCAAATGGCTTCCTGGGATGTGAGTTTTCTATGTTATGGTCAAAGTGAGCTCAACATCAGCAATGTGGACATTTCTTTAAAGCAGAGAGAAAATATGAACAGGTCAGTGAGTGTCATCATGATACTTTGAAAGTTACAGTATTCCAGGAGTTAGTAAAGAGAAGAATTAATATTGACTCTCTATATTGTAGAGGGTACAGTATCCAAAGGTTATACAGACATATCCATGCTAACTAAAACACAGTTTCTCAGACCATCCTATTTATATGTGCTCACTCACTCTGTAACCCTGTAGACTGCAGCTCTTCAAGTATAAAGAACCCTTCATGCCAGGCAATGTCCTCCAAGTTCTCTCTATTGATACTGGATCGGCCTTGTGGTGTGGCCACCAAAACTGCACAGTACTTCATATTAAAGGAGGATAGATTTAAATTTGAGGCATTTTCAAGAAAAATGACCAGGAGATGATTGTAGGAGGAAGGATTCAGGCTGTGCCTATATTCGTTGGAGTTTAGTACCAAAACACATTCGGAGAACATATTCTGTGAGATTGTTTCCAATGTGGGGTAATGTAAAGATAGAGGAGACAATTTTAGAATAAGGGCCTGCCCATTTAAGAGAGAAGGGCAATTTACTTAATTAGGGTTATTAACCTTGGGAAATCTCTACCCTAGATTATTTAAGAGCAAATACACATGCTTTGGTTTGCAGATGAATCAAGGATTATGGGATTTCAGGGGCGATTAAAGATGAGACCAAGATTAGATCAGCCACGGTCTTGTTAAATGATGGAAAGATGTAAGGAGATATATCATCTAATGTATTCTTATTTTTTATGTTCTTTTTAACATATGCTGGCAAGCCTACACAGAAAGTGGCTATTATTATTTCTAAACTGTTTTCATCGTATTGTTGGCAGTAACCTGTTTGGATTAATTCTCAACATTTAAAAGATGTTGTGAACCTCTTAATTAGGAGCAAGAATGGACCATTTAGACTTCTGCCCTGCATCACCATTCATTAATATGGCGGTTGAACTCATTGTAACCTCAGCTCCATTTTCCTTCTTCATGCAACAACCAACATTTCACTGCTTTGTTTATCAAAAATCTATCTACCTTTGCTATAAAATGGCATTGAGAGGCCAGTGGTATGAGAGAGCTGACTTCCAGTGCAATGTTAAACTAAACCCCTACAGGTGAATGCAAAGAAAACCAATAGCATCACTGGGAGTGCAGCAGGAGTATTTTTCCCTTTGTCTCAGTGTTCCTTTTATTCATTTATTCATTTTTTGCGATCTTGGCAAGGCCAACATTTATTGTCCATTCCTAATTGCCCTTGAGATTGCTCGGTCATTTCGATAACAATAAAAATGCACCACTTATCTTCACTGAGGAACATTACTGAAAGATATATTTTTTAATAATCTAGTGATTTTGTGGTCATTACCAAGACCTCTTGCTGTTATTATTCCTGATATTTCAGATTGTAAACTGCATTTAAATTGCAAAGTTGTCATGGTCAGGGATTTGACTTCAGGTCAATGGATTACTCATCTGACTTCTCTGCCCTATCATTCAATCAAAGGTACTGACATTATATTATGGCCATCTCAATGCTGCTGCTGGAATTATGTCTGTTTATTGACTGTCATATTTCATAGGATCATCGGTATAGCAGAAATATAGAAACATAGAAAATAGGTGCAGGATGAGGTCATTCGGCCCTTCGAGCCAGCACCACCATTCATTGTGATCATGGTTGATCGTCCAGACCTATCAATAGCCCGTGCCTGCCTTCTCCCCATATCCTTTAACTCCACTAGCTCCTAGAGCTCTATCCAACTCTCTCTTAAATCCATCCAGTGATTTGGCCTCCACTGCCCTCTGTGAAAAATGTTTTTTCTCACCTCAGTCTTAAATGACCTCCCCTTTATTCTAAGACTGTGGCCCCTGGTTCTGGAAGGAGGCCATTTTCTCCCTGTTTGCATCAGGAAAAACCCTTCAGATTAATCCTACTTCCCTTTTGTGATCAATAGTGCGCTGGCTGAGATATATGAATCGTATGAATTAGTCATAGATGAGGTGCAGGAAGGCTGGAGGGTGGCTGATGTTTTGCCTCCATTTCAAAACGTAAACATGAATTATGGACTGTAACACTAACATCTGTGGACACTGGAGAGGATTCTGAGGGATAAGATACACATGCATTTGCTGTAGGGTTCCGGGGGATTGTTGCAAAGAAGAGGGATCTAGGAATACAAGAAAATGCAGATGCTGGCATCTTCAGCAAAATACAAAGTGCTGGAGAATCTCAGCCGATCAGGTGGCACCTGTGGATGGAATTTCTGGCAATCTTCCTTCCACAGCTTCCAACTTCGGTTCCCTAGGCCTGCACTGTCTGTATCTATCGCCTTCCTAAAATCCATAAGCAGGACTGCCATGGCAGACCCATTTGTTTTGCCTGCTCCTGTTCCACCAAACACACCTCCAAATATCTCTCTTCTATTTGTTCCCCCTTGTCCATTCCATTCCAACCTTCATCTGAAACCTATCACATGCTCTTCACCACTTCAATAACTTCCAATTCATTGTCTTCAACAAGGCCTTCATTGTCTCCCTCAAAACACACTCCTCCATCTGGTAGAACTGGCCCTCATCCTTAGCAACGTTTTGATTCCTCTCTTTTTCATCAAGTCAAAGGTGTAATCGATGCCTGTCTTTTTGTTGGTTACATTGAATACTTCTTGTTCCGAATGAACTCTGGCACTATTCCTCAACTCTTTCTCTGTTACATCAACCACCTCGTCACAGCTGCCTCCTGCCCCTGTGCAGAAATTGTTG
Organism: Raja brachyura; assembly: GCA_963514005.1. The sequence continues at coordinate 69,379,953 of OY740791.1, forward strand.
ACTGTCTCCAGGCGAGACATAGGTTCAGGTGCACTTCTTCCAACCTCATCTATTGCATTTGGTGTGGCCTCCTCTACATCAACAAGACCAAGTCTTTTGCCGAACACCTGTACTCTGTGGGATTTAATAACAGGCTTTCCAGTGCAAGGGGAAGGATTCAGGAAACTGAGGGGCAACTTTGTCACGCAGAGGGTGGTGGGTGCCAGTTGATGTAATTGCAGCAGGTACACTAACAACATTTAAACGATATCTAGACAGGTACATGGATAGGAAAGATTTATTGGGATGTGGGCCAAACATAGGCAAATGGAACTGGCATAGATGGGGCATCTTGGTCTGTTTCCATGCTGTCTGAGTATGACTCAAGGGCACAGATTTACGGTGGAGCCAAAGAAATTTAACGGAGATCTGAGGAGCAAATTGTTCACGGAGAGGGTGCCGAATATCCGTAACAAGCTGCCAGCAGAGGCGGTAGAGACTGATACAGTTACAACGCTTAGATGATATCCCCATAGGTACTTGGATACAGAAGGCGTAGAGTGATGTGGGCCTAATGCAGGTGTGTAGGTATACATGTTCCACATCGACTCAGTGGTCAATCGGTCCTATTTCTGTGCTGTATGATTCGCTGATAATGTTTAGTACTGAGGTGGCATTATGTTCCTTTTTATATTCTTTGCTTTGGCCAAAATGTTGCGTTTCATCATTTCCTATTCCAATAATTGTTACATTTTTAACATGCAATCAATAAATAAATTAAATGAGTGCATTGATATGTCTGTCACATCCTTTTCCCAGGAAATCAGTGGCACTTTGTTATTCAGATACTCAGTGAGATGATGTCTCTGTTCAGTAATTCAGCGGCAATCATATTGTCATCAACAACAACATTCTGGATGTTCACTTCAAAAATTGAAGTTGGGCTACCATAGCTGAATGGCTTCTGTTTATGCTTGGTGGGTTATGTATTCATTATCTGCTTTTAAAATTCTCTGTTCTTATTTTTCAGACGTGGGAGCCAGTTATTTCCCCTGAGGTGAGTCATTGCGAGAATTGGAGAATGTGAATGTCAGTGCCGCAAATGAATCACATTTGATTGAGTTAACTTCATCTTATGGAAACTTAGTGTCAATAACAGAGAGGGTGACGTCACCCAGAGTTTCAGTTCCGCAATGCATTTTGGGAGGGGGGGGGGGGCTGAAAGGGGGACTTGACTAAGAATGAGCCACCAGGGATAGATAAATGTGGAAACCTATGATCAGCAAGTTAGGAACTGGGAGGGGTGGAGATTGATGTGGGGAGGAAAGGCATATTTGAATCATCTTCATACTGTTGTGTTCCAGCATCCACAAAACAGTAAACCACAGCAGAACAAAAAGCCACTGACAAGAAAAGAACGGCCTGAGAAATGTGACAGCAGTGAGAGCAAAGAGAATCAGCGAGCCAAGTCAGACGAATCCCCAGAGGAGCGGAGTGCTGACGAGGATTCACAGAAATCTGCACAGAAGAGAAAAGGTATTGCATTGATTTAAATTGGAGTAGTTTGTGGCTTGAGGGTGGTGTACAGAAAAGGATATGTTTTCTCTCTCTGCATTCTGATGAGCAGTCATCGACCTGGATGTTGTTTCTGTCTCCGCAGATGCAGCTTGACCTGCTGAGCAATGCCAGCTTTTTCTGTAGAAACCAGGAGCTGATTTACATAAAAGGACACAAAGTGTTGGAGTAACTCTACTGGTCATGCAGTATCTCGGGAGAACACTAATGGGTGACCCTTCAGTCCCTTCAGGAAGAAGGATCCTAACCTGAAACGTTACCTATGCATGTTCTCCAGAGATGCTGGCTGACCAGTTCAGTTACTCCAGCAATGTACTATTTCTGTTTTTATGCCAGATTTACAGCATCTATAAATTTTGCTTTTCATTTCTGCCTCCATACGTGTCTCAAGAAAGGAAGTGATGCTCCATCTAGTTTTGGAGAATAAAGTTGAGTGTATGAAGCATATTCCGAGTGTGGTTCTGATAGGTTCAGATGTTGTGTCATTTAGTAAGGCACGGATAAGAGATTTGATAGCAATTCTCTGCAACCATGATATGCTATTTCTTGAGACGCGGTGCAAATGCTTTCCAATAGTATCAGTCGTATTCTTTCCTGGGTCAGAGTTAGAGGCTCAAAGTGACTCCCCTATGGGGAGTGTTGGAGATGCTGTCTTTCTGAAGAAATGTTAAACAGAGGCCTTTCGGTTCTTTGGTGAAGATATAATATGATATCGCCTCTTTCACAGAACAGGTAGTTTAGAGATACAAGGTGGAAATGGGCCCTTTGCCCACCAGGTCCATGCTGACCATCGATCACACGCACACTAGTTTGATCTTATCCTGCTTTTGCATCCTACACACTAGGGGCAATTTACCAGTGCCATTTAACCTACAAACTTGCACACCTTTGGGATGTGGAAGAAAACAAGGGCACCTGGCGAAATCCCACGTGGTGATAGGGAGAACTTTCAAACTGCACACAGCACCCGAGGTCAGGATCTAAGCCGGGTCTCTGGCGCTGTGAGGCAGCAGGTCTATTGCTATTGTTCTTTGAACGTCTACGACTTGTTCATCGTCACTAAATGCAGATTATCTCCAGTGTCCAGGTATCCGATGCCTCTGTGACCAGGTAAAGAACATTGCAGAAGGTGCAGAACACTGTGTAGGGTGACAAAAGCAGAAAGTCCTGGATTTGCTCAGCAGCTTAGGCGGTCAGCCTTAAAAGAAAAACTATTTCTCGGTTCAAGACCCCAATCAGAAAGGGGAACGTTTGCAAATTGATGCGGGGAGAAGGGTTCGGATCAGGGATTTATGGTGGTTAAAAAAGCAAAACATACCCCACAAGCGGCAATTGGCCATAATCTCAGCAACATTTGGCTAGGGGTCATAAAGGCAGACTTTGCCAATAATGGAAATACATAAAAAGATCATTGGTAATCTGGATTATCCCCTGTGCCAAGGATTAGTGATTAACAGGATGTAATAGTAGGATAAAGCAGTTAATCTTTGGCAAGGGCTGTGATGAATTGCCAAGGACATCAGAAGTAAGGGACAGAAGTTTAGGGTGAATGGTGGCTGTGTGGAATGATCTTCCTGCAGAAGTGGTGGAGGCAGGATCGATTTTAACATTTAAAAGTAAAGTGGATAGGTATATGGACGGGAAGGGAATGGAGGGGTATGGTCTGAGTGCAGGTAGATGGGACTAGGGGAAAATAAATGGTCGGCACGGACTGGAAGGGCCGAGAAGGCCTGTTTCCGTGCTGTAATTGTTATATGGTTATATCAGCTTCAGCCATTAGAATTGATTTGGTGGCAGGAGGGACTCATTCAAGGTGGATGGGATGTTTCTTAAATTAGCTGAGATCAAAGGTGTGAAAAGGTTTAGGCTAATTTCATCAGTGAAAATGTAAAGATATTTTATAAGCACACGGTAACAGGTAAAGGAAGGGTCAGAGAAAAACAGTTTGTAGGGCAGAGAGTATGGCTTAGGTATTTGTAAGGATCTGGTAAACAAAAATGTAGGAGAAACTCAGCGGGGTGAAGCAGCATCTATGGAGAGAAGGAATAGGCGACGTTTCGGGTCGAGACCCTTCTTCAGACTGATGTAGGGTGGGGAGTTGCGGGGAAAAGAAAGGAAGAGGCAAAGACAGTAGGCTGTGGGAGAGCTGGGAAGGGGGCGGAGGAAGGAAGCAGTAAGCAAGGACGACCTGGAATTGGAGAAGTCAATGTTCATACCGCTGGGGTTTAAACTCTCCAAGTGAAATATGAGGTGCTGCTCCTCCAATTTGCGCTGGGCCTCACTCTGGCAATGAAGGAGGCCCAGGACAGAAAGGTCAGATTCAGGAGGGGGGGGGGGGGGGGGAGGGGGGGTTGAAGTGCTGAGCCACCGGGAGATCAGGTTGGTTAGTGCGAACTGAGCGAAGGTGATGGGAGGAACAATCGCCAAACCTGCACTCAGTCTTGCTGTAGAGAAGTTGACACCTGGAACAGCGGATGCAGTAGATGAGGTTGGAGGAGGTGCAGGTGAACCACTGTCTCACCTGGAAAGACTGCTTGGGTCCTTGGATGGAGTCGAAGGGGGAGGTAAAGTGACAAGTGTAGCATTTCCTGCGGTTGCAAGGGAAAGTACCCGGGGAGGGGGTGGTTTGGGTTTACCACCCTCCACAAGGATTGATGGCCGTACCCTACAAAGAGGCGGGCATAGCTGGGGCCCATGCGCATAGCTATGCCTTGGATTTGGAAGAAACGGGTGGAGTCAAAGGAAAAGTTGTTAAGCGCAAGGACGCTAGGCGGAGGAGAGTATTAGTAGACGGGGATTGGTTGGTTCTGCGGTCGGTAGACTGGGATTGGTTGGTTCTGCGGTCGGTAGACGGGGATTGGTTGCTTCTGCGGTCGGTAGACGGGGATTGGTTGGTAGACGGGGATTGGTTGGTTCTGCGGTCGGTAGACGGGGATTGGTTGGTTCTGCGGTCGGTAGACGGGGATTGGTTGGTTCTGCGGTCGGTAGACGGGGATTGGTTGGTTCTGCGGTCGGTAGACGGGGATTGGTTGGTTCTGCGGTTGGTAGACGGGGATTGGTTGGTTCTGCGGTCGGTAGACGGGGATTGGTTGGTTCTGCGGTCGGTAGACGGGGATTGGTTGGTTCTCCTTTCCCATTCCCAGTTGTCCCACAAGCCTACTGTCTCTTTCTTTCTTTTTCCTGCCTCCCATCCCCCGACATCAGTCTGAAGAAGGGACCCAAAACTCTGCCTATTCCTTCTCTCCATAGATGCTTCCTCAACCACTGAGTTTCTCCAGCATTTTAGTCTACCTTTGATTTTTCCAGCATATGCAGTTCATTCTTAAACAGTAAGGATCTGGTATCTCTCTTCACAAAGAAATGTGACTGTATTTATCAATAAAGGAGGCATAGGTGATATTGGACAAAGCAAAAACTGGAGAATATACTTAAAGGAACAAAAGCTGGAGAATATACTTAAAGGACCAAACACCATCCTTCCAGTCATTCAGCCTAGTCTCTGCCAAGTGTTAATCTCAACCTCCTGATCTGTCTGCAATTTTCCTCCTCGTTTATCTAATTCCCTTCTGAAAGTTCCTGTTGAACTGTCTGGTTCCAGCTCCCTTCTGGCAGAGCATTCAGGCTTGGGTTATTTCTCCACTGTGTACTGTGTCATGTGTACTGTGCCAGAGTCTACCTATTCTGCACCTGGACATGGATTATTGATTTTCCTCCTTTTTGTGTGCAGGGTACAAACAGAAATGGGTCCCACTACAATTGGATGTAAAATCGGAGGGAGCACAGGAGAAACTGGTGACCCGCAGCAACCTGCGGCCCCAGACTGAGCCTCTACGTCCACCAGTCAACAACAGGAATGACTCTAAAGGTTTGTACCATTGATGCTTACACTCATAGCGCTGACTGAATTGTTGCCCAGACGAGCGCAAGCAGAGACGAGGCTGCTGCTGTTGAAGGATTACGTTTCTGATGTGCGGTTAGTTACTTTATTTAATTACACGTCTGCCGAGATATAGTGTAAAGCTTTTGTTGTGTGCTATCCAGTCAGCGGAAAGACTACGAGATTACAATCACGCCGTTCACTGTGTACAGATACAGGATAAAGGAAATAACGTTTAGTGCAAGATAAAGTCCAGTAAAGTCCAATTGAAGATAGTTTAAGGATCTCCAATGAGGTAGATGGTAGGTCAGGACCACTCCACCCTCTAGTTGGCGATAGGATGGTTATGCAAATAGCATAAGGCAAGATTTGGGTGGAACTATCCCAGGCATATGGGGGTGGATAAAGAGGTGAGATATGGCCATGGTGTAGAAGATCTACCTGGTGCTGCAGTGGCGAGCAGACTGTGTCACATTGTTGCTTCAGCAATGGGTCTCCCCGCAGCAGTGGAAGTGTGCTGGAGCGGTGATAGTTATTTAATTTGCTAGTACTCCAGGGATTAAACATGACATGAGAATGGGCTGCGTTTGCGAAGCTTTTGATTAATGGCTGGTGCTCGGTTAGTTAAATATCTGTTGTCATTGCATCTCTTGCTTTGTCTCTTTAGGTTACCATCGTGAGGAGAAGCATGACTCACGGGATTGGCGGGAAGACCGCGATGAGATATCCAGCGTCAAAAGCGAGGGTGGAACGATCCGCGGGGGCTTCAGAGGGCGAGGACGAGGGCGAGGCCGGGGGAGGGGACGTGGCAGAGGTGCTTCCCGCTGTACGTATCGTGCTGATGCCCACCTTACTGTAGTAGATAAGCACAGTCCAGTGATTGTACATCCATTTAGGTCTCTTAATCCCCTTAATCATAATCATAATCATACTTTATTAGCCAAGTATGTTTTGCAACATACGAGAAATTTCATTTGCCACACAGTCATACCAATGAAAAGCAACAAAACACACAAAATACATTTTAACATAAACATCCACCACAGTGATTCCTCTACATTCCTCACTGGCGAAAAAAACGAAGTTAGATCTCTTCCCTTCTTTGTCCTCGATCCTTCTGTTGTCGGGGCGATCTTGGCTCCCGCGACTGGCGGTTGAGCCCTCTGTGTTGGGGCGATCAAGCTCCCGCATCAGGTGGATCTCAGCTCCCCTGTGCCGGGCGATCAGACCGGTTGGGGCTGGTCAAACCTCCTGTGGCTTTGGAGCTTCCCGACATCAGTCTCTACCCGAGACTACAAGCTCCTCGATGTTAAAATCCGCAGGCAAGGGATCGCAGGCTCCGATGGCAAGTCCACAGCCCCGCCCGCGGTAGGGCTCAAAGTCAGTATTGTGCAAGGCCACCAGCTCCATGATGTTAGGCCGCAGAGCGACTGGATATAGGATCCGGGGGAAAGAATCACATCTCCGGCAAGGTAAAAGATTGAAAAAAAGTTTCCCCCCCACATAAAACAAACCAGAGAACATTAACACATACTTTTAAAACACAAAAAAGACAAAAAGACAGACAGATCATCGGCGAGGATGCCATCACTGACAATATGAGGTGCACAGTATTTGTCTCGTTCACGGCCCGTCTCCCCAGTGATTGTTACTGCCACTATTCAGCAGCTGGTTATAATATACAAGGCACACTGATGGCCAGGATTCAAACTGTGGATAAGTTGCAACAAGCACCTGAACTTTGTGTATTCTGCTGCGCGGCATCGCAGTGGCTTTTAAACATGTGCTGACAAAAGCTTAGGGTATGCACGTCCCTGTTAGAGTGACGGGCAAGGCAGGCAGGCAGGCAAACATAAGGAACCTTGGCTGACGAGGGAAATTGAGCCGTTGGTCAAGAATAACCTCATTGACTGGTTACTTCTCTCTGAACTAATGAGTTGGGTAGTTTTAAAAACCCTCCGGGGATGAATAAAGTTTTATCGTATCGTGCATGTTGGATGGTGTGGGCAAGTTGGGGCGCAGGACCTGTTTCCACACTATTATTCTAGTGATTAAACAGGAACAGGCCCTTTGGCCTGTAATGTCTCTGCCAACTATGATGCCAATTTAAAATGCGCATCAGCCTGCACCTGATCTGTATTTCTAGATTCCCTGCCTGTCTAAATACCTCTTAAACGCTGCTATTGTATTTCCTTCCATCACTTACCCCCGCAGATATTCACCCAGCACCACTGTGTGTCAAAATAAAACTTTGATGCAAGTCACCGTTAAATTTTACCCCTCCCATCTTCAACCTTTGTCCTCGAGTAGTTGAGACTGGGACAAATCTGCCCTTTCATGGATCTCATAATGTTATATATTTCTATCAGGTCTTCCCTCAGCTTCTGATGCTCCGGAGAAAACATACCAAGTTTGTCTATTCTCTCCTTGTAGCTAATTCTCTCTAATACAAAGAACATCCTGGTGAACTTATCTCTTCCGTACCCTCTTCAGAGCCTCAATATCCTTCTTGAAATGCGGCATCTAGAACTGCATCATGATTCAAATGTGGCTAACTAACGTTTTATGCAGCTGCAATGTTAAATATCAACTTTTAAACTTTACACCCAGACCGATGAAGGCAAGCATGTTGTATGCGTTGTTTATCACCCTATTTACTTGTTTTGCCACTATCAGGGAGCCGTGGACTTGTACCCCAAGATTCCTCTGTACATCAGTGCTCCTTGGGATCTTGCCCTTCATTGAACACATTCCTCTTACATTTGACCTCCAAACGTGAAACACCTTATACATATCGGGATTAAATTCCATTGGCATTTCTCTGCCCACATTTCAAACTGGTGAATATCATGTCAACTTCATTGGCAACCTTCCTCATTGTCTACAACTCCACCAATTTTCTTGTCGGCAAACTTCCGAATCTGCCCACCTACGTTTTGTAAAAAATGTTTACATATATTGTTGCTGAACACCGCTGGTCACAGACCTCTAGTCAGAATAACACCTTTCCACCACTACCTTCTGCCAAGCCAATTCTGAATCAATTATTGCGCAGGAGAACCCCCTTGTAAGAAATCTGGCTGCTTTTGACACAAGTTTGATGAGTGATTATTTCAGTTAAATGAGACTGGTTACTTCTCTCTGAACTAATGAGTTGGGTAGTTTTAAATAATTGCAGATTAGTGCAATAGGGTCTGGCCCTCCTTGGTGGAAGGATACATGACAGGAAAGGGAATGTTTTTAGTTGCTTTAATTCATTTTCTGAACCTGGTGTTCTGATTTATTCTGTTCAAACCTCATGCGAAAAATAAACACGCTTGAATAATATATTCTGTCCATAACTTAAAATGCCTCGGGTGAATTGTCCACATTACGCTTGTATTACTGAATATTTAACGGTTAATTTCCTTGTTCTAGCTCACTTCGACTACCATTACACCTACAATTCGAACAGTGACAGTAATGATGGATTGTACAGGCCGAAATTTGGTGGTGATATCATCTATTACTATGACAATCAGAGCAGTGCCGAGCTGTACACAATGGACAAAAAGCTGCTCAAAGACTACATCAAGAAACAGATGTAAGTGCTTTACTTATCTGTTTGTTGGCCTTGCTGCAATACCAAGCAGTTACATAGTTGTAGAAAGGAGATTTAGATATGTCATACACATGTCATTGGTGTCAAGGTTAGCATTTATTGTGATCTCCAGTTGATTGGATTCCTACCATGCACAGAGGGGATCATAAAAATTGTAACACAAGCAGATAGAGCGGTAAGGAAGATATTTGGTGTGCTTGATTTAATAGGTCAGGGCATTGAGTGCGAGAGTCAGGCAGTCATGATGCAGCTTCATAGGACTTAGGCCACATTTGGAATATTGCGTACAATTCTGGTCACCCCATTGCAGGAAGGATGCAGAGGCTTTGGAAAAGGGTGCAGAGGAGGTTTATCAGAATGATACATAGATTCAGGATGGAAAAATCAAATACTAAAGGACAGTTTTAAGGTGAGAGGAGCAAAGTTTAAAGGAGATGTTTTTTCTATACAGAGGGTAGTGAGTGCCTGGAATGCGCTGCCGAGGGTGGTGATTGAGCCAGATTACAGTGGCATTTAAAAGACTTTGAGACTTATGCAAGGAATGGGAGGATCTGGGTTATGTGCAGGTAAATAAGTGATAGTCTCAGCATCATGTTCGGCACAGACATTGTGGCCTGTTACATGTTAACCGTAAGTTCAAACTAGACGTCTCACTGGGCTGCTTCAGAGGCCAGTTAAAAGAAGGTCATGTTTTTCTTTTTGGAAAAGTGCATAAAACAAACATTCTATAACAATAATTAAAAGACATGTGGCCTGGTACACGGATAGGAAAGGTTTAGAGGGATATTGGCCAAATGTGGACAGCTGGAAATAGTGCAGGTGGGGCATTTGGATTGGCATGGGTATGTTGGGCAGAAGGGCGTGTTTATCTGCTGTATGACTCTGACACTAAATCAGCAAACCAGGCCAGTTTTTAATCTCAGTCCCATAGTTTCATTGCACTTTTACAAAACTAGATTATTTATTTTCAGGATTTCTAAATTGTGAAGTGAACAGATTGCTGTGGTGGGATTATAACTGATGGTCTGGACTACTTGTCCAATTGCAGAACTGCTGTGTTGGCAAAGGGCTATCTGTTACATTTCGTACTCTGCACAAGCTTGCGGGTTTCTATTTCTGATCTATTCCTTTGCCAGGCAGCCTGCCCAATGAGTGAGCACAGGACAGTTTTGTAAGAGTTATTATGTGTACTTCAACCTTGAATGTTAAGGGCCTGTCTCACTTGGGCGACCTAAGCTGTGAGTTTAGAACAGTTTACCCTGGACTCAAACTTGCGGCATGGTTGACACGAGGTCCTAGGAGGTCGTACGAGGTGGCTGGAACTCTCCTTCATGCTCGAGGGAGGTTCCCACCTACTTGCACCCTCAGCTAGGTCGCGGAAACATTTTCAGGATGTTGAAAAATTTTCCGCGAGTAGAATTTGGTCTGCATGGGTCTTTTTCACTCGTAGAAAGTGTCTCCACTCCTCTCTCCCTCTCTCTCTCCCCCTACACCCACCCCCCCCCCCCCGCGCTCTCTAAAGGACTTACGGTACTCTGTGGCAGCCGTTTACCTTCATCTTCATCGTGTAGACAGCGCACCTCCGCTTTCCCTGGCTCCCACCTTCACGATGTGTTTTTGTGTGGTGCGCGGTCGGTAGATGCAGCTCGCGGTTTCAACGCGGCCGGTCGATCCAGCTCGAGGCTTTCCAGGAGAGTGCCCTCGAACTTGAAGGTCGTATTAGGTCGCCCAAGTGGGACAGGCCTTTGAAGATAAGATCAGAAATGTTACAGTACAGTTTGAAATGCATGCACTGCATGGATTTTCAATGCTGGTACTGTTATCACATCTTAAAGTAAATTTTTGAACCTGATTATAGTTGCATTTCTGAACAGTTTTTTATGATTCTATTTGTACCAGTAGAACAAATTGATCTTGTAGTCAGTAGACAATAGGTGCAGGAGTAGGCCATTCGGTCCTTCGAGCCATCACCGCCATTCACTGTGATCATGGCCGATCATCCACAATCAATACCCCGTTCCTGCCTTCTCCTCTTATCCCTAGACTCCACTATCTTTAAGAGCTCTATCTAACTCTCCCTTGAAAGCATCCAGAGAATTGGCCTCCACTGCCTTCTGAGGCAGAGAATTCCACAGATTCACAACTCTCTGGGTGAAAATGTTTTTCCTCATCTCCATTCTAAATGGCCTACCCCATATTCTTAAACTGTGGCCCCTGTTGAAGAATAAGGGGTAGGCCATTTAGAACGGACCATCTAGTCATATAGTCATATGGTCATATATTCCATTTTAGGTGCAATCCCTGAAGTTTGTCCTTTGCTTATCTTGGATGTGGACTCTGAGCAAACTCTCTGAATCGGTGCACAACTGTTCTGAACTTTAGTCCAGTTAGAACTGTTCTGAACTTTAGTCCAGTTATGTAATCTATTTCAGCTTCCCCTATATTTGAGGCTTCCTTACTTTATTTAATTGTAAAGATTTGGCCATTGATATATTATCCATTGTAATTTTCTTTGTGAGAAGATGGTAGTGAGCTTCCACTTTGAACCACTTTGTAGAATATGAACTATACAGCCCGTGATGACCATGGCAAACATGATGCCAAATTAAACCGATTTCTTCTGCTTGCGTGATGCACATCCCTCCATTCTCTGCAGATTCAAGTGCCAGTGAAAAGCAGCACAAGCATCTACCACTCTGTACAAAATAACACAATTCTTTAAACTCAAAATCTATCTCACAGATAGACCCTCTAGTCTTCAGCTTTCCACCCTGAAAAAGATTCTGATGGTCTACCCAGTCTATGCCTGTCATTATTTTATAAACTTCTTTGTGAAAGATTACAGCAGGATCTTGACCGATTGGCTGAGGAATGGTTGATGGAATTTAATACAGAGAAGTGTGCGGTGTTGCATTTTGGGAGGTCCAACATGGGCAGGACCTACGCAGTGAATGGTAGTGTTCTGGGGAGTGTTGTAGAGCAGAAGGATCTAGGAGTACAGGTCCATGGTTCCTTGAAGGTGGAGTTGCAGGTAGATACGGTGGTCAGCTTTTGGCACACTGGCCTTCATCAGTCAGAGTATTGGGTATAGAAGTTGGGAGGCAATGTTGCAGTTGTATAAGACATTCGTGAGGCCCCATTTAGAGTATTGTGTTCTTTTCTGGGCACCATGTTATAGGAAAGATGTTGCCAAGCTGGAAAGGGTACAGAGAAGATTTACGAGGATGCTGCCAGGACTTGATGGTCTGAGCTATAGGGAGAGATGTTGAGTAGGCTGGAACTCTATTCCTTGGAGCGCAGAAGGAGGAGGGGTGATCCTATAGAGGTGTATAAAATCATGAGAGGAATAGATTAGGTAAATGCAGAGTTTCTTGCTCAGATGAATCAAAGACCAGAGGACATATGTTTAAGGTGAAGGGGAAGAGATTTAATAGGAATCTGAGGGGTAATGTTTTCACACAAAGGGTGGTGGGTGTATGGAACAAGCTGCTAGAGGAGATAGTTGAGGCAGGGACTTTAACAGTTTAACAAACAGTTAGATGGGTACATGGATACGACAGGTTTGGAGGGATATGGGCCAATAGCGGGCAGATGGAATAGTGTAGCTGCTACATGTTGGCCGGTGTGGGCAAGTTGGGCCGAAGGGACTGTTTCCACGCTGTATCACTATATGACTCTATAACTTCTATAAACTCCTCTTGGTCTCTGACATTCCAGAGAAAATCCAAGTTCTCCAGGCAGGTACGGTTATGATGTTCCAAAGACATTTGGACAAGTACATGGCTGAGAGCTTCTGAGGGATAAGGGCCATGTGCAGCCAAGTGGGACTAAATACATAGACATCTTCATGGCCATGCGTCTGTGCTGTATGTCTCTATGAATCTCGAGGTGAAGCTTAATGGCCCTAATAAATCCACTTGTGATAGTGGACAATTCAACAACAGCTGTTGGGCAGAGGGGCTCCAGTAACCACCCATTTTAACAGTTGCGCAACTGAAACATTTACAAGCAGATTGCGGCACAGTGGCCTATTAGGTAAAACTACTGCCTCGCATCACCTGCGATCCAAGTTTGATCCTGTCCTCGGGTGCTGTCTGTGTGTGAACTTTGCACATTCTCCTTGTGGGCTGCATTGGTTTCCTCCGGGGGCTTCATTTCCCTCCCACATCCCAAGGGCAGCACCGTTGTGCAGTGGTCGATTTGCTGCCTTACAGCGCCAGAGACCCCGGATCATTGTTAGCTTGGAGAAGGTGACAACAAAACATACACAGATACATTGAGGACAATGAAACTGGTTGGAGAACGAGGAATGGGGAAGGATGGAGAGGGAAAGCAAGGGCTACTTGAAGTTAGAGCTCAATATTCATACAGCTGGGGTGTAAGCTGCCCAAAAAAAATATGGGGTGCTGTTCTTCCATTTTGTGCTGGGCCTCACTCTGACAATGGAGGAGGCGCAGGACAGAAAAGTCATTATGGGAATGGGAGGGGGAGTTAAAGTGTTTAGTAACAGGGAGATCAGGTAGGTTTAGGCGCAGGCCGGAGGAGTTTGGCGAAACGATTGCCAAGCCTGCGCTTGGCCTTGCATGTTCGAGGAGTCCACACCTGGAACTGTGGATACAGTAGGCGAGGCGCCAGAAAAGACCATCAGTGTCCTTGGATGGAGTCGAGGAAGGAGGTATAGGGGCAGGTGTTACATCTCCTGCAGTTGCAGGGGAAAGTATCTGTGGAGGGGGTGGTTTGGGTGAGAAGGGACAAGTTAACCTGGGAGTTGCGGAGGGACCGGCCTCAGTGGAGATGGGAAGATGTGGCTAGCGGTGGGATCCTGTTCGAGGTGGCAAAAATGTCGGAGGATTATGTGCCGGATGCGACGGCTGATGCGGTGAAAGGTGAGGACAAGGGGGACTCTGTCCCTGTTGTGATGGGGGAAGGGGGACCAAAAGCGGAACTGTGGGATATCGAGGAGACGCTCGTGAGCTCATCAAAGGTGGAAGAGGATAATCCCCGGTCCCAAAAGAATGAGGACATCTCAGATGTCCTGGTATGGAACACCTCATCTTGGGTGCAGATGTGGCGTAGAACAATACACTGGGGAGTTTACAGACAATGGGACAATTATTCTGTCTGCAAAAGGCAGGACATGTTCAATCCAGATAATTACACCTGTTTTTCTACGTAGGTGAAGGTTTTGTTTACAGAGCAGATTCTCTAATGGGGAGAACTTGACTGCTGGTGTTTTTCAGGAATCTGTACTGAGGCTCCAGCTGTTTTATTTATACAGTGCCCTCCATAATGTTTGGGACAAAGACCATCTATTTATTTGCCTCTGTACTCCACAATTTGAGATTTGTGATAGAAAAAATCACATGTGGCGAAAGTGCACATTGTCAGATTTTAAAGGGAATTTTTATACATTTTGGTTTCACCATGTAGAAATTATAGCTGTGTTTATACATAGTCCTCCCTCCCCCCCCCCCCCCCCCCCCCCCCCCCCCCATTTCAGGGCAGCATAATGTTTGGGACACAAGGCTTCACAGGTGTTTGTAATTGCTCAGGTGTGTTTAAATGCCTCCTTAATGCAGGTATAAGAGAGCTCTCAGTACCTTGTCTTTCCTCCTGTCTTTCCATCACCTTTGGAAATTGTTATTGCTGTTTTTCAACATGAAGGCCCAAAGTTGTGCCAATGAAAGTCAAAAAAGCCATTATGAGACTGAGAAACAAGAATAAAACTGTTCGAGACATCAGCCAAACCTTAGGCTTACAAAATCAACTGTTTGGAACATCATTAAGAAGAAAGAGAGCACTGGTGAGCTTAAAGGGATTGGCAGGCCAAGGAAGAAGACCTCCACAGCTGATGACAGAAGAATTCTCTCTATAATAAAGAAAAATCCCACTGTCCGACAAATCAGAAACACTCTTCAGGAGTCAGGTGTGGATTTGTCAATGACCAATGACTTCATGAACAGAAATACAGAGGCTACGCTGCAAGAGGCAAACCACTGGTTAGCTGCAAAAATAGAATAGCCGGGTTACAATTTGCCAAGAAGTGCTTAAAAGCGCAACCACAGTTCTGGAAAAAGGTCTTGTGGACAGATGAGACGAAGATTAACTTGTATCAGAGTGATGGCAAGAGCAAAGTATGGAGGAGAGAAGGAACTGCCCAAGATCCAAAGCATACCACCTCACCTGTGAAACACGGTGGTGGGGGTGTTATGGCCTGGGCATGTATGGCTGCCTAAGGTACTGGCTCACTTATCTTCAATGGTGATACAACTGCTGATGGCAGTTAATTAATTCTGAAGTGTATAGACACATCCTATCTGCTCAAGTTCAAACAAATGCCTTAAAACTCATTGGCCAGCGGTTCATTCTACAGCAAGACAATGGTCCCAAACATACTGCTAAAGCAGCAAATGAGTTTTTCAAAGCTAAAAAAATGGTCAATTCTTGAATGGCCAAGTCAATCACCCGATCTGAACCCAATTGAGCATGCCTTTTATATGCTGAAGAGAAAGAGAAGGGGACTAGCCCCCAAAACAAGCATAAGCTAACGATGGCTGCAATACAGGCCTGGCAGAGCATCACCAGAGAAGACACCC
This sequence comes from Raja brachyura, assembly GCA_963514005.1. The sequence continues at coordinate 69,395,581 of OY740791.1, forward strand.
AGCAACTGGCGATGTCCATGAATCGCAGACTTCAAGCAGTCATTGAATGCAAAGGATATGCAACAAAATAGTAAACATGACTACTTTCATCTACATGAAATTGCTGTGTCCCAAACATTATGGTGCCCTGAAATGTGGAGACTATGTATAAACACTGCTGTAATTTCTACATGGTGAAACCAAAATGTATAAAAATGTTTTTTATTAATATCTGACAAGTGCACTTTAACCACATGTGATTTTTTTCTATTACAAATCTCAAATTGTGGAATACAGTGCAAATAAATAAATGTGTGTCTTTGTCCCAAACATTATGGAGGACACTGTATAATTCATGAAGTAGAAATCGCTTCGAACTATGAAAAGCATTATTTTGAGCAATATAGATTGAATTACTAAAGAAAGATGGAGCTGGGGCAAGTGGATTTTAATGTCGCTAAATTGAGATGATCCATTTTTGATTCTAAAAATGTGGAAAAGTACATTTAAATGATCTAAAAACAACAATGAGCATCTGGAAGGATAGTCTCCGTGCCCTATATCTTCATTATAAATTGATTAGATTTAAAATAGCAATTACAAATGCTAATGAAATATTGGTTTTAATTTCTAAAGGATGAGAATATGAAAGGATCAAAGTTGTGGTATATTACACAAAAGCTGAGATGGACAATATCCAGAGAATATGTGTCATGCAGTTGTGTGCATGACACCTCGAGTAAGCTCCACTGGCCTAGCTGGGAGTGTGACACAAAATACTGAAGTAACTCAGCACGTCAGGCATGAGGAGAAATATAATGGATGACATTTTGAGTTGGGACCCTTCTTCGGACCTTCTGCTTGGGAATTTGCGAGGTTTCACAAAATGATACGTAAACCAAGGGATAAATAACGATATATGGAGAAATTGTGCAAACTCTTATTTATTCCCTAGATTCCGGGGTCATTTGTTGCTGATATTTCAAGATATTTTAATGTCTTAATTTGCAAAGATAAAGATAGTTTGGTCGAATATTAGTTTTAAATCTGTGATTGATGGTAGAAACATAGAAAAATAGGTGCAGGAGTAGGCCTTTTGGCCCTTTGAGCCAGCACCTGCCATTCAATATGATCATGGCTGATCATCGCAAATCCCTGTTCCTGCTTTTTCCCATATCCCTTGATTCCTCTTGGTCTCTTTTGAGAAACTCTTTTCTAGAGCATAGACTATCCTTCCAGATCTGCATTTTTTTTTAGACCATTTAAACATACTCTTATGCCACAGATGTTTGAATGGCTTAGGGACTAATGAGCTTCCACACATTCCTGTGCTTACATGTTAATTGTGGATGGTTTCCATTAACAATGCAGTGTGTTTACTGTGGAGTATATGGTGCAGTGTTGCAGTGTTTTTTCTCAGCGTGGATTTTCAGTGTGCGTATTGATTCTCGGAAGAAGGGTCTCGACCGGAAACATCGCCTATCTCCTTCGCTCCTTAGATGCTGCTGCACCCGCTGAGTTTCTCCAGCTTTTTGTGTAACCCTGTATATTGATTCTGTTTTGTTTCAGTGAGTACTACTTTAGCTTGGACAACTTGGAACGAGACTTTTTCCTGAGAAGAAAGATGGATGCGGATGGTTTCCTGCCAGTCTCATTAATCGGAGGCTTTCATCGAGTCCAGGCTTTAACCACTGATGTCAACCTTATCTTGGAGGTCATTACATGTTTACCATCTCCCCCTCATTTTTAAATAATTGCATTCACACTATGTCTTGGTTTGAAAATTAGGAACACCATCTCCCAATCTGTCTCGCTCTGAAGATCTGTTGGGTGTTGTTCCCAATATATGACAGAATCATAACTGCACCTATCCTTTTGGTACTGGTGAAAAATCATGGACTCATAACAAACTTGCCGAATCAAGTCCAAGCTGGTTGAGAAAGAGCTGCCCACCTTCCAGCACTGGTTCTGCCACCTGCAGCTCACAGCTCTCCAAGTATACGTCCAAGTGCTAGCAATCTGTGAGTTTCTGTCTCTACCGCCCTGACTTTTCAGGCAGCGAGTTCCACACTGGTGTAATTTGTGGTGTGTGCATTACTAGAACGATCACCCTCTTAAATTCAGTGCTATTAAAGGGAAACATCCCATATATCCCTTTCAACCACCTGTCCTAAAGCCTCCTGTTCCTCCATACTTCTCACACTGTGTATTCCCATGCATGATTGAGCTGAAAAGTAAGAGTACAAGGGTGAAGAGAACAACAGGTTGGGTCTAAAATCAGCACAGTAGCAGTAAGCAAATGGTAATGATTGATGGATGTTCTTCTGACTGGAAGACCGTGACCTTTGGAGTTCTGGATCAGTACCCAGACCTTTGCTACATATAAATGATTTTGATTTAACTGTAGGGAATTTCATAAAGAAGGTGAGCAGGAAGGAGTTCATAAGATCTAGGAGTAGAATTAGGCCATTTGGCCCATCAGCCTCTGCATTACATCCTTATTTTTGTATTCCAGCCCTCTCGAAATAAATGCTAGCATTGTTTTTGCTTTCTTTACTACTGATTCGACTTGCAAATTAACTTTTGGGGTAGCCTGCACTAGCACTGCCAAGTCCGCAAGGTGGCGCAGCAGTAGAGTTGCTGCCTAACAGCAAATGCAGCGCCGGAGACCCGGGTTCGATCCCGACTATAGGTGCTGAATGTACGGAATTTGTACGTTCTCCCCGTGATCTGCTTGGGTTTTCTCCGAGATCTTCGGTTTCCTCCCACACTCCAAAGACGTACAGGTTTGTAGGTTAATAGGCTTGGTAAATGTAAAATTTGTCCCTAATGGGTCGAGGATAGTGTTAATGTGCGGGGATCACTGATTGGCGCAGACCCAGTGGGCCTAAGGGCCCTTTTCCTCGCTGTCTCTAAACAAAACTGAACCTCTGACTTCTGGATTCTCTACCTTTTAGAAATTAATCTACGCCTTTATTCCTACGACCAAAATGCACGACTCCACACTTTGCTACACTATATTCCAAGTGCCACTTCTCAGCCCACTCTCTCAACCTGTCCAAGTCCTTCTGCAGCATCCCTGCTTTCTCTGCACTACCTGCCCCTCCACCTATCTTCATCTCATGTGCAAACTTGGCCACAAAGCCTTCAATTTTCTCATCAAAATCATTCACCTACACAGACTGTTAGACTGTAGGGAAAATATACTCGTCAGATGGGCTTAAAAGTATCAAATATAATTCAGAAAATTAAGGCATATTATTTAATAACATTGAAAGGTGTGGAGGAATAAAGTCACTTTGAAGTGTGGGTCTGGAACTTCTTAAAGGTAGCAGAGCTAGTTAGTAACAGTTAAGGCGCACAGAATACTTTCCCTTATTAGTTGAGACATAAAGTATCTGCTAGAACTCTAGGAATCAGAACTATTTGGATATAGAATTGGCGTGATGGAGGAAAGCAGAGGGTGGTGGTGGATGGGTGATTTTCAGACTGAGACCTGTAATGAGTGGTGTACCTCAGGAGTCTGTGCTGGCCCCATTGTTTGTGGTTTCTATCACTGATTTGGATGAGAATGTAAAAGGCATGATTACGTTTTCAGATTACATCAAATAAGTGGTTTTGTAGATAGTGAAGATGATTATCAAAAATGACAGCAGGCTCTTTGCACCCAGGCAACCTCATTAGACAATCCCTTACTGCCATAATGCTCTCCCTAATCAACAGCGCAATGCCCCTTCCCCTATTGGCATTATTGTTTTTGAAACCGAGGATGCTAAATAACTACTTAATTGAGGTGTATAACATTTGAGAGGCAAAAAGAGTGAATAGCAAGGACCTGTTTCCATGGCAGAAAGATTAAGAATCAGGCACAGATTTAAAGTACTTCGCAGAAGAATCAAATTGGAGATGAGGGAACTGTATTTATCACAGGATGGTGAGTGTACAACTCACTGAAAAGGTCAAGTCATAAACCCCATCATCTTTAAGCAGCTCTTTGTTGTTGCATACTAAAAGAAAACATAAAAGATAGGATGAGGAGTTGGCCATTTGGCCCCTTGTGCCTGCTCCACCACTCCATATGATCCTGGCCAATTATCCATATTTAGTACCATTCCATCTTTGACCCTCGAACCTAAAGAAAAAGGTCCAGCTTCATCATGAATATATTCAATGATTTGAGTTCAACTGTTTTCCACTTTCTGTTCCTTTCCTTGGTCTAAACGGTTAATCCTTAGACGTGACCGTTGATCCTGGCTATCAGGCACATCGCTGATTTTTAAATTTCCTCCAACCTTTGAGTTTCAACTTTGTCTGAAAGGTGATAAAACCCTTCATGACCCTTTTCATCTCCTTTTTCATTTCCATTAACCTGTTCAGTTCCATCTCTACACTTGCTATACTGCTCTCTGCAGTTTTGCGCTCATCGAGACTGGCATAGCCTTCGTTTCCTTGCCTTTTCTGCACCTTGTAAAGAGAAATCCGTGTTTGGGATTGGGAAGCTCACTCTCAGCCGCCAGACCTGGGCCCTGCTTAGCGCACCTGAGCTGCCTGACTGGTCTTGGGATGGCCCTGTTTGTGAAATTTACAGTTATACAGGACCAAAACAAGTATTGTATTTTGGGAAGTCAAACCAGTGTAGGACTTTCCCAGTACACAGTATGCCCTGTGAAGATGGTTATCAACAATTCCAGCAAAACCTTGATCAGCTGAGTAATAATAATGAACCATTTGGCCTACAACTCTTCCATGCTAATCAAGTTGCCTAACTGAGCTAGTCCCATTTTCCTCAGTTTGGCCCTTTCCCTTAAAACCTTTTCTATCCTTTGTGAGGTAGCCAAACTAGGGCAGGACCTTCACACTCAACAGTGGGGCACAGGAGAGTGTTGTAGAACAGAGAAGCCTTGGAGTACAAGTACATAGTTCCCTGAAAGTGGCAGCCAGGACCTTATTTCTTGGCGCACAAGGGTGTTCTTATAGAAGTCAATAAAATCATGGGCATCGATATGGAAAATGCACAGAGACTTTTTCCCCGGGGTAGTATGTTTGTGTAGGAAAGATTTAATAGAAACCTGAGGGATAACTTTTTTCAGACAGAGGGTGGAGAGTATTTGAAACAAGCTGCAGGAGGAAGTGGTTGAAGCCAATTCAATAACATTTAAAAGATGTTTGGACAAGGACATGGATAGGAAAGGATAGGAGGAATGTGGGTCAAACGCAAGCAAATTGGACTAGCCTAGATGAACATCTTGATCAGCATGCACCAGTTGGACCAAAAGCCTTGTTTTCTTGCTGTATGGCTTTGTATTGAGCCCTTTGGCCAACCTTGTCCATGCTAATCATTGCCTGACTAGTGCCATTTTCCTATGTTTGGCCTCTGGCCCCCTCTCCTTGTCCCTGTGCAAACGTATTTTAATTATACCCACCTCCACCACTTCCTCTGGCTGCTCTTTCCATATACGCACTGCCATCTGTATGGAAAAACATACCCCTCGGGTCCTATTCAAATATTTCCCCTCTTGCCTTAGATCTATACCTTTAGTTTTAGGCCCTTCCACCCTAGGGGAAAGACTGTGACCATTACCTTATCTTTGTCCCTCATAATTTTATATACCTCTATAAGGTCACCGGTCAACCTCCTATGCTGTAGGGAAAACAGCTCCAACCTAATCAGCTTCTCTTTGTAGCTAAAGCCTCCAATCCCAGTAACATCCTGATGAATCATTTCAGAATTGCACATAATACTCCAAATGCGGTCTCACCACTCTTGCAACATTGCATCTCAATGCCTGACCAATGAAGGCAAACATGGCAAATGTCTTCTTCACCACCCCGTCTACATGTGTTGTCATTTTCGGGGAACTAGCTGCTTGTCTCTCAGTTCTGCAACTCTCTCCTGGGCCTTGCAGGATTCACCCTGGTTTAATCGACCAAAATGCAATACTTTGTACTGTCTGAATTATATTCCTTATGCTGTTCTTGGCCCTTTTCCCCAGTTCATCTCGATCTTTTTGTACCCTCCTTCACCAAACCATCAGATCTGGAAATTTACTAACCGTGTCAAGTACATTCTGATCCAAATTGTTATTGTATGTGACAAACAGCATTGGATCCAGATCCGATCCCTGCAGCTTTCTGCTGGTCACAGGCCTGCAACCCGATAAACCACTATGCATCTTCTGACTCTTACCAACAGGCCAATTTTTATATTCATTCAGCTAATTTCCCTGGAATGCCATGTGGTCTAACTTTGCCGACCACCCTCCCATGGCGGACCTTGTCAAAGTCATTGCACTAGTCCACATGAATAATGCCTACTGCCTTGCCCTCGTCAATCCAATTGTTTGCCTCTTCAGAAAATTCTAATTTGTGAGACATGATTCCACACACAAAGTCATGTTAACTATTATCACTCCTTGCTCTGGTCAGTTAATGTTTGTAGCCTAACAAGGGCTTCTTACCAGGTTGTGTTGTTTTGTTGCGCAGGCTTTGAAGGACAGCACTGAGGTGGAAGTGATAGATAAAAAAATCCGAAAGAAGGAAAATCCTGAGAAATGGCCCCTCCCGGAGACGGATTTCACACGACTGCTGAACTGCCCAGAATTCATTCCTGGGCAGACGTACAAAAAACAGACAGGTAAGGTTAAGATCAACACTGGTTAGTTGGTTTACGTTAACAGTGACTAGTTAGTGTGGAGTTTAATGGAGGTTGGGATTTCGGACTGGTTGGCTGGTAATTGAGTTGGTAAACAATTGACATTTCTGCACCGTCAGTCATTGTTTTGCAGAGCATTTCTTCCTCTCACACTTGCTCTCGCTACTTTCAGAATCAGCTCCAGGTTCCCCGCAGGCTGGCAGTGCGGCAAGCTCGAAGACTGAAGAACCCAGTAACTTGAAGACTTTGCCAAAAGGACTTTCCACCAGCCTCCCAGACTTAGACTCTGACACATGGATCGAAGTGAAGAAACGGCATCGGCCAGCTCCAACAAAACCAAAGGTGAGTCTCAGAGTCTCCCACACCTTCAAGCTCTGCCCCTTTCTGGGTTCTAGTCACAGCCATCCTGGGCCCACTGACCTGCTGGGTCCCATTGTGGTTTTCCCTTGCCAACTCCTGGCCCTCTCTGCCCCAGACATGTTCCTATTCTTTCTATGTTCCATTGCTGGTGCAGTTTATATTCAGCATCAACGTTCTGAATGGCAGATTTATGCTATTGAGCTCGTGAATTTAAGTACATTGTTCCATTTCCATCTGATTGGTTTGGGAATCAAAATTATTTCAGGAACTTAAGAGCTGGACCTCGCAAAGTGGCTGCGATATCTCTGTGAACGTCCAACTAGATCATGAGTGTCCAATGGGAAAGGAAATTTGCCATCCTTAATGGGGACAAAAACTCAAGGGATATTAGCTGCACAACAAATAAGTCAGAGATACTGATGGTGAATGGATTTCAGAATGCGTCATTGTTTTACAAGGTTAATATCGAGCTGCCAAGGGGTCTAGTACCCCCAGTTCTAAACCATTATCCCCACTACACTTCAAATGCCATCTACTGATATATTTGTAACAATGCAGAGGGGATATTTCTGCTGTGAGGTGAATTGAGGGTATAGTATATTACAGTACAGCAGTGATATGCTGGATCTCTGTTTCAGAAGTCCGAGGAACCCAAATCACAAGTATGTTTGAAGCCAGAGCAAGAGGAGCAGGAGGAGCTGGATTTCATGTTTGATGAGGAGATGGAGCAGATGGTTGGGCGCAAGAACACATTCACCGACTGGTCAGACGAAGACTCCGACTGTGAAATTGATGATCATGATGTGAACAAGATTCTAATTGTGACCCAGACCCCCCCGTACCTGAGGAAACACCCTGGTGGGGACAGGACAGGCAACCATGTCTCCAGGGCAAAGCTTACATCTGAGTTCGGCAAGGTCATTAATGATGGTCTGTACTACTATGAACAGGATCTGTGGAAGGAGGATTATGAGCCAGAATATGCAATGATAAAGGTAATTCAGCGGGTCTTTGGTGAATGTGGAGCAGTAAAATTGCAAACTATGATTGCTGTATTTCAGAGTTTCAGAATTGTTTCACTGTAAAAGCTGTTTCTTGCTAAGATTTATTGTTGGCGTTTCTGCAGCCTGTCGGGCTGAAACCTCCACTGTTACCAGTCCTGTTCCACTATAAAAGGTCACATCATTTTCCACCGCCACCAGAATCGGCCTGTATCACCTTTGTCAGTGGTCTGGGACTGTTGTATACAATTTGGTGAAGGGATTGAAGTGTGCAGTACAGGTTGCATTTATACCAACATTCCTCATTTGACTGTTCATAAGTCAGAAAATATGTAAAATCTGTCTTAAAAATATCTCTGCAGTATTGTAATGAATTACACCGAGGTCTTTAAGATTGATATGAAAGAACAATTATTAAAATTGGAGAGAGAGGATGCCGGTCATAGAAAGAAGTGTATATACATACATCAGACTTAGAGATATCATATTCTGAAGAAGGGTCTCGACCCGAAACGTCGCCTATCTCCTTCGTTCCTTAGATGCTGCTGCACCCGCTGAGTTTCTCCAGCTTTTTGTGTACCCTCATATTCTGAAAGATGGTCTGTATGAGCAATATCCATTGGTTACCCAGGGACAATGCAGTTTAGGCTATTGTCATGTGTAGTCGGCCTGTATGTGATGGGATTTGAGGAGGGAGGGTTGAGGAACTGTCCTCATTGGCGCTGGGTTTGGAAGATTGCTTTTTACCTGTGAGGTCACATCTCCCCTTCAAACTGTTGCCATTATTTTGGTTGATTCTGCACCATATGGAGAGCGTGCATGACCCAGTTCAGTGTACATTACACACAGCTGCTATGCCCTTTTCACAGTGACTGGTTTCATAGTTTAACAAAGAGTTCTGCTAAAAACATCAGTGGTTGAATGTTCCAGACATGATGGTATCTGAAACTAACCGGGAATTGCCAGTAGGTCATTTTTGCTTACTTCACAATTATCATTTGTGTTTTATCCTCGTGTTACATTCACCCGTGAAAACCTGACTGAAGTGGACCCACAATATAAGCTAGGGTGCATTTGGGGTGTGCAAAATGGATGTTACTGATTGACGCAGCACTCCAATCAAGATTTCAATTCCTGTGGGCAGTGGTGGAGCTGGTAACTTGAAGGGAACGTGCAGAGTCAGTGAGATCAGGCGGTCAGGGTGATCTCTGGTGCTTCCCCCCCCCCCCCCCCCATGCTTTGTTTCTTTGCTCCATATAACCCTCTTCCACCCTGCCTCCCCTCCCTTGCTTTCCTTCCTGCCTCCCATCCCGTCACTCCGCTCCCCTGCTCCCCTTGCAGCATGGTGGCGCAACGATAGAGTTGCTGCCTCACAGTGGCAGAGCCCGACTACTGGTACTGTCTGTATGGAGTTTGTACATTCTCCCTGTGACCGCGTGCGTTTTATCCACGTGGTCTGCTTTCCTCCCACATTCCAAAGACGTACATGTTTTTAGGTTAATTGGCTTCGGTAAAAAATAGTTAAATTGTCCTTAGAGTGTTGGATAATGTTAGTGTACGGGGTGATTGCTAGTTGTCGCGGGCTCGGGCCAAAGGGCCTGTTTCTGCACTCTGTCTCTAAAGTCTAAAGGATGATCCATCTCGGCTTCCCTCTGTTAGACAAAACAGTTGTTAATTCCATGCCATCACCTGCATGGGTTTTCTCTGGGTGCTCTGGTTTCCGCCCACACTCCAGATTAATTGGCTTGGTTAAATTGTCCCTAGTGTGTATGAAGGATAGTGTTAGTGTACGGTGATCGCTGGATGCAGACTAGGTGGGCTGAAGGGCCTGTTCCTCTCTTGCTCCCCTCCCTCCCTCCCTCCCTCCCTCCTTGCCACCGCTCGCTCCCTATCTCCCTCCCGCGCCTCCCTCCCTCACAATGCTCCCCTCCCTCTCATTGACGCTCTCTGTACCTTGCAGCAAGAAGTGGAGAATTTCCGGAAGCTGCACATGATCAGCCGCGAGGAGTTTAACAACTTGGCACCGGAACCGCCCGTCGATCCCAACCAAGAAGTTCCCCCTGGACCTCCCCGGCCACAGCAAGGTAAATGTGTTCCTGAGGTGGATTCTCACAATGCTGCTGCTGTCGAGCTTGCTTAATAATGGCAGCGACTAACTGGCAAGAGCTCAGTAACTGTTTGACAGTTTTTGTTTCTGCACAATGTTGACTGGAGCTGACTGCAGTGTTTTCCCTGGTGCCACTTACATTTATGGGCCTGTCCCACTTAGGCTATTTTTAGGCCACTGTTATAGTCGTAGCAGGTCGCCGAAAAACCGGCGACTGGACCCCCCTTCGACATATAATTTGCCGGTGACAACCTACATCATCCTGGTGACAACCTACGACAGCACCTATGTCAGGAGAAGGCAAGCTACGCTCATTGGCATCAAGCCGACTGTCGGCGAACATTTCAAATTCCACCGGCGACCAGAAAAACACGACTGAGTAACTACACGCGATCATACAGGTGACACCCCGGCGGCCATGTGGCGACAGCCTAGTCACCTAAAAAAACGCCTGGTGGGGCAGGGGCATTACTTTCCTCCACCATTTGTGACTCCAGAAGCAGAGACATTGTGCGTTTGGAAGCTGCTGCACATGAACATAATTTCCCAAAGTTCAATCTGCTGCATTACACATTCAATGTGTGCCTGGTGCGTGGGGGTAGAGGAGGAGTGGGGAGGACGGCGGGTAAGATCGTGGCTGGGAAAGGAAGTGGTGAGAAGGGCGGTCAAGGGAGTGGCAGAGCTGCCAAGTAGTATGGATTTTCCATATTTTATACGGAAATGCGATAGAATACTGATGTGCGATTTTGTGTTGTTAAATATGGAGTTTAGTTCCGTCTGAAGAAGGGTCTCGACCAGCAACGTCCCCCATTCCGTCTCCAGAGTTGCTGCCTGTCCCGCTCCAGGTTTAAACAGAGCGCTGTCAGTTTAACGCATTGGGAATTTAAACGAAGAGCTGTCGGCTGTAGTGCTATGGGTTCTAAATGTAGCGCTAACGGCTGGAACGCTATGGACTTTAAACATAGCGCTATGAGCTTTACATATAGCACTATTGCCACAGCACTATGGATCATTGACTGTTCGGGAAAATTCTCGTATAACAATGAGTCTTTGGGATTCTCCTTTTCAGTGGCAGCTGAGCCTTTGATTATTTTTCAGGCACTGGTAGAATTCTGGATAAGCCTAGTGGTGAAAGGTTACCAGTGGCATTGCAGTTACATTGGGATTGGCCTTGATTTTACAGAACGGTGGGTGGACTCAAGGGGGAGAGAGGGAGGGGTGGAGAGGATGGAGAGGGAGAAGGGGGAGAGGGGGAGAGGGAGAATGAGAGAGGGAGGGAGGGAATAAGAGAGGGAGGGAGAAAAAAGAAAGGAGGGTGGGAGGGAAAGAGGATGGGGAAGGGGGAGGGAGGGAGGCTTCCAAAATGGCTTCTATATCATCATCTGGTGCTAAAAGCAGCAAGCCGCCATTCAAACAACTGTATACCAAGAGATGGCAATGAATGCACTGTCAAGTAAGGTGCGTAGAAGACATGTCAGTTGGTAGCAGAGTTATGCATTCTTGTACTCTTACATGGGTATGGCCGCACATTTAAAAAAAATCAGCAAAATGGCGCACCGCGTAAAAATACTGATTTCCTCAGCAAAATACTGATTTTCAGGTACTAGAATACTGAAATGCTCTGACAAAACTCTCCACGATGGTGGAGAGAGTCAAAAACTTCAAATTCCTGGGCGTGCATATTTCCGAAGATCTTTGCTGGACCCAGCACACTGATGCATTTATAAATAAAGCGCATCATTTTTTCACCCTCCCTCATTTAAAACTTTTAAAAAAGTGCATTTGCACTAAGATTTAATGTGATGTAGGTGCCACCGATACTCTTTCGTTATCCAAATCCAATCATTAAACTTTGCTGTGCTGGGTTAGGCTGGCAGATTCTTTCTCTGAAGGACATTTGCAATGAAGGACTCGGTGTTCTTGTTACATCATAGCTGGTAAATGCCCAACAGTCAGTATAGATTTGAAAAAATCATTCCCAAAGGGGGGTTTTGTAAACTTTTAAATGTCACTTTAAAACTTTTAAATCTCCCCCATTACATCCCTCTCCTTTCGACAATGTAAGAAAACAGGGCCCGACTTCATCTCCGACTGAGTCTTTTGAATAACGGGGGAGGAGGGAAAGTTGGGGGGGTGACATCACTCACAGCTCCAGGAAGAAGGCACGCAGACCCATTGTGACGTCATCAGTGAAAGACAGTCGTTTTTAAATTCAGTTTTGTCAGATTTTTGAACATTTTCATTAATAACTTGAGAAATAAAGCATTACATTTTCAGATTAGGCGATTTTGGACTCCAGGGGAAAATGTCTACATATGTAAACATTTTACCGTTACCGCATTGTTTTTTCGCGAAGATGTGATCACACACACGATCAAAGTTTTATAAGTATAGAGATAGATAGATATGTGTGTGTGTACTTGTGAGTATGTGTGTGGGTGTGTATACATACACTGAACTTTTTTTCCTCTCGTTTATCATATTATTTACAATGTACTGTGTTTACATATTCAGTTGTGCTGCAGCAAATAAGAATTTCATTGTTCTATCTGGGACATCTGACAATAAAACATTCTTGACTCTTGACTGCGATGGCAGTAATGAAGGCAATTGTAGAGTTCAAACGGGTGTGTATACGTATAGAGTCATACAACGTGGAAACAGGCCTTTTGGCCCAACTTGCCCATGCACACATATCTGAAAAGAGAATTTTCAATGACTTGGGAGAGGGTATTTGGGTGAGCTTTTTGGTCACCTTCCATACTATAACAATACAGTGATTCTCAGTCTAGCTCCCTTTTTCTCCTGCCCTTCCACTGCCCAACCCTTTTCCGTTTTGTTCCATCGTTGGCAGCTCTTGTCTGGTGCCGCGAGACACTTCATCCTGCCTCCCCACATCCACACCCTTGACTGGGCACCTTGATGTGTGCCCTTCAAAATCCTTAATACAACTCCGCCAAAGGGAGTTACTTGTATTGAATCCCTCATCTGAAGGAGAGGGAATGTATGTCTAATTGCTTAACTTTCAGTTATTGAGGTCTGTTGTTGATAACGTGATGATTGGTGGTTTATTAATCTCTTTTAGTGTATAGCATTGATAAAAGCAATTCTTTGGTACGTTTACTTAGTGTAACAAACTCTATATCTGTTCCTAGTCCCTACAGATGTATTGGCCAACAAGTTGTTTGGTGCGGCTGAACCACCTGTGTCTTGCGTGGCACGATCTTTGCCAACAACAGTGCCAGAATCACCAAGCTACCGGGGTGCACGCACACCCCGTACCCCTCGTACCCCCAGATTAAAGGATCCAAGCCAAACGCCCAGGTTCTATCCTGTTGTGAAGGAAGGAAGGCCATTGGATGCAAAGGTAAGAGTGGCTGAATCTGCACCTTTTGGAGATAAGTTCTAATAATTTAAGAAAAACTGTTCTTTATCAAACTGGTATTTCAGTGAAGTAACTGCATCCTACAGCTTCACCCAGTACTCTTGAATCATCGAATTGTAGAAAATGAATGAGGCAGGAGTAGACCATTCAGTCCTTCAACTTATCCCCGGTCCTAACGTACAAATCCAGCAGTTGGTATACGGTCTTGCAGATCACAGTGCCTCAAGTACATGTCCCAAATCGGTTTAAGTGTAAGGGGATGGCTTTTGCATCTCCCACTGTTGCAGGTCCCCATCACCCTTTGGTAACACCAAGGCAGAGGCCATTCACCATTATCTTACCTGGATTAGAGGACTCTAGTGATGGAGAGAGATTGAATAGGTGGGCTTGTTGTCCGTGAAGTGGTGAGACAAATATATAAGATTATGAGAGGCATAGATAGGTAAATGTTTAAAATGTTCTTCCCATGGTAGGGTATTTTATTTCATTTTTTAATTTTCAGAGGTTGATATCTGGAACGGGTTGCCAGGGAGGTGACTGAATCCGATACAATTACTGCAATTAAGAGTATTTCAACCATTAAATAGGCAAAACATAAAATAAGATGATTTTAATGTGGGCATGGGATTAATGTAGGTGGTCAAAAAGATCAGTTTCAGTGTGGTGGGCCTGTTTTGTACAACTGGCCGTTTCATATTCCCAATAATCCTTTAAGTGCTTTACATCTCTGCAGCTTGGTGTTTTGCCACTGTGCGAAGGATCTCAGCTCCACATAGAGTCATGTTTAAGAAAGAACTGCAGATGCTGGAAAAATCGAAGGTAGACAAAATGCTGGAGAAACTCAGCGGGTGAGGCAACATCTTTGGAGCGAAGGAATAGGTGACGTTTGGGGTCGGGACCCTTCTTCAGACAAGAAGGGCCTCGACCCGAAACATCACCTATTCCTTCGCTCCATAGATGTTGCCTCACCACATAGAGTCATAGTCATAGAGTGATACAGTGTGGAAACAGGCCCTTCGGCCCAACTTGCCCACACCGGCCAACATGTCCCAGCTACACTAGTCCCACCTGCCTGCGCTTGGTCCATATCCCTCCAAACTTGTCCTATCCATGTACCAGTCTAACTGTTTCTTAAACTTTGGCATAGTCCCAGCCTCAACTACCTCCTCTGGTAGCTTGTTCCATGCACCCACCACCCTTTGTGTGAAAAAGTTACCCCACAGATTCCTATTAAATATTTTCCCCTTCACCTTGAACTTATGTCCTCTGTTCCTCGATTCCCCTTTCGAATCGAGTATTTCTGTGCATCTTCCCGATTTATTCCCCTCATAATTTTAACACCTCAATATAACCATATAACAATTACAGCACGGAAACAGGCCTTCTCGGCCCTTCCAGTCCGTGCCGACCATTTATTTTCCCCTAGTCCCATCTACCTGCACTCAGACCATACTCCTCCATTCCCTTCCCGTCCATAGACCTATCCACTTTACTTTTAAATGTTAAAATCGATCCTGCCTCCACCACTTCTGCTGGAAGATCATTCCACACAGCCACCACTCTCTGAGTAAAGAAGTTCCCCCTCATGTTACCCCTAAACATCTGTCCATTAATTCTCATGTCATGCCCTCTTGTTTGAGGCACCCCACTGGTCACCGGCTTCCACCCTGACAAACAGCCATCCACCATTACTCTCTTGCATCTCCCATTCAGCCACTGTTGAATCCATCTTGCTACTCCGCCATTAACACCCAAAGATTGAACCTTCTTAACCAACCTTCCATGGGGAACCTTGACAAAGGCCTTACTGAAATCCATATAGACAACATCCACTGCTTTACCCTCATCAATTTCCCTAGTAACCTCTTCAAAAAATTCAAGAAGGTTTGTCAAACATGACCTTCTAGGCACAAATCCATGTTGACTGTTCTTGATCAGACCCTGTTTATCCAGATGCTTATATATATATATTATCTCTAAGTATCCTTTCCATTAATTTGCCCACCACTGACGTCAAACTAACAGGTCTATAATTGCTAGGTTTATTCTATGAACCCTTTTTAAACAATGGAACAACATGCGCAGTACGCCAATCCTCCGGCACTATTCCCGTTTCTAATGACATTTGAAATATTTCTGTCATAGCCCTTGCTATTTCTACACTAACTTCCCTCAATGTCCTAGGGAATATCCTGTCAGGACCTGGAGACTTATCCACTTTTATATTTTTCAAAAGTGTCAGTACTTCCTCCTCTTTGAATCTCATAGTTTCCATAGCTACTCTACTTTTTTCCCTTACCTCACAGAGTTCAATATCCTTCTCCTTGGTGAATACCGAAGAAAAGAAATTGTTCAATATCTCCCCCATCTCTTTTGGCTCTGCAGATAGCTGTCCATTCTGGCTCTCTAATGGTCCAATTTTATCCCTCATTATCCTTTTGCTATTAATATAGCTGTAGAAACCCTTTGGATTTACTTTCACCTTTCTTGCCAATGCAACCTCATATCTTCTTTTAGCTTTTCTTATTTCTTTCTTAAGATTCTTTTTACATTCTTTATACTCATCTAGCACCTCATTTACTCCATGCCTCCTATAATTATTGTAGATATCTCTCTTTTTTCGAACCAAGTGTCCAATTTCCCTTGAAAACCATGGCTCTTTCCGATTTTTACCATTTCCTTTCAACCGAACAAGGACATAAAGATTCTGTACTCTTACAATTTCCCCTTTAAATGTCCTCCATTTCTCGTCTACATCCTTCCCATAAATCAAAATGTCCCAATTCACTCCTTTTAAATCATTACGCATTCCCTCAAAGTTAGCCTTTCTCTAATCAAAAATCTCAACCCTAGGTCTAGTCCATAATTATATTGAAACTAATGGTATTGTGATCACTGGTCCCGAAGTGCTCACCAACGCATGCCTCCGTCACCTGACCTGCCTCATTTCCTAACAGGAGGTCCAGCATTGCCCCTTCTCTGGTCGATACCTCTATGTATTGCTGCAAAAAATTATCCTGCATACATTTAACAAACTCCAAACCAACCAGGCCATTTACAGAATGTGTTTCCCAGTCTACTTTTGGAAAATTGAAATCTCCCACAATCACTACCTTGTGCTTACTACTAATATCTGCTATCTCCTTACAAATTAGCTCTTCCAATTCTCGCTCCCCATTTGGCGGTCTATAATACACCCCTAAAAGTGTTGCTACACCGTTCCCACTTCTCAGTTCCACCCAAATAGCTTCCCTAGACGAGCCCTCAAATCTATCCTGCCAAAGCACTGCTGTAATATCTTCTCTGACAAGCAATGCAACACCTCCACCTCTGGTCCCTTTAATTCTATCACACCTGAAGCAACGAAATCCTGGAATATTTAGTTTCCAATCACAATCCTCCCGCAACCATGTTTCACTGATTGCCACAACATCATATTTCCAGGTGTCAATCCAGGCTCTTAAGTTCATCCACCTTTCTTACAATGCTCCTAGCATTAAAATATACACATTTTAGAAACCCACCATCCCTTATTCTCTATTTATTATCTTTTTCCTCTTTCTCGCCTACATTTTGGGTCCGAGTGCTTCCCTTCTCTGCCTCTTGCCCCTCACCCTGTCCCCTAGCCCCCACTACCCGAGTCCCTCCCCCCAGCCTTTCTAATTTAAAGTCTCCTTTGCGAATCTCCCCGCCAGGATATTGGTTCCCCTCGGGTTCAAGTGCAACCCGTCCTTTTTATACAGATCATGTCTTCCCCAAAAGAGGTCCCAGTGATCAAGAAACTTGAATCCCTTCCCACTGCACCAGTCCCTCAGCCACGCATTTATCCTCCACCTCATTCCATTTCTACTCTCACTGCCACGTGGCACAGGCAGTAATCCTGAAATTGTTACTCTTTTGGTCCTTCTCCTTAACTTTCCCCCCAACTCCCTAAATTCTCCTTTCAGGACCTCTTCTCTTTTTCTGCCTATGCCATTGGTACCAATGTGTACCACAACATCAGGCTCCTCTCCCTCCCTTTTTAGAATCTTTTCGACACGTTCCAACACATCCGAGACCCTGGCACCAGGGAGGCAAACTACCTTCCGGGTCTCCCGACTGCGTCCACAGAATCGCCAATCTGACCCCCTAACTATGGAGTTCCCTATTACAATTGCCCTCCTCTTTTTGCCACCTTTCTGAGCATCAGGGCCGTTCTCTGTGCCGGAGGCCCGGCTGCTGTTGCTGCCCCCAGGTAGGCTGTCCGCTCCAATCGAACTCAAACATGAGTACCTATTTTCCAGGTGTACAGCCACCGGGGTACTCTCTAGTCCCTGCCTCTGCCCCTTGCCCTTCCTAACAGTGACCCACTTGTCTGGCTCCCGTGGTGTGGGAGTGACCACCTCCCTGTAACTCCTGTCTATGACCTCCTCACTCTCCCTGACCAGACGGAGGTCCTCGAGCTGTTGCTCCAGGTTCCTAACACAGTCCTTTAGGAGCCCCATCTCGACACACCTGGTGCAGATGTGGACGTCGGGAGGGCTATCAGCTTCCCTGACCTCCCACATCTGACATTCACAACAGTACACTGCCCTGGCCTTCATACTCCCCCCTTACACTGGACACAATATCAACACAAAATACACTACAAACTGCTGGAATCTGACGGCCAATCAGCTGCTTACCCTAGTCCATTTCCCACCAATCAGCGGCTTCCTAAAAAAAAAAACACTTCTCCGAATGGAACGTTATGGATTTTGGTAAACAAGCCCCGCGCTGGATTTTTATCCTTACCGGTCGGGTGTTGCTCCGCCCCCTCCTCCTCTTCCAACGGCTCCTGTGGCCCTCTGAAAAAGCAAGCCCCACGCTGGATTTTTAAGTTTACCGGTCGGGTTTTGTTCCTCCCCCATCTCCTCTTCCAACGGCTCCTGATAAGATCACCCTTCATCCTCCTGCGCTCCAAGGAATAGAGACCTAGCTTACTCAAGCTAGCTCAGACTCTCTAGTCCTGGCAACATCCTTGTAAATCTTCTCTGATCCCTTTCAAACTTGACAATATCTTTCCTATAACATGATGCCCAGAACTGAACACAATACTCTAAATGCGGTCTCGCCAACGTCTTATACAACTGCTACATGACCTCCCAACTTCCATACTCACTACTCTGACTGATGAAGGCCAATGTGCCAAAAGCCTTTTTGACCACCTTATCTACCTGCTACTCGACCTTCAAGAAACCATGCACCTGCACTCCCAGATCCCTCTGCTCTACAACACTACCCAAAGTCTTACCATTCACTGTGTAGGTCCTGCCCTTGTTAGACCTCCCAAAACGACCTCACATTTCTCTGTATTAAATTCCATCAAACATTCCGCAGCCCACCTGGCCATTCTATCAAGATCCTGCTGCAATCTTTCACAACCATCTTCACTATCTGAAAAAACCCCCACTTGTGTATCATCACAAATTTGCTAATCTTGCCCTTTGTTCTCATCCATATCATTGATAAAGAAGACAAACAGTAACAGGCCCAGCGCTGAACCCTGAGGCACACCACTAGTCAAAGGCCTCCAGTCCGTGAAGCAACCTTCCATCACCACCCTCTGCTCCCTTCCGTGAAGCCAATTCAGCTATCTCTCCCTGGATTCTATACACCCATCCTTCATCTTTATTACACAAGAACAACCAATCATATCTAACTAAATATGGGCTCATTCACCTTGTAAGGGCCATGATTGCCTTGGGATCTATTCCCTGACAATCCTGCAAAGTGAAGTGGTTTATTGGTAGTGGCTTACCTGTAGTGAAGGCTGAAATCTGAAAAATAATGCAAGTGTTTACTTTGCATTGTGTTGCAAAACTAAGAGCAAGGAGGGTGAGTTTATGCTGATGTAGTTTAATATGTGCATTTAACGTGGCCTTCTAAAGCAGGCAGATTTAAAATTCATCCACATGTTGTAGTGAAGCAAGTGACAGCTCACACGTGTGTGACTCCTTCATGGATTGCTGTCTTTCAGATATCTATTGCTAGTCATCACATCTCTGTTCTCTGCTGTTTATGCGATGACACTTTGTATTTCCCAACTCTTAAACTGATTAAATGTCAGTGCACCATTAAGATGTGGTAAGAGCAGCATTGTCCATTCTGTGAAGCTAGGCACTGTACTCGTCGCAGGTGATGGAGGTGTTGACATTTATTGCAGACTCCCCGAAAGCGCAAGACAAGACACAGCTCAAATCCCCCTCTGGAGAGCCACGTGGGCTGGGTGATGGATTCAAGAGAGCACAGGCCGAGGGCATCCTCCTTCAGGTTAGTGGGTCCACACACTGAGTCAAACTCCTGTTCTAAACAAATGGTCTGAGGTCACTTCCAGCGAGATTAACGTGAAACAAATGTTCAGGTAATATTGCAGGAAACGGCTGGTGGAGGGGTGGTCTGAGTGTCATTCTGCAGAAGTTCTGTAGATAGAGAGCGTGTGGCCAGATGATAATGAGGTGGGGTTCTGGGAGTGTTTGGCATACAGGGGGTGACGGATGTAATGTTATGATGGGGGTGGGGGTGAAGGATGTAATGTTATGGGAACCATGGGGTGGTTGTTCTGTTATGAGGCCTGTTTTGGGGAGGGGGGTGGTTTGGGTTGCGTGACAATATGAAAATGTGCTTGCTGTCGAATAAAGGCGTAGCAATAGCCTGACATTGGTACAGTGTGTGGATGTGGATGGCCCCTGCAGTTTGAGACAGATTAACACCGTGGCAACAGCTGTGAGGGGGGTAGTTGGGCAGGCATTATCTTCCGAGGCATTGTTGTTGGGCACTTGGAGTATTATTGCAGAAGTAGACTTGTATTAACTTTACTGTTACTATTAGATGTTAAACAATAAATGTTGTTTTCAGTTCAAATGCCAGTCCTTCTGAAGGAATCCCCGTGGCTGGTGGTTACGGTTGCACACCACAATCTCTTCCCAAGTTCCAGCATCCTTCACACGAGCTGTTGAAGGAGAATGGATTCACACAACACGTCTACCACAAGTTCCGCAGGAGATGCCTAAATGGTAGGTGCCTAGTGGACTGCTGCCCCCCTAAACCTTCTGACCCTACTCTGACTCGTTCATTTCTGTCCCCTTTGTCCTCCCGCTCCACCCACTAATCACCTATTTTTGTACCCATTCCAATCCTGGTGCCAACTATATATTTCATCCTTCGGTTCCCCCATCTGGTCTGGTTCCATCGGCCCTTCGCTCTGCTAATGGCTCATTTTATTACCTTCCCGACTTATCAGATTCCAGCATTGGCAGCTTTGTGTTCTGTTTATCACCCACCTAGCTGTCTCCACCTTCATCCTCCTCTTCCTTATTTCTGTCTCAATCTGCCTGTCATCCTTCACCCTCATTCTTCCAATGGCTCCTGTCTCACCACTCCACCCTTTATATGGGCATCTTTCCCACCACCCTTATGCAAGGCTTTGACTCGACAGGTCCTACCCCACAGGTGAGGTCTGGCCCACTGAATGTCTTCAGTAAAATGCTTGTTGCTTCAGATTCCAACATCTGGGGCCTTGTCACCTTTCCCACCAGTTGTTTGATGTCTGTACAGGTATTGGTCGGTTGAAAGGTTGCTACAGTCTAAAACTCGCATGGATCAGTAATTCCTCAATAATCTTTTGTGCACCTAGAAATGAGGTGCAAATAGGCTAAGGGGTTAAGCAGTAATTGTTACCCCAGATCAATGGCCACTGAGGCATCTGGGCAGATTAGTACATGGCCGTTCTTCTGGGAACTGCGATCTGGTCCTCATGGGAATAGAACTCAAACTGTGGGAAAATTCACTGCAGCAAGCCGTTGTTTTCAATAAAACAAGTTGGGCTCAATAAACAAGAATAAGAGGCATGAATGCAAGACAAAACAGCCTAACCATAACCCAAATGTAGCAGGAAGGAGCACGGGGTTTTCCAGGAAGTGGAGATAGACACAAAAAGTTGAAGTAACTCAGCGGGACAGACAGCATCTCTGGAGAGAAGGGATGGGTGACGTTTCGGGTCGGGTCCCTTCTTCAGAAGTGGATTTGAGTTTGTCAGACGCACATGTGTTGTGAGGTACAGGTACGATGACAACTTGCTTGCTACAGCATCACACTAAAACATCAATTATGCATAAATCACACATTCTTCAAGACAATGAAAAGAAAATGACTTACAAAAATCAAGGTATTAGTGCAAACGTGCATAATTCGAAAATGTCAATGAGGCAAGAGGTAGTCCCTGGTTTTCTGTTGCTGAGGTAGGATTCAGATTGTGCAGGCCATTTGTAGAAAAGTAGCTGTTCCTGACCCTGATGGTGTGGGACTCGGGCTTCTGTACTTCCTGCTCGATGGTAGCAGTGAGAAGATGGTGGGGATTCTTAATGATAGATGCAACCTTCTCGAGGCAGCCTCCACTTTGATGGGAAGGGGTGTGTATGTGATGGACCGGGCTGAGTCTACCACTCTCTACAGCTTCTTGTATTCCCAGCTTCTTGCATTAGAACTGCTGTACCAATCAGGATACTTTCTACAATACATCTGTAGATGTTTGTTAGAGTATTCAATGACATGCCGAATCTCTTTAAACTTCTAAGAACGTCTGATCAACTGCGCCTTGATTGGTTGAGTTTAGAGGTACAGCGTGGAAACAGGCCTTTCTGCCCACCAGGTCCGTGCTGACCAGCGATCACCCATACACCACTAGTTCAATCCTACACACTAGGGACAATATACAGAATCCAATTAATGTACAAACCTGCATGTCTTTGGAATGTGGGAGAAAGAAGGAGCTCCTGGGGGAAACCTACAGGGAGAACATACAAACTCTGTACCGACAGCACCCGTAGTCAGGATCAAACCAGGGTCTCTGGTGCTGTAAGCTGCGCCACCTTGTTCATGATTAAATCTATGTGCTGAGCCCAGGACCGGTCATCCGAGATGTTAATGCCCGGGAATTTGAAGGAAAAGTAATGTTAGAATCAATAGTTCTCCATCTGAATGCACACGGGGTAGTTGAGTGAATAGCACAAATATAAATGAACGCGTATGGTCTGAGATCATTTACAGGGATCAGGTTGCAAGGTGACCAAGGCTAGGATCCAAATATTCTGAGATAAATATCTCAGGGGAATAGACAAAAAGAAAATGAGATGGGGTGGCGCTATCGCAGTGGAGTAATTGAATATGTTCAAGGCAGAGATTGACCATTGTATGTGCTGTCCTCTGACTTATCATTCTCCCACAGAGCGAAAGAGATTGGGTATTGGACAGTCTCAGGAAATGAACACGCTCTTCCGATTCTGGTCATTCTTCCTGAGAGATCATTTCAACAAGAAGATGTATGAAGAGTTCAAGCAGTTGTCAGTAGAGGATGGGGAAGAAGGTTACAGGTAACCGATGTCCTACAGCAGCAGATCACTCCCCACATTGCACACCAGCCCTTTCATCTTTGTTTGTTCACATTTGGACATGGGTGAGGAAGTGTCTGATGTTGGGGGTGAAATAGAGCTCTGTACAGACTCATCAATGAATGGCCCTTTCTGCCTGATGTTTGCTGGGGAAGGTGTGTGGGCTGGTTGGTGTGAGGGTGGTGTTGAGTGGCTTGGGATATTGCTTAAAAAAACATAGGAAGTGAATGCAGAGCTAGGTCCTTTGGCCACGTGATTAAATTCATGCATTTGATTAAATTCATGCATGATCATTTGTAATCAAGGCCTATAAACTGTAGTCCATGTTTGCTGCACCTGCACATGATTCCTGTACAACACTGAGATCCAATTGAAAACAAAACTTTAATCCATCACCATTTGAAAGATACTTTTCTAAATGTACTAATGCGAGAATTAAAGTGACAGCAACCAGAACCTTGGAGCCAGTCACCCTTGCATCCTAGATGGAGGTGCTCTTCAGTCCTCAACCAGTCTTCATTTGCTTTTGCCCACTGGAGCAGACCACATTTTGAATACTAATTGCATTACACCAGGTTGAAAGAAGTGCAATTGAATCAGTGCTTCAGCTGGAAAGACAGTTTGGGCCTTTGAATGGAGGGAAAGCAAAAAAATGAAAGGGCAGGTACTGTATCTACTTCATGGGAAGGTGCTGTAAGAGGGGGGATGATTGGTGGAGATGAGAGGAGCAAGGAGTTGTAATGGGAATGATCCCTTTAAAATGCTGAAAGCTGAGGGAAAAGGGAGGGAAGAAGACTCCGGTGGTGCAATTCCAGGGAAGATTGTTGCGGTTTATCTCTCTACCGGCATGCCTCAAACCACACCAAGTTTCTCATAAAGTCATACAAGAGAGAAACAGGTCCTTCAGTCAACTTGCCCATGCTGACCAAAGTGCCCCATGTACACTACTCCCACTGGCTCATGTTTGGCCTATATGCCTCTAAACCTTTCCTATCCATGTTTGTCTGCTATAGATACGGGCTGGAGTGCCTTTTCAGATATTACAGCTATGGCCTTGAGAGGAAATTTCGACCGGAGATATTCAAGGATTTCCAGCAAGAAACCATTGTGGATTATGAAGCAGGTTAGTTGTTGCTTTGATGTAACTGATTTATTCTGGAATGGGAATGACAATGGTAAGTCTTCAACAGTTTCATAATGACTGGTTTTCTTGCTGTCATGAGAATTCCATTAACTTGACTATCCTGTGGCTCTCTGGTCACTTGTGCCATCATTAATAGAAAAGTGTAGTGCTGAGGCACTGCACATCACAAACTGGATTACATGAAACGGGAGGCACTGCATTAAAGGCAGGGGGCACTGCAGTGGATGAGACATTGTCAGAGGGACGGGCTTCTTAATGCTGAGGTCCCCCAGCCTCTTATCCAAGTAGAACAGCTCCAACCTGTCCCATCCATCTGAGCCCTAGTGACCATCCTGTGCATCTTCACCAGACCCAATGAAGTCCTCATTGGAGAAAAGATATGTTAACAATAGGCAGTGATTCTTCCCAAGATCATTTGCTTTTTTTATATGATGGGCTTGGCCACCCCTATCTACCTTTATTAGGAATGTTTAGAATGTGTGGGAGTGTATTTGGCATTTTGGACATTTTCACTTCATGTTTAGCTGTGCGTAGATTTCAAATCCTTGGGGTACTGGGATGGATAGATTTTGAGATATTTTGCAAAGATTTCATATCCACTGGGCATTGTGATGGGTAGATTTTGAAATATTCTGGGTATATTGGCATCCATGGGAAGCCTGAGACCTGTAGATGTAAATTATGGTAAAGTTGGCATTGTCTGTTTTGTATTTGATACACCAGGGCAGCTCTATGGACTCGAGAAATTCTGGGCCTATCTAAAGTATTCGAAAGCTAAGAATCTGGATATTGACCCAAAACTTCAGGAATACCTCGGCAAATTTAAACGCTTGGAAGACTTCCGGGTGGATGTAAGTACCAGTTTCAATGTGAAACTTCCAACAGTTGAATAACCAGTCATAGTTGTACAACATGGAAATAGGTCCTTCAATCCAAATCGTTCATGCCAACCAACATGCCGTTTGAGCTCATCTCATATGTCTGACCAATAACCCTCTCAGCCCTTCCTATCCATGTACCTGAATAAATGTTTTTTTTAAATGTTGTAATCATACCTGCTTTGTGATCTGTGCTGAGATTTCTGCTGTTTGAAATATATACAGGGGCCTCCATAATGTTTGGGACAAAGACCCGTCATTTATTTATTTGCCTCTGTACTCCACAATTTGAGATTTGTAATAGTTAAAGTGTACATTGTCAGATTTTATTAAAGGGTATTTTTATACATTTTGGTTTCACCATGTACAAATTACAGCTGTGTTTATACAGTCCTCCATTTCAGGGCACCATAATGTTTGGGACACATGGCTTCACAGGTGTTTATAAATGCACAGGTGTGTTTAAATACCTCCTTAATACAGGCATAAGAGAGCTCTCAGCACATAGTCTTTCCTCCAGTCTTTCCATAACCTTTGGAAACTTTTATAGCTGTTTATCAACATGAGGTGTGTCAATGAAAGTCAAATAAGCTATTAGACTGTGAAACAAGAACAAAACTGATAGAGACATCTGCCAAACCTTAGGCGTACAAAATCAACTGTTTGGTACATCATTATGAAAGAGAGCACTGGTGAGCTTACTAATCACAAATGGACTGGCCGGCCAAGGAAGACCTCCACAGCTGATGACAAGAATTCTCTCTATAATAAAGAAAAATCCCCAAACCGCTGTCTGACAGATCAGCAACACTCATCAGGAGTCAGGTGTGGATTTGTCAATGACCAATATCTGCAGAAGACTTCATGAACAGAAATACAGAGACAACACTACAAGATGCAAACCACTGTTTAGCTGCAAAAATAGGATGGCTGGGTTACAGTTTGCCAAGAAGTACTTAAAACAGCAACCACAGTTCTGGAAAAAGATCTTGTAGACAGATGAGATGAAGATTAACTTATATCAGAGTGATGACAAGAGCAAAGTATGGAGAAGAGAGGGAATTTAAGATCCAAGAGAAGAGTCATTTAAGATCCAAGTCAAGAGAAGATCCAAAGCTTACCACCTCATCTGTGAAACACGTGTTTTGGCCTGGGCATGTATGGCTGCTGAAGGTACAGGCTCACTTATCTTCATTGATGATACAATTGCTGATGGCAGTAGCATAATGAATTCTGAAGTGTATAGACACATCCTATCTGCTCAAGTTCAAACAAATGCCTCAAAACTCATTGTCCGGCATTTCATTCTACAGCAAGACAATGATCCCAAACATACTTCTGAAGCAACAAATGAGTTTCTCATAGCTAAAAAAATGGTCAATTCTTGAGTGGGCAAGTCAATCACCTGATCTGAAGCCAATTGAGCATGCCTTTTATATGCTGAAGAGAAAACTGAAGAGGACTAGCCCCCAAAACAAGCATAAGCTAAAGATGGCTGCAATACAGGCCTGGCAGAGCATCACCAGAGAAGACACCCAGCAACTGGTGATGTCCATGAATCGCAGACTTCAAGCAGTGCAAGCAGACATGCAAAGGATATGCAACAAAATACTAAACATGACTACTTTCATTTACATGACATTGCTGTGTCCCAAACATTATGGTGCCCTGAAATGGGGGGACTATGTATAAACACTGTAATTTCTACATGGTGAAACCAAAATATGTAAAAATGGCCTTTATTAAAATCTGACAATGTGGACTTTAACCACATGTGATTTTTTTGTATTACAAATATCAAATTGTGGAGTACAGAGGCAAATAAATAAATGAAGGGTCTTTGTCCCAAACATTATAGAGGCCACTGTGTATATATATATATATATATGTGTGTGACTTGCATATAAATGTAGATGGATTTGTTAGTAAAATGTGCATTGAGTTGCGGACTGAGGAAGGCTGCCATAGTATACAGTGGGATATAGATCAGTTACAGTAAAGGGCAGAGAATTGGCAGCTGGAGTTTAATCCGAGTAAGTGTGAGGTGTTGCACTTTGGGAGGTCAAATGTAAGGGGAAAGTATTACAGTTAATAGCAAGACCCTTAACAGCATTGATATGCAAAGGGATCTTGGGCCCAAATCCATAGCTTCCAGAAAGTGGAACATAGAGTGGTTAAGAAGGCGTATGGAATGCTTGCTTTCATATGTCGGAGCATTGACTGTAAGAGTCAGTAAGCCACAATGCAGCTTTATAGGACTTTGGTGCCGGTCGCATTTGGAGTATTGCATGCAATTCTGGTCGCCGCATTCCAGGATGGATATGGAGGCTTTGGAGAGGGTGCCAAAGATGTTTACCAGAATGCTGCCTGAATTGGAGGATATTAGCTATAAGGAGAGGGTAGACACAAAATGCTGGAGTAACTCAGCGGGACAGGCAGCATCTCTGGAGAGAAGGAATGGGTGGCGTTTCAGGTCGAAACCTTCTTCAGACTGAGAGAACTTCAGGCTATAGGGAGAGATTGGACAGACTTGGATTCTTTTCACTGGAGTGCAAAATGGTGAAAGGAAACCTGATAGATGTATATACAATTATTAAAGATATGGATAGGTAGATGGACAGAACCTTTCTCCCAGAGTGGAAATGCCAAAGACTAGAGGGCCTAGATTAATGGGGAAAAGGTTTAAAGGATATTGGGGGTGCAAGTTTTGAGGGTGGCGGATGTTTGGTAAGCACTGACGAGTTGATGGTGGTGGAAGCAGATACGAGTGGTGTTTCAGAAGCTTTTGGATGGGCAAACGTATATGCAGTAAATGAAGACATGGATCATGTCCAGCCAGCTGAGATGAGTTTATCTTGGCATCCTGTTTGGCACAGACATTGTGGGCCGAAGGGTCTATTCCCATGTTGCGCTTTTCTATGTTCCATGCCCTCTATATCTTGATTCCCCAACCCTGGGGAAAATACTTTATGCATTCACACTTTCTATGCCCCTTGTGATTTTATGAACCTCGAAGATCACCTCCAGTCCCCTATGCTCCAGGAATAAATTCTTAGCTTGCCTAACCTTTCCTGGAACATATTTATAAAGCTTTTCTGCATTCTTTCCAGCTTAAAGGCATAATTCCGATAGCAAGGTGACCAGTACTGAACACAATACGTCTTGTGCGCCCTCACCAACGTCTTGTACAACTGCAACGTAGCATCCTAACGTCTATACTCATTGGTCTAACTCAGGCATGCCTAAAGCTGCTCCCACCACTCTCTCCACATGGTCACATTCATGCAACTATGTACTTGCACTTCAAGGTTCCATTGTTGTACAACACTCCCCAGTTTGAAGATCCTGCCCTGCCTGGTTTGACTTCCCTAATTGCAACTCCTCACATCAACCATCGACCTATCCACGCCCTTCACCCGCTCCATTCTCATCCCCTATGAACACACAGCCCTCTGCTCACTTAGCAGCAACCCCAAGATTGTTGTTAAACCCGCCAACAAGGGAGATGCTGTTGTAGTCTGGCGGGATGAGGCCAGCTCTCGGACACCTCATACCTTCCCTTTGACCGTGACTCCCCAAGCAAACTCCGGGCCATCATCTCCTAGGCCGTTTCCAATCTCATACCTCTGGCCACCTCGCCTCCACAGCCTCCAACATCGTTCCCAGACCCCACTCTACCCACTTCTATCTCCTTTCCACAATCTGCAAACAGGGCTGTCCTGGCAGGCCCATCCTATACCCCCTGTCCAGTCCCTTCCAACCTTCATCCCAGACATCTCACACGCACTCAACTTTCGATGTCTAGCCCCCCCCCCCCCCCCCCCCCCGTTGCCTCACCATTACCATATTACCATGGGTGTACAGTCCTTTTACACCTCCATATCCTTACCTGGAAGGTCGCAAGACCCTCTGGTTCTTCCTTGAACAAAGACTTGATTAATTTCCCTCTACTGACAATCTCCTAACGGAACTTGTCCTCACCCTTAACGTCTCTTTTGACCGCTCTCACTTTCTTTACTTTAAAGATCTAGCCATGGGCACTCTCATGGGCCCCAGCTATGCCTGCCTTTTTATCATTTATATCAAACAGTCTTTGTTCCAGGTGTACACTGGTCCTATACCCAACACTTTCTCCGCTACATCGGGGCTGCCTCCTGCACCTGTGCACAAATCATTGATTCCATTAACTTCACCACTACCCCGCACTGCCCACTTCTATCTATTTACAAATGGGCTGCCCAAACAGACCCATTGCATCTGCCTGCTTCTGCCCTCCAGAAACCATCTCCAAATACCTTGATTCCATCCTATACCCCCTTGTCCAGTCCCTTCCCACCTACATCCAAGACACCTCACACGCCCTCAACTGTTCAATAGCTTTCAATTTCTAGGCCCCATTGCCTCATCTTTACCACATATAGCCCCCCATCCTCCACCAGGAAGGTCTCGAGGCCCTTCAGTTCTTCCTTGAACAAAGATCCAACTCAGCAGGTTGGGCAGCATCTGTGAAATGAATGGGCAGATGATGTTTCTCAAAATGTCATCTGTCCATTCCCTCCATTAATGCTGCCTGACCCGATTTCCTCCAGCACTTTGTTTTTTGCTCTAGATTCCAGCATCTGCAGTCTCTTGTGTCTCCAGTAAATAATTAATTGCAATTTATGTTTTAGCTCCCTGCCTAGTTCCCAGTTGTTAAATTATTAAATAGTCAGCTAAAAGTGGGTCCGCTGGGCAATAGAATGAATGATTGTTCTTCTTGCAGCCTCCAATTTGCGATGAAGTTGGCCGCAAGCGACATTCACAAGGCGGTGAAGAAAAGCGCCGCCTGCCATCCGTGTCTTCCACTAAAACCTCTGGTGCTGCCGGTGAGGCTGAGATTGGGACACCACTCCCCTCTCAAAGAATGACAGAAGGAGCTGACTCTCCCCCAAGCCTGGAGGATGCTTCAGCAGAACTCCAGGACATGGAAACCACAGACAAGTAGAGAGTGGACTCTGCCTCTCTAGCCTGGATCTTTATTTGAACCTTGGTATTGTCACCGCAATGAGCTACAGAAAAACTGGGCTGGATATCAGACATTCTTCAACTGGGCAGTGGGCAATTGAATCAACTGCCTGAAGTCTTGTATTCAAAGCTGGGTTCACGCCTTCACCCATATGAATGAATGTTGCATGAGAACAATTGTCTGAAATATAATTCATCTGCTTGATTTGGGAGTCGACAATACAGCTTTCACTCAGATATCCAAAAAAAATCAGAACCCCTCCCCAGCGGAGAATGGGATTAAAAAGATGCCTTATTATTGCCTGCTCCTGTTTTTTGAGCAGCACATAGTTAAATTCTGCTCACTCAACTAATGACTCTCCTATTGGCCTGCTAATGTTGATAAAATTATCAGTTCCTTATCCTGGATTTTGAATTGTCAAGGTTTTGTTTGCACCCGATTAAAGTAACCGCAGGCGGGATGGAATAGGGATGGTGATTTTAAACTGCAGATCCTATTGCGTGACAGGTACTCAGGCCTTGTTCCACTTGTTGGAATTGAACTTGAACAGCCCAGCAGCCAGAGATACTGACATTAGGAAGTAGCTAGTGGTCCCGTGTTAAACTGAGCCAGGCCACTGCAGCGTATATTTGGCACAACTCTTTTGTTGCTACTCTCCAGTTGTGTCCTTTATTTTCCTCTACTCAAGCCAACAACACCTTGAAAAATTCAAGAGTTTGATTTCGTCGGGAGCTGATGAGCTGCTTGGAGTAGTATTGCTGAAGTTATATTGGGGATTGTCATTTTCAGCTGTCATGTGTTATGTAGGGGTGTCAGTCACAGTGCAGTTTATTTTTGGTTTCCTGATAAAGTTGTGAGCTGATGCCCCATTGATATGGTGTTGTCCTGAAACCACAACCCTGGAGCCAAAGCTGCATCTTGTTCACTATCGTCACTCTCATTGTGGGCTAGCAGTGAACGGGGAAACCATGGCGCCTTGCAATTGCTGCAGCTTTGCTGTGTCGCAATGTATTGGGATGTGCTGTTGCAAAGCTGGTGATCTGGGATTTAATATGTTGTGATTGCCGTGCAAGTATCTCCTGGGTGGTCTGAATAGGTCCCAAAAGAGGAGCTGGAGATGATAAATCTACTAAGGTAGCTCCAGCTCCAAATCCTGGGTCAAACGTTCCTCAAGGAGATCTCAAAGGCAAAGGGTTGTGTGACACTTTCAATGAGGAAAATTAATGTTCATTGTCTCACCCGTAACCCTTCTCAGCCTGTTTCTCCCCCCACCTCCCAAATCCCCTCTCTCGGCCATCCCACCTCCCCTCCCTCGGCACCTGCCCCTCCCCTCCCGCACTCTCTCCCTGTCCCTCACGCATTCAGCAGTCTGTTTTTCGGAGTTGAAGTGAATATTTGAAGTGCCCTAAGTTGTGTGGGGTGTGTTCCCGGCTTGGGAAACACTCTTGTATTCCCACGAGCCTGGTCCCAGCTACAGCTGTACGGTCTGGCAGGCATGACAATTTGCAGCTTCTGTCTTCCTCTCCTCAGTGCTGAGCTCATCGAAGGGCTAAAATCCTGAAACCAAAGGTTTGGTCTGTGCCGTTGGATGTGATTTCCCCAGGCAAGCATTTGCTATCCATGCCAATTCTTACAGAGGATGAGTGGGATTGGGCATGCTGACCAGGCACATCAGTGTACAGAGTGTGGGTGAAATTGGAGCAGGTTCCAACCCTGCATCCCAGGGCTGGTGGACTTCTCAGTCGAACGTGTCCTCTGTAACCTCACCACAAGGAGATATGTGCTGTCTTTCGGGTGTGATGGAAGTAAACCTGCTTGACTGCAGAAGTCCAGATCGCTGCCTGATCCGTTCCAACAGCCGATTCTAACCTGACACTAGTTCTGTGATTTTGAAAACGCATTGTTTACATTTCACGATTCCAGTCATCCCATAAACTTCCAGGATTCCTGAAAATGATTCCCTGGAGTTATAGGACTGTGATCATTCACAGGTCGGGGTTTCAACTACTTAACCAGAATGTTCATGCCTAACTGATGGATCTATTGTAACTGAAAGGCTGGAATGTTGGAGTAATTCAGGTAGAGATTCCTGAATGTGCAACCAGCAGTTATGGTGATGTGAAGCTGCTTTTATTTAATGAATTTCTTTTTAAATGCCTTTTGAAACAAGAACATTTTTATTTCAGGTGATTTGGAATATTTGGAGAGCTTCTCTTTGCCGTTTAGTGAAATCACACTGTTGCAGTTAAAATTCTAGTGTGCGATTCATGGACGATTTGTATATAACGCAAGTCCACGAGCTTGTAGCTGAATGTCATTTTTTTTTCTAAATAAGAATCTTCAACAATCTCATATTTGCCAAAGAAAAAAATCTGGGTTTCACAGATGCTGAGTGCAAATCCGCTACAACACAAGGTGCTGCGGATTTATTCTGAGTGAGAGGCAGCTTGCAGAGACCCTACTAGCCTGTTTTCTCCTTCATCCTTTTCATTCAACAGTTAACATCTTCTCCCCACCACACTCTCCTTTTCCACGGCTCCTGCCCTTTCAGTCATATCTTGCCGCAGCCACTCCCCATTAGACAGAACCCCTTGACACAGCATAATGATGAGTGCTAACGTTGTAAAATGTGTAACGTTATAAACCCGCTTCATGCACCTGGCATACTGTGAAGTCCCAGCTGATAATTATCCAAGGGGACTGACACTTTCCAAGGGGAACTCGCCTCAGGAAGGTCAGTGAACCATGGCAGGTGTGGGGTTCATTAAACGACACTTCCTCCCGTTCGTGCAGTTATTTCCTGTGCTGTTGCCCAAAGTGAGCATGTTATCTAGTGCTGTAGAAGAAGGGAAAGCAAACCATCTTTGCAACATCTTACAGATGCTGGGGTGTTGCTGCCTGCGTCCCGCCAGCTGAGGGGGTGAGTCTGACCGCAGATACGGCTCGTGGCATAGATGTGGCGGCTCCTGTCGAACTAAAGTTGAAGAGCAACTCTGGTGTTTAAGTACTCTGCAAGTTGATATAGTGCATTTGTATCTTAAAAACTGCTTTTAAAATTCTTGGCTTATTGATCTTGGGGTTTTTTTTGAAAGGGACAGAATGAAAAGAGGAACAATAAAGTATTCTGGAAAATCTTAATCCCTTTGCTGATGCTAAGTTCTCAGGTCATTGGTGGCTCAGAAATGGTGCTGGATTTGGAGAGTTTCTTGCTCTGGTTTTCTGTTTGAGAGTTGTGGATCACTTGTTGTCTGCAGCCTTCCACCAACATTAGCCCGTGTTTACACCGCTCACATTCCTTTTCATTTCAAGCTCCTGTCAGTTCACACAGGAAGACAGAGTCATTGTTTACTTTTAATATATTCAACCGAAAATAAGCCTGTCAGTAAGTGGGGCAGGAGTGTATATCAATGTTTAATTTGAATCCATTTGTGCAACAGTCTGTCCATACAGGAGGGAAGGGATTGGGGGCTTGGGGTTAATCTACCAATGAACAGTCACTGGAGCACCATATGGCTTTCCCTTTAACACCAAGCTAGTCCAGAGTCGAGTTCCCATTATTACCGCTGCATTTGGAAATCTCCTACCCCATTGATTTGTGCTTCCAATCCTCTTCCTCTGTCAGCAGTGCTTGATTTCTGATGGTCTCACTTGCCAAGGATGTTGATAGGATATTCAGTTTTCATTGCAACCAATGACCATTGATGGTTTGCAAGGGGGTGGTACGGTGCTTTTATGAGCCAAGAACAGGCCTGCAGTTATTCAGCAGATTAATTGCTGAAGTAGAGATAGGTTGAGTGCCGCAGTGGAACATTAGACTGAAGTGAAATGCTCAAGAGGCCTGTTAAGATGCTGGTGAATCTCCTTATGCTGGCTGCTGTTATACTAAAAACTACCACATGCGCAATTTTACCCCACTTTTAAAAAAAACTTGTAAAATACTTGAACAAGAGCTTGTAACATAAACTTAATCATTTAGTCTTTGCTTTTTAGTCTGATGTGGTTCTTTCTGGCTAGTGTTTTGCCCTTTGTAATTTGTGGTAACTGCTTTCTTTTTATATAAAAATCAATTAAAATGCACAAAAAATTAAAAAACACTAAAATGACATTTGTGAGGTTGTTTTTTAAAAGCATGTCACCTTTCAGTTTGTGACTAGCTACCTTCCTTGTTCAGATACGTTTAGTAATGCTGCCAAGGTAAGTACATTTTGGTGTGTAACAGAGTTCATC
Organism: Raja brachyura; assembly: GCA_963514005.1. The sequence continues at coordinate 69,429,726 of OY740791.1, forward strand.
TTGTATGTGCATCTCCCTTGCACCATGCCACTAATTTCCACAAATCCATGACTCCAGCCATTCTGCTGCAAACCCGTGCCAATTCTTTCCCACAAAAATGTGAATTTTCACACAATTTGGTGCATTTGGATATTTAGAAAGATGATTCTAAAGCAGACCCAGTGGGATTTAATTAAAGTGAGATGCTGGAAATAGTCAGCTACCAGTGAAGTTGCGATATACTGTCCTTCGTCCTATTGTGTGCCCTGATGTGTAAAGGAAAGCTTCACCACCATATCAATGTGTGCTGCCATTGTCAGGAAACTATGAGCTTGACCCCAAGCCCTTCTCTTCTGCAACATTCCTTTGCACCCTACCGTTTGCTATATATGATCCCTTCCTATTCGACTTCCCAAGATGTCAACCTCCCACTTGTTGGGATTAAATGCTATCTGCCAACTCTCCCCAATTTTCCATCTCATTTATATCTTGCTGTAACCCAATACTGCAGCAGAGTTTTGTTTACCTGTATTAAATTATTCAGGCCTATATTTGTCCTTCTTTCGTGTGGCGTGCACAGCCTAAAGTTGTTGGACAACTTGTTCTATTTGATCTTCCGTTTGTGCACGTCGAGTTGATTGCATTAGTCGAAACAGGGCGGACCACGTGAAGGTTGCAATCTTCCACCCCATATTTGTGCATGTTATCCTTTAAATCATTCAAAATATACATCCAGGCATCACTAATTCAATGGAATACTATTATGGTTATGAATAATTGGTTTTATTTGTGCACATGAGAATATATTAGAAGGAACTGATTGATAACAGTAGGAGCAGTGATACCCAGTTCAGCCTTTATCAGATTGACGTCATTGTATCTCAGACATATTCATTTCTCCTGTGGTCACAAACAGGTCAAGTTCCAAATCCTGTCGATCCTTTTGAAGAGTGCTAAAGTGCTCTGTTTCGCATCCCTCCAGTTACCTTTCGCCTCTCTCCTAAAGGTTCCCATTATCATGTACCAGCGCAGGTAGCTTTGGTGTGAACTCATCTCCTGTCGCCTCCATCTCCACCTTCACCAACCCTGCCCATCCTTCACCTCTCCTCTGCACAATCACCCAGGGCCCATGTCTATCCTGGCAGTCTCCTGTGTTTTGATGGATATTTGATGTGAAATGTTGACTATTCGATCCTCCATAGATGCTGCTTGACCCGCTGAGTTTTGCAGCAGATTGTTTGTTTCTGTATTTTTCTACAATACTCTATGCTAAAATTTCACCCAGAACCACCTCAATAATCTGACTTCTCCCCCTTTGCCATCAGTTACTGGTGACCACCAGTGACACTGTGAATGCCTCCGTTCCTGCCAATGTCAGGATAGGCCACTGACCATGGGACAGAATGAGCTGCACCAAATTCATCAATTCCCACAACTAATGTGCCATAGGGACTACATTTATCTAGAAATTAAATCTGCAATAGTGCACGCATAGATATTTAAACAACATTCTCTGTGTGGCTCTGGATCCGACAGGTGGGAGAATCAGAAATGGGCAATTGCTATCTAATCAAACCACAAAGAAATATTAATAAAGGAAAAGGTGAGATGTTCCAGAGCCTGCGTCACCGCATGGGTTAGTGCTGGTTTCATTTTCTCTTGGGGGAATCGGGAATAGTTTCAGACAGGGGGTCAAGGCCAAGCAGCAGAGTGTGGCGCTCATAGGCGCTGCTCGCTCTGAATGCTGTGTCGGTCTGGTGCAAGCGATCCAAGACTCCCAGCACCCCGAAACACTGGTTAAACCTGCAAATACACACCATTTTATAGAATGAGTCAATGCCACATCACCTTAAAGACCTGAGCTGAGGCAAAGTAAAACTTTTTAGCCTGTTTCCCCAAGACCGCTTCACAGTTCAGAGATTGGGTTGTACAGCACAGCACAGGATCGGGCCCTTTGGCCCATTCCGAATATGATGCTGTCTTAATGTCACCATTGTATCACCTCCACAGACAACACATCCCCCAGACCTCCCCTCTAAAGTGTTGCCTCTTTCACCTTAAAGCTGTGCCCTCTTGTATTTGACATTTGGGGGATCTATCTATCTGTATTTCTCAATGTTATACACTTTTATCATGCTTTGAAAAACAATTCAAGTCTGCCCAGTCTCATCTGCACCTTTACCAAAGACTTGACATCCTGTAATGGAGCTATAATGGACCTATAAAAGCAATAATACCATTTGCCTTTACCCCATATCCACTTGTGTTGCCACTTTCTGGGAGTTATGGACTTGGGCTCCAAGATTTCTTTGTACATGAACCTTCCCCCTTACATGTGCCCACCTTACACCCGTCAGAATTAAACCATCTGCATTGAACCCACACTCTGCAGCATGAGGGTCCATACTTAACTCTGATCATCTGCAGCTACTCGACTAGAAGGCTGACCCGTGGCGGGTCTCACACAACACTCGCCACCATGTTCTCGCTGAACTCCACCTTCAAGGGGCGTAATCAGTCAGGAGACTACGTACCTACCCTCCCCACCCTGCTTACCGGAGGTGATGGAAATCGTGGAATTCTGGAGACGGCAGCAGTGGGAGGTGATACCCACAGTGGGAAATAGTGGATATTATCAGTGCCAACGAAAACCACAGCATCACGGTTGCCACGTGTAACCTCAGCAGGATCGGCCCGACCATGATCGGCAGCATGTTGGAGAACTGTGAGGGGGAGGGGGAGAGAATGGAGTGGGTGAGTGATGCCAACAAGCAGCGGCACCCAGCCCGTCCCACCCCGAACAGAGGGACCCAGCCCATCCCACCCCGAACAGAGGGACCCAGCCCGTCCCACCCTGAACAGAGTGACCCAGCCCACCCCACCCCGAGGGACCCAGCCCGTCCCACCCCAAACAGAGGGACCCAGCCCGTCCCACCCCAAACAGAGGGACCCAGCCCGTCCCACCCCGAACAGCACGACCCAGCCCGTCCCACCCCGAACAGAGGGACCCAGCCCGTCCCACCCCGAACAGAGGCACCCAGCCCGTCCCACCCCGAACAGAGGGACCCAACACAAACAGGGACCCAGTAGCATCCAACTCATCACAAAGGGACCCACCCCGTCCCACCCCAAACAGCACGACCCAGTGCGTCTCACACTGACCACAGGAACTGTGCACGGAGGGACCACCCCCAACACATGGCCCCAGCCCGACCCACGCCAGCCTAAACAGCGGGGCTCTCACGTACACTCACACTGTGAACTCCACACAGGCACTGCCTCCATGGCCAGACAACCACTCGGCCCATCAAGTCTGCCCTGCTGTTCAGTATGATTACTGCTGATATGACCCACCCCATCCCACTACTCTGGCCTCAAGTGCTCAGTGCCAGCTCCCCAGAACCCTCGATCCATCCTTTCAAATATTTCTCAATCTCCATCTTAAATGATCTAACTTTTGCTTGTGATTCCTGCTCCAGGACTCAGGCGATTTCTGCAGCTTTTGAATATTCTGGCAATGTGAGCATTGGCAGACATGGCCAGATTCATCCCCACACCGCTTACCACATGTTCGATGGGATGGGCGTAGAGGGAGATGATTCCGATGGGAGCTGTCCATTCATGGTGCTTCTTGTGAAAGTGTCTGTAAAGTGTCGGATGATGGAACAACCTGGCAGACCAATGTTGAAATGTTGACAATGCTGGCCAACAGTGACCATCGATCTATTCACACCTCCTCTGACACCCCCACCCTCCCCTTCGGGAGCAACATGCAACAAATATTTACATCAAGGCTTTGTGAAATGGGGGGGGGGGGGGGGGAGGGGGAGGGGTAAGTCCTGGGCACGGGGGAGCTGGGTGAGGGGGGTGTGAAAGAGGAGACCTGCAGGACGGAGGGAAGGAGAAGGGGATGAAGACCATGGTGGCAGGGCGAGGAGGGGTGGGGGAAGTGAGGATGAGAACCATGGCCGGCAGGGCTAACCTGTGGGAGTAGTAGAAGAGCACCTCCTCCAGCAGGCCGAGGCAGCAGAGCTCGAGCAGCACCCAGTGGAAGGTGGGCAGCTCGGGGCCACAGGGGTTCCCCCTCCACCGCATCACCGGGAACATCAGCAGCACCATGGGCAGCGACAGCAGCAGCTGGTTCAGCAGCACCGTCCGCACGGCACCCAGCAGCTTGGCAGTGTCCACCTGTGTACACATGGTCCGGTCACCAATGCTCACCAACACTCACCGTGCCCCCCCCCCCCCCCCCCCCACAACCATCCATACAGCACCCAGCAGCTTGGCAGTGTCCATCTGTGGGCACACTGTGGCATGGTCACCAACACTCACCGTGCCCCCCCCCCCCCCCCCCCACCGGGACCCCCATGGAGGGTAGCTCCATCAGATGCATCTGTCCGCCTCTCTGGAGGTGTGGGGGTTTCAGACAAGCCTCACAATCTCTGCCCACTTCCCCTGACCAAACCCCTTGTGCACTCTCCACACTGGTCAGAACCGTCTGTGCTGGGAATCAGAATCATCCTCCACCACCATACTCTGTTGCTCAGTGTACTGGACACCTGAACTGAAACTAATGTGTGCTTTATATACTGAACACTATGCAAAACATAATTTCAGTATACCTCGGTGCATATGACGGCACCATTGACATTTCCAGCCATTTGCCAGTATAAATGATCTTTCAGGATCACATGGTCACAGGTAAGCCCAGGGCAGTAGGCTGTGTCAGAGGGGGGGCTAAGCAGGAGTCAGACAGGAGGGGGTGGGGTTGTGGGAGGCAAGTTTGCACAGGAGATACACACAAAAAGTTGGAGTAACTCGGTGGGACCGGCAGCATCTCTGGAGAAGGAATGGGTGACGTTTTGCATCGAGACTTTCTTCAGACATAGTTAGGGGAAAGGGAAACTAGATATATGGTATGGAAAGGTAAGGTGTGAAAATGAGACATCAAAGGGGATGCTAATCAAGGAAAATGTACAATGGGCCAGGCCTGAACCTTGATCCTGATATCAATAGGAACCGACTCGGAGCCATGGGTAACCTTGTGCTGTATGAACTCGGGATCAGCGGTTCACGTGGGGATTAAAAAATATTCAGCAGGTTTGTTGACACAACAGAGGTTGTTGGGGGTGGGGAGAGCGAGACTGGTTGCCCATGGATACAGCAGTATAGAGGCCAGCTGGGAAATGGGCTGTGTGCAGCAAGTGGTGCATTTTGGGTTATTTAATACTGAGCAAACAGACGCTGCAAATACAAGCATCATCAAAACTCTGGTGCAGAGCTCCCTGAAAGTGGCGGCACAAGTGGATGGGGTAGTGACGTTATTCTGCTTGTTCCACAGGCAAGGGTGCTGGATATTGGAGTTGGGACCACGTGTTACAGCCGCACAAGATGCTGCTTTGCCCATACCGTGAGCACCACGTTGAGAGAGAGAGCGAGAGAGAGAGCGAGAGAGAGCGAGAGAGAGAGCGAGAGAGAGAGCGAGAGAGAGAGCGAGAGAGAGAGCGAGAGAGAGAGCGAGAGAGAGAGCGAGAGAGAGAGCGAGAGAGAGAGCGAGAGAGAGAGAGCGAGAGAGAGAGAGCGAGAGAGAGAGAGCGAGAGAGAGAGAGCGAGAGAGAGAGAGCGAGAGAGAGAGAGCGAGAGAGAGAGAGCGAGAGAGAGAGAGCGAGAGAGAGAGAGCGAGAGAGAGCGCGAGAGAGAGAGCGAGAGAGAGAGTCGAGAGAGAGGAGAGTCAGCAGGGGGGAGAGGGGCAGATTCAGACATCACAGAGCATTTGATCCGTGTCCGTGTTTTATGATGCACGTGTCCAGGTCCCGTGTCTGTAGTATAACAAGTGTCCTGGTGCCGTGTCTGTTCTATGACCTGTGTCCCAGTCCTGTGTTGGACCCCCCCCAACCCCCACCCCACTGACCGGCTGATTGTTGCCGGCTTGGATCTTGTAGCGAGTGATGAGCTGCGGCTTCCCCGTCACGTCCACTATCAGCAACAGCCCGTTCACCAGCCAGAAGGCCAGGGTCGGCATCACCATGGCACCTGCACACGGGGAGGGAGAGAGAGAGAGAGAGAGAGAGAGAGAGAGAGAGAGAGAGAGCTGAGTGGAGGTGTGAGACCGAAACTGGGAGAGACTGGCAATCTCATCCACAGTACAGGCAGAGAATCACCATGGCACCTGGGAGGGAGAGAGGGGAGAGGGTAAAGGGAAAGGGGAGGGGGGGTGAGGGGGATTAGAGGGAGGACGAGGGTTGAAGGAGGGACGGTGTGGGAGGGGGGGAGGGGGGGTAGAGGGAGGGGGAGGGGGAGTTGGGTGGGTGGGGGTTTTGTGGGTGGGGGGGTAGTAGAGGGAGGACGAGGGTAGAGGGGAGGTGGTGCTAGAGCTGAATGAAGGTGTAGGACCACACAACACTAGGATCGCCCACAGTACAAGCAGGGTTGGTTGAAGTGATTAATTATTTAGCCCCACGATCAAGTTTCTCCCACTCCGTGGGCTCGGGTTTGAGTGCGGCACAAAGTGCCATCACCAATTGACAATTTTAGGTGACGCACCCTCCCCCATGCCTGTGACCCACCCATTTCCTCCACTATTCCCTCCCCCCTTTATCCCAGACTCTGCTCTATGTCTCACTCCTCCTTGCCATACACCCTTGTGTCCTTTTCATCTCTGGCCTTTGTCCACCCATCTGCCAATCACCCCCCCCCCCCCCACCTGTTTCCACCTATCACTTGCCAGGTTTTGTCCCGCGCCCACTTTTCCAGCTTTCTCCCCCCTACTCTGAGGAAGGGTCCCGACCCGAAGCAGCTCTCCAGAGATGCTGCCGGAACCACTGAGCTATTTTGTGTTTCACTAACTCAGACTTACATTGGAGCAGACACACGCACCATCTACAAAGCCATCCCCAGCCCAATGTTCCCACATCCCCAGCTAACAGCCGATGCAACTAATGGTCATCTTCAGCCGTGCATAACATCCCGCCCCCAGACCCCCACTCACCGAAGATGAAGAGAAGCCATTCATTGCCTTGGACGAAGCTGTAGGCCTTTCCCCACTGCGACTGCCAGAAGTCCCAGATGCCCCCCAGAATTGCTGCAAGTGCCTGAGGAGTTAACAATTCCAGTTCGGCATCAGAAACACCCTTCGGCCCACCATGTCCATGCCAGCTACACTAAACCCACTGCCTGTGGGTGGTTTCCTCACCCGTCAGTCTTCTACATTCCACTGAGAATCAGCCCAGCCTGTCCACCCTCTCCGCACCCCACAGCCCCCATCTCACTACCTGCTCTACCCCATTCACCACAGTCTCAGAGCTGTGGCCTTGCACCCCCAGGTCGCTCAGTACATCAATGCTTCCCAGGTCTCTGCCATTTCCTTTGTCCTGCCAGAGTTTCACTTCCCTAAGTTACCTCACACTTGGATTAAATTCCATCTTCACCGCTCTGCCCAGAATTCCAGCTGATCCATATCCCGCTGTATTTATAGGCAAGTTCTTCCCTATCTCTGAGTGTCTGTTGTAAGCCTACTGATCACACTCCAGACATTTGTGACCACATGTACTCCACTTGTTGGAGCTGCAGTCAGTAAAACCCCTTCTCGCCCACCCAGCCCTGCACAAGCAACCTGCCATCTCTCTACTGTGTGGCACAACAACTCTCCAAATCCCAGAGTCCAAACGCAGCTCCAGCTGTGCTGGGGAGCTGCAGCTGGACACATCTGTATGATCAGAAGGGAGAGTGAGATGGACCGCACCTCCCCTCCCCACAGGGCCAACATGCCACTGCCTTGCTGCACACTCCTCCCCAGTGGAAACCAGAGCAGATTGCAGAGACAGTCAGTAACAGTCAGTGCCTCTGGCTCTCACTGCCGAACAGCACCGGGGCGATTACACAATGCCAGCATGTGGCAACTGCACAGCCCTTCACTCTCATGCCCATTGTGGTCAGTGAAGGGTCCACATCTCCTGCTAACTAGTCCATACAGGACCCACCATGCTGGGAGCCCACCCACCAGCCCAGCCCTGGCACGCTTACCATGTCACCGAGTTACGAAAGGCTGCAAACACAAAGAGTCCAGAGCCCAGGATAAAGGTAGCTTTCTTCACCGAATCCCAAATATGTCTCTCCTGCAGGCAAGAAGGCAGGTGGCTTCAACTTACTGAGACTAAACTTTGGAGGACAAGTTCATCAGTAATAGGAGCACCCATTCCAAAGAGGAAGAAGGATTCTAAGGGGAGTAAGAGGCAACCGTGGCTGGCAAGGGAAGTTAGGGATGGAATAAAACTAAAAGAAAATGTGTATAACATAGCAAAGAGTAGCCCGAAGCCAGAGGATTGGGAAATTTTCAAAGGGCAACAGAAGGTAACAAAAACTTTAAAGGGCAATACGGGTGAAAAGATGAAGTACGAGGATAAGCTAGCCAAGAATATAAAGGATAGTAAAAACTTCTTTAGGTATGTTAAGAGAAAAAGATTAGTAAAGACAAATGTGGGTCCCTTGAAGGCATAAAAGGTGAACTTATTATGGGGAACAAGGAAATGGCAGAAGAGTTGAACAGGTACTTTCGTTCTGTCTTCTCTGAGGAAGACACAAACAAACTCCCAGATGTACAAGAGGGCAGAGGATTTAGGGAGACAGAGGAACTGAAAGAAATTTGCATTAGGCGAGAGATAGTATTGGGTAGACTGATGGGACTGAAGGCTGATAAATCCCCAGGGCCTGATGGTCTGCATCCCAGCATACTCAAGGAAGTGGCTCTAGAAACTGTGGATGCATTGGTGATCATTTTCCAATGTTCTATAGATTCAGGATCAGTTCCTGTGGATTGGAGAGTAGCTAATGTTATCCCACTTTTCAAGAAATGAGCGAGAGAGAAAACAGGGAATTATAGACCATTTAGCCTGACATCAGTGGTGGGGAAGATGCTGAAGTCAATTATTAAAGAAGTAATAATGGCACATTTGGATAGCAGCAAAAGGATTGATCCAAGTCAGCATGGATTTATGAAGAAGGGTCTCGACCCGAAACGTCGCCTATCTCCGTCGCTCCTTAGATGCTGCTGCACCCGCTGAGTTTCTCCAGCCTTTTGTGTACCATGGATTTATGAAGGTTGACTAATCTGCAAAATTTTGACATGTGACAAGTAAAATGGATGAAGGAGAGCCAGTGGGTGTAGTGTATCTGGACTTTCAGAAAGCCTTTGATAATGTCCCACACAGGAGATTAGTGGGCAAAATTAGAGCACATGGTATTGGGGGTAGGGTATTGACATGGATAGAGAATTGGTTGGCAAACAGTAAACAAAGAGTAGGAATAAACGGGTCCCTGTCAGAATGGCAGGCAGTGACTAGTGCGGTACCGCAAGGCTCGGTGCTGGGATCGCAACTATTTACAATATATATTCATGATTTAGATGATGGGATTAAAAGTAACACAATCAAATTTGCAGATGACACAAAGCTGGGTGGCAGTGTGAACTGTGAAGAGGATTCTAGGAGGTTGCAGGGTGTCTTGGACAGGTTGAGTGACAGGTTGAGCAGATGCATGGCAGATGCAGTATAATGTAGATAAATGTGAGGTTATCCACTTTGGCGGCAAGAACAAGGGGGCAGATTATAACTCAATGGTGTCAGATTAGGAAAAAGGGAAGTGCAACGAGACCTGGGTGTCCTTGTACACCAGTCACTAGTGTAAACATGCAGGTACAGCAGGCAGTGAAGAAAGCAAATGACATGTTGGCCTTCATAACAAGAGAATTTGAGTATATGAGTAAAGAGGTCCGTCTGCAGTTGTACAGAGCCCTAGTGAGACCACATCTGGCGTATTGTGCGCAGTTTTATCTCCTAATTTGGGGAAGGACATCCTTGCTATTGAGGCAGTACAGCGTAGGTTCACGAGGTTAATCCCCAGGATGGTGGGACTGTCATATGAAGAAAGAATGGAAAGACTGGGCTTGTATCCACTGGAATTTAGAAGGATGAGAGGGGATCTTATAGAAACATATAAATTTATAAAAGGACTGGATGAGCTAGATGCAGGAAAATTGTTCCCAATGTTGGGGGAGTCCAGAACCAGGGGCCACAGTCAAAGAATAAAGCGGAGGCCAAACTTAGATGATAAAAAACTTTTTCACCCAGAGAGTTGTGAATTTGTTAATTCTCTGCCACAGAAGGCAGTAGAGGCCAATTCACCAGATTCATTTTAAAAAGAGTTAGATAGAGCTCTATGAGCTAGTGGAATCAAGGGATATGGGGAGAAGGCAGGCACGGTTTAGTGATTATGGATGATCACAATGAATGGCGGGTGCAGACTCGAAGGGCCAAATGGCCTCCTCCTGCACCTGGTTTCTATGAGCAGAATTAGGCCACTCAGCCCATCAAGTCATGACATCTATCTTTTCCTCTCAACCCCTTTCTCCTGCCTTCTCCCCATAACCTCTGACAGCCTAATAGCTAATGTTCCTTTATTCAGGAGCAGCAGTGATAATCCAGAATCTGTGAGGGAACTGCAGTGGCAGAGAAATTATCGGGAAAGATTCTGTGGAACAGGACGGTATGGACTGATTGGGATCGTCACCTGGCTTTGTGTGCGAAACCCTGCCTCAACAATTGCACCGAGCTTTTCTGAAGAAAGGTTTGATGAGGGTAGTGCGGAAAGTGGATTTTTGTAGGAGCTTTGACATGATCCTGGATGTGAGGCTGCTTCAGCAGCTTAGAGCATGTGGCAGGCTGGTTGTAAGGAATGTGGAATATCTATCAAATAGGTGACCGGTGATGCCCAGCCCCCATCTTCCAGGTGACCTCCTGAGGAAACTCATGTGGAAAGGAACTGCAGCTGCAGATTTAAAAATACAAAAGAAGGGTCCCGACTCAAAACGTCACCCATCCTTTTTCTCCAGAGATGCTGCCTGACCCATTGAGTTACTCCAGCACTTTGTGTCTATCCTTGGGAAGCTGTTCAGGCTTGTGTGGAGATGACACAAAGGTTGGTGTTGCAGCTAGCAATGGTTGTCCAAGGCTACAGCAGGATGGAGATGCAGACCTGGCCACAGCAATGGAAGATGCAGGTTAATCCTAATGAGTGAGGTGATATATTTTGTGAAGTCAGATGGGAGGAGGGCACCCAGTACATGGTGGGGCACTGAGGACTGTTGATGAACAAAATAAAGTTTTGCACGTGCTACAATTGTATAAAACATCAAAGCACTGTGCGTATCTGGTCAGCGCACTAGAGGAAGGATGTGATGGTGCTGAAGATAATGCAGGGGCGATTCACCAGTGTGTGGCCTCCATTGGAGGACTTCAGTGATAAGATGAGATTGTATGGAACGTGGAACACAAAACCGTACTACACTGGACCAACCCGCCGGCCACAATGTCTTTGCCCAGTTAAATTAATCCCAGTTGACCGCACCTGATCTATATATATTGCCTGAGCTTTTTTTCCTGCAGATGATGGAGATATAATGTTATGGAAAGCAGAGAGGGCAGAGTGTAAGAATGTTTTTCTCATGGTGGGGCTGTCTAAAACACAAGCATGTAGGTTTAACGTGAGGTGGAAGTTTCAAACATATCAAAGGCTTTCCCCACAGGGAGTGGCAGATGTTACGAGATATGCCAGAGGAGGTGGTGGAGGCAGAAAGGATCACTACTTTTAAGAGGCATCTAGATAGGCCTTTAATAGCCAGGACCAGCGGGATACTGAGGCAATGTAGGCAAATAGGGCTAGTACAGATATGTGCAAAGGTGGGGCAAAGAGCTAGTCTCCGTGCTGTAACCTCTGACTCGTGATAAAAGGTGATACTGTACCTGTCTCCTTGGTGCTGCCCACTTAGGCTGCTCGCCCCAAACTTGCATCTAAGGAGCAGAGAGTGGAAGGATTATTTGTTTAACTACACACATGATCATCAGGTTCAGAGCAAATCCACGCGTGTGTGAGTCAACGCTTCTGGCCTCTTGTTCCCAACACAATTATTCTGTCACATCGAGCCAGACTTCACTTGACATGGGTCTCAGACTATGAACATAGACTGCATTTTACCCTTTGTTCTAGTTCCAAGGCCTCTTCTGATTCACAAAATAAAAGCAAGAGACAAAGCATCGGCCGACCTGTGACACACCCAGCCTCCCCGCACACAGCAGGCCCTCTCTCTAGGATCACGAGGAGGACGGAGCTCCTGAGAGCCAGCTGACGGAAGCTGCCAACAGCCCTCATGGCTAAATCCAGCAACTATCTGGCCACTAGCCTCTGTACCAGGTGCCCAAACGCATGGGCCTGAGGTCCAGCCGAAAGTCGAGCTGCAGCCCCATCACCCAGTCCCAGCGCAAAGGGAAAAGGCTTCAGTGTGGACACACCTATGATCATTAGGCCTTAATCTCCTTACAAAATCTAGTTAGTTTGTAATTTGGTTGGACCACAACATAGTATTAGTCAGTGATAAACAAACCATTTGCTGCTGGAAGTTGCCATTTAATTAGGTAGCTAACTCAGTCTGGTTGAATGAGTTACTGACTAGAGAACATTTAAATAAATGAGGCTAAATATAATTTGTAAATCAGAGAATTACATCAAATGAGGGGGTAATCGGCACTGAAGACAATTGTGACAAGTTATAGATAAACATTAATAACCATGCACACCATCACATCAACTGAAGAGTGAAGTTCAACAACAGGCAATGAGCTGTGATAAGGCAGAGAGGCCCCGTGCAAGGCACATTAGGAGCAGGGGCATGGGGAAGGCGGGCAGGGGGCAAGGGCTAGGGGGCATGGTTGAAGAAAGGGGGGTGGGGACAGGGGGAAGTGGGGGTAGGGGTAGGGACAGAGGGAAGGGGGGGGGGGCAGAGGGAAGGGGGGTGGGGGTAGGGGGCAGAGGGAAGGGGGGTAGGGGCAGGGACAGAGGGAAGGGGGTGGGGGGACAGAGGGAAGGGGGGACAGAGGGAAGGGGGGGTAGAGGGAAGGGGGGGTGGGGGGGTAGAGGGAAGGGGGGGTGGGGGGGCAGAGGGAAGGGGGGGTGGGGGGGCAGAGGGAAGGGGGGGTGGGGGGGCAGAGGGAAGGGGGGGTGGGGGGGCAGAGGGAAGGGGGGGTGGGGGGGCAGAGGGAAGGGGGGGGTGGGGGGGCAGAGGGAAGGGGGGGTGGGGGGGCAGAGGGAAGGGGGGGTGGGGGGGCAGAGGGAAGGGGGGGTGGGGGGGCAGAGGGAAGGGGGGTGGGGGGGCAGAGGGAAGGGGGGGGGTAGAGGGAAGGGGGGGTGGGGGGAAGGGGGGGTGGGGGGGCAGTGGGAAGGGAGGGTGGGGGGCAGAGGGAAGGGGGGGTGGGGGGGCAGAGGGAAGGGGGGGTGGGGGGCAGAGGGAAGGGGGGGGTAGAGGGAAGGGGGTGGGGGTGAGGGTGGGGGTGGGGGTGAGGGTGGGGGTGGGGGTGAGGGTGGGGGTGGGGGTGGGGGTGGGGGGTAGAGGGTGGGGGTGGGGGTGGGGGTGGGGGTGAGGGTGGGGGTGGGGTTGGGGTGGGGGTGGGGTGGGGGTGGGGGTGGGGGTGGGGGTGGGGGGTAGAGGGGGGGGTGGGGGTGGGGGTGGGGGGTAGAGGGTGGGGGTGGGGGTGAGGGTGGGGGTGGGGGTGAAGGTGGGGGTGAAGGTGGGGGGGGTGGGGGTGGGGGGGGTGGGGGGGTGGGGGGGGGTGGGGGTGGGGGTGGGGGTGAGGGTGGGGGTGGGGGTGAGGGTGGGGGTGGGTAGAGGGGTGGGGGGGGGTAGAGGGGTGGGGGTGGGGGTGGGTAGAGGGGTGGGGGGGGTAGAGGGGTGGGGGTGGGGGTGGGGGTGGGGGGGTAGAGGGGTGAGGGGTGGGGGTGGGGGTGGGGGTGGGGGTGGGGGGGTAGAGGGGTGAGGGGTGGGGGTGGGGGTGGGGGTGGGGGTGGGGGGGTAGAGGGGTGGGGGTGGGGGTGGGGGGGGTAGAGGGGTGAGGGGTGGGGGTGGGGAAGGGGGTGGGTAGAGGGGGGGGGGTGGGGGTGGGGGTGGGGAAGGGGGTGGGTAGAGGGGGGGGGGGGGTGGGGGGGGGGCAGGACCCAGCTGCGAGGCCGCCCCGGCCTTTGCCCAATTGGCTGGTGCTCGATGTGAAGAAGCGACTCGACTGGAAACGTCTCAGACGCCGCCGGACCCGTTGAGTTGCTGCAGCACTCGCTGTCTCCCCGGGTTGGTCAGGACGTCCACCGGCATCTCACACATGTGCGACTGCCTCACCCACACCCGCGACTGAAGGCGAGTGGGACCGTCAACGGCAACTGGCGCCCGCGACCAGACGCGACCCGACCACAGCCGGGAAATCTGCCCCCCCTCCCCCTCCCCCTCCCCCTCCCCCTCCCCCTCCCCCTCCCCCTCCCCCCTCCCCCCTCCCCCTCCCCCTCCCCCTCCATGGCCCTTAACTCCCTACCCCCGTCTCCCCGCCTCACCCTCGCAGCCGGTGGCGACCAGAGCGCGAGCTGCGACTCCGGCGGTTGATGATCAGGCGGCCGTCACGTGACCCCGCCTACCCCGCCACGCCCCCTGCTGGCAGCGGTGCGCAAGTTGACGAGTCGAGTCACGAGTCCATGTGGGACAGGGACAACGATCCCAGAGGATGTCGTATCTTTGGACAGAAATGCTGGAGAAACTCAGCGGGCGAGGCAGCATCTCTGGAGCGAAGGACACTGGGGTGGGGAAGAAAGTATTCAGTATTTACTTTAATGTCATTTTAACTGAGTTCCTCAATCAGTTCCCATCACTGCAGTTAATAAAAACAGAATAAATACATACAACTTAAAAAAAATAAAATTATCTAAAAGTAGGCCTAAAATTTGAACTAAAAAAACAGACATTTATACCAAACAGTAGCATGCTTTGACAGGTGCCTGCCTAGCTGTCAAAGCATGGGCGAGGTTAGATGTCTTGGTGCATGATGTATGGGGAGGGGACACAGTCCGTTAACCAGTCTTATAGCCTGTGGGAAGAGGCTGTGTAGCAAAGATTATAGAGGAGCAAGATGCGCCACTCAGTGGAAAAGGCGTAGTATCACGTGTGTGATTGTCGACGCCATATTAGCGGAGCTGTGTAGCATCCTGCTGGTTTGGCAAGGAAGAGGTGGAGACAGTGGGCTGAGGGAGAGCTGAGAAGGGGAGGAGAAAGTAGGGACTACCTGACATTGGAGGAGTCAATGTTCATACCGCTGGGGTGCAAACTGCCCAAGCAAAATATGAGGTGCTGCTCCTCCAATTTACGGTGGTCCACACTCTGGCCATGGAGGCGGCGGACGCCACAAAGGTCGGATTGGGAGGGGGAGTTGAAGTGCTGAGCCACCGGGAGATCAGGTTGGTTATTGCGAACCAAGCGGAGGTGTTGGGCGAAGCGATCGCCAAGCCAAGAGTCCCCATTGTTTTAGTTAAGAGATACAGCACAGTAACAGGCCCTTCGGCCCACTGAGTCCGTGTTGACCAGCAGTCTCTGCACATTAACACCACCCGACACTCACTAGGGATAATTTACAATTATACCAAGCTGATTTATCTACAAACCTGTACGTCTTTGGAGTGTGGGAGGAGCCTAGAGCACCCGGAGAAAACCCATGCAGTCACGCGGAGATCGTGCAAACTCCATACAGACAGCGCCTGTAGTCAGGATCGAACCCGGTGCTGAATCTCTGGTGCTGTGAGGCCGCGACTCTACCGCTGCCCTTACTAATCAAGAATTTGTCAATCTCCGCCTTAAAAATACCCAGTGAATTGGACTCCTCAGCCGTCTGTGGTAATTAATTCCACAGATTCACCACCCTATGACTAAAGAAATTCTTCCTCGTCTCCTTTCTAACGGTGCATCCTTATATTCTGAGGTTGTGCCCTCTGGACCTAGACTCACCCACTTGTGGAAAATCCTCTCCACATCCACTCTATCCTTTCAGCTATCGCAGGCTGGTATCTACAGTTCCTTGTATCTACTTGGGCTAACATACATTTCCCTCCCTCCTCCCCTCACTTTCTCTCCCACTGCCACCCCCCTTCCTCCACTAAAAGTCAGTCAACCAGTTCCACAATTCGCAACAAGGTATCCCTCTTGGGATCACACCATCCTGAGCCAACAAACAGTCAATCAGTGAACCTCCCTGCTTGATGCCAGCCCTGATTCCTCCTGGTCTTTTCCTGTTTCCTATTCCCCGCACCCTACAATCATTCTGAGGAAGTTACCCGAACCAAAATATCACCCATCCATATTCTCCAGAGATGCTGCCAGACCGGCTGAGTTACTCCGACATTTTGTGTCTTCCTTTGGTATAAACCAGCATCTGCAGTTCCTTTTTATTAGAATTTGTCCCCACTGTTCGGTTTGCACCTCAGTGCTGCCCTCTGGTGCTGAGGTTGTTGGCTGACGTCTTTGCTCGAGGGTTCCTTTCAAGTCCTTCGGTTTGACAGGGATTCCATCTCTACCTTGCTAGCATGAGCCAGTTCTCGACCCCCTCCCCTCACCCCACACCATCGTGACTGTCACTCACGACCCTCAACGTCTCGCCGCTCAACCCAAATTCACCTGTCGGGCAGCAAATGTCATAGAAACATAGAAAAATAGGTGCAGGAGAAGGCCATTCGGCCCTTCGAGCTAGAACCGCCATTGAATGGCTGATCATCTAAAATCAGTACCCCATTCCTGTTTTCTCCCCATATCCCTTGATTCATTTAACCCTAAGAGCTAATTCTAACTCTCTTGAAAACATCTAGTGAATTGGCCTCCACTGCCTTCTCTGACAGAGAATTCCACAGATTCATAACTCTCTGGGTCAAGAAGTTTTTCCTCAACTCAGTCCTAAATTGGGACCCCTTATTCTTAAACTGTGACCCCTGGTTTTGGGCTCCTCCAACACCGGGAACATTTGTCCTGCATCTAGCCTGTCCAATCATAGAAACATAGAAACATAGAAAATAGGTGCAGGAGTAGGCCATTCGGCCCTTCGAGCCTGCACCGCCATTCAATGTGATCATGGCTGATCATCCAACTCAGTATCCCGTACCTGCCTTCTCTCCATACCCCCTGATCCCTTTAGCCACAAATGCCACATCTAACGCCCTCTTAAATATAGCCAATGAACTGGCCTCAACTACCTTCTGTGGCAGAGAGTTCCAGAGACTCACGACTCTCTGTGTAAAGAATGTTTTCCTCATTTCGGTCCTAAAGGAATTCCCCCTTATCCTTAGACTGTGACCCCTTGTTCTGGACTCCCCCAACATCGGGAACAATCTTCCAGCATCTAGCTTGTCCAACCCCTTAAGAATTTTGTAAGTTTCTATAAGATCCCCCCTCAATCTTCTAAATTCCAGCGAGTACAAGCCGAGTCTATCCAATCTTTCCTCATATGAAAGTCTTGACATCCCAGGAATCAGTCTGGTTCCTAGGAATCCCAGGAATCCTTTAAGAATGTTATATATTTCTGTAAGATCCTCTCTCATCCTTGTAAATTCCAGTGAATACAAGCCCAGTCCACCCATTCTTTCATCATATGTCAGTCCCGCCATCCCAGGAAATAACCTGGTAAACCTATGCTGCACTACCTCAATAGCAATAATGTCCTTCCTCAAATTAGGAGGCCAAAATTGCACACAATACTCCAGGTGCTGTCTCACCAGGGCCCTGTACAACTGCAGTAGGACCTCCTTGCTCCTAAACTCAAATCCTCTCACAATGAAGGCCAAAATACCATTAGCTTTCTTCACTGCCTGCTGTACCTGCATGCTTACTTTCAGTGACTGATGTAAAAGTACACCCAGGTCTCGTTACACCTCCCTTTTTCCTGATCAGAAACCATTCAGATAATAATCTGCCTTCCTGTTCTTGCCACCAAAGTGGATAACCTCACATTTATCCACATTATACTGCATCTGCCATGCATCTGCCCACTCACGCAACCTATCCAAGTCACCCTGCAGCCTCACAGCATCCTCCTCGCAGCTCACACTGCCACCCAGCCTTGTGTCATCCGCAAACTTGGAGATGTTACATTTAATTCCCTCGTCTAAGTCATTATTATATATTGTAAATAACTGGGGTCCCAGCACCGAGCCTTGCGGCAGCCCACTAGTCACTGCCTGCCATTCTGAAAAGGGCCCGTGAATTCCTACACTTTCTTCCTGTCTGCCAACCAGTTTTTTATCCATGTCAATACCCCACCACCAATACCATGTGCTCTAATTTTGCACACTAATCTCTTGCATGGGACCTTGTTAAAGGCTTTTTGAAAGTCCAAATACACCACATCCACTGGCTCTCCCTTATCCATTCTACTTGTTACATCCTGAAAAGGATGTTACGTTCCAGAAGATTAATCAAGCATGATTTCCCCTTCATAAATCCATGCTAACTTTGACCGATCCTGTCACTGCTTTCCAAATGCGCTGCTATGACATCTTTAAAGGCTATCTGGTCTGTATTTCCCTGTTTTCTCTCTACCTCCTTTCTTAAAAAGTGGAGTTACATTAGCTACCCTCCAGTCCACAGGAACTGATCCAGAGCCTACAGAACATTGGAAAATGATCACTAATACATCCGTGATTTCTAGGGCCACCTCCTTGAGTACTCTGGGATGCAGACCATGAGGCCCTGGGGATTTATCTGGCTTCAGTCCCAACAGTTTATCTAACACCATTTTATGACTAATGTGGATTCCCTTCAGTTCCTCCCTCCCACTAGATCCTCGGTCCCCTAGTATTTCTGGAAGATTGTTTTTGTGACTTCCTTGGTGAAGACAGAACCAAAGTACTCGTTAAACTGTTCTGCCATTTCCATGTTTTCCATTATAAATTCACCCGTCTCTGATTGTAAGGGACCTACATTTGTCTTCACTAATTTTGTCCTTTTTACATACCTAAAACCATGTTGTGCTGCCTGAATCCAGCATTTTGTCAATCTTTGGTATAAACCAGCATCTGCTGCTCCTTTATATTCATATTCACCTGTGCCATGCTTTGAACTACCCACATCTCTCTTCCTGCTCCCCTTCCCCACACCCGCACCCCACTACAATCAGTCCAAATTAGGGTCCCGACCTGAAACGTCATCTATCCATGTTCTCTAGAGATACAGCTCAACCTGCTGAGTTACTCTAGCACCTGTGTCAGTAGAACATGGACCTGGAGTAAAAACTGCACTCTCTCCAGTTTTCCCAGCGCCCATGCCAAACCTTTCTGTGGGAGTTTCATGACCATCAAAAAACCTTCCCCCAGCCTGAAGCCCCACTACAAATGGCATCCGCACCATTGCAACGGCCAAAGGTCATCTTCACTTCCACCCCACTCAGTTGGAAAGCAACAACCCACAATCTTTAATGATATCCTTCCTATAGCAGGGTGACCTGAACTGAACACAACACTTCAAAATGACCAAGGCTGGGAGCTAAACATACAGGGATATTTGATATTCAGGAAGGATAGACGGAAAAGAAGAGGAGGTGGGGTGGCATTGGTGGTTAAGGAGGAGATTACCCCTCCCTTCACCACCTCCAGTTTAAATTCCAGTCGGAATATTTTGGAGGACCAAGTAACCAAGAACCAAGAATGCAAGGAGAGACATTAGCTTGGATGCTGTAGAATCGGTATAGGTAGAACTGCGATATAGCCAAGGGCAGAACACACTTATGGAAGTTGTATACAGACCACCACACGGCATGCATGTAGCAAAGGTGCAGCAGTTATCATGGGTGACTTTAATCTATATATAGATTGGGCCAACCAAATTGGTGACAGTGCTGAGGAGGATTTCCTGGAATGTATACAGGATGGGATTTTAAAGCAATATGTAGAGGAACCGACTAGAGGGCAGGCCATCCTAGACTGGGCTTTGTGTAATGAGGAACGATTAGTTAGTGATCTTGTTGTGCAAAGCCCCTTGGGCAACGGTGACCATAATATGGTGGAATTCTGCATAGGGATGGAGAGTGACACGGTTAATTCAGAGACTAGGGTGCTGAACTTAAAGAGAGGTGACCTTGAAGGTATAAAACGGGAATTGGCTAGGATAGACGGGAAAATTATACTTATAGGGTTGACAGTGGAGATGCAATGGCAAAGATTTAAAGACCGCATGGAAGAAGTCCAGAAATTGTTCATCCCTGTCTGGCAAAAATATATAACTAGGAAGGCGGCTCAACCGTGGCTGACGAGGGAAGTCGAGGATAGTGTTAAAGCCAAGGGAGAGGCATACAAAATTGGCCAGAAGATGCGGCTAACCTGAGGACTGGGAGAAATTTACAACTCAACAGAGGTGGACAAAAGGGTTAATTAAGAGGGGGAAAAGAGAGCATGAAAGAAAGATTGTGGGGAATATAAAAACTGATTGTAAAAGTTTCTATAGGTATATAAAAAGGAAAAGATTAGTGAAGACAAATGTAGGTCCCTTACAGTCAGAGACAGGTGAATTTTTTAATGGGAAACAAGGAAATGGCAGAACTGATAAACAAATACTTTGGTTCTGTCTTCTCTGAGGAAGACACAATCTCTCGGGAATACTAGGGGACCGAGGATCTAGTGGGAGGGACGAACTGAAGGGAATCCACATTAGGCAGAACATAGTGTTACTAAACAGTTGGGACTGAAGGCTGATAAATCCCCAGGATCTGATGGTCTGCATCCCAGAGTACTCAAGCAGATGACCCTAGAAATCATGGATACATTGGCAATCATTTCCCAATGTTCTCTTGACTCTGGATCAGTTCTTGTGGACTGGAGGGTAGCCAATCCAAGACTCGGTGCTGAGACCGCAGCTATTTACAATATATATCAATGATTTAGATGAAGGGATTACAAGTCACATTAGCAAATTTGCAGATGACACAAAGCTGGGTGGCAGTGTGAACTGTGAGGAGGATGCCATGAGGCTGCACGGTGACTTTGATAGGTTGTGTGAGTGGGCAGAAGCATGGCAGATGCAGTATAATGTGGATTAATGTGAGGATATCCACTTTGGTGGCAAGAACAGGAAGGCAGATTATTATCTGAATGGTGTCAGATTAGGAGAAAGGGAGGTGCAACGAGACCAGTGAAGAAAACTAATGACATGCTGGCCTTCATTGCGAGAGGATTTGAGTTTATGAGCAATGAGGTCCTACTGCAGTTGTACAGCACCCTGGTGAGACTTCATCAGGAGTATTGTGTGCAATTTTAGTCTCCTAATTTGAGAAAGGAATTTATTGCTATTGAGTTAGTGCAACGTATGTGCACCAGGTTAATTCCCGGGATGGCGGGACTGACATATGATGAAAGAATGGGTCGACTGGGATTATATCCGCTGGAATTTAGAAGGATGAGAGGGGATCTTATAGAACCATATAAAATTCTTAGAGGATTGGACAGGGCAGATGCAGGAAAAATGTTCCCAATGTTGGGGGAGTCCAGAACCAGGGGTCACAGTTTAAGATTAAGGGGTAGGCCATTTAGGGCTGAGATGAGGAAATACCTTTTCACCCAGAGTGTTGTGAATCTGTGGAACTCTTTGCCACAGATGGCAGTGGAGGCCAATTCACTGGATGTTTTCAAGAGAGAGTTAGATTTAGCTCTTGGGGCTAAAGGAATCAATGGATTTGGGGAAAAAGCCGGAACGGGGAACAGATTTTGGATGATCAGCCATGATCATATTGAATGCGGTGCTGGCTAGAAGGGCCGAATGGCCTACTCCTGCACCTATTTTCTATGTTTCTATGTGTAGGGTGGAACTGCAGATAATTGTTCAAACAGAAGGCAAACATAAAATGCTGGAGTAACTCGTGAGGCAGCATCTCTGGAGAAAAGGAATAGGTGATGTGATCATTCCACACACCCATCACTCTCTGAGTAAAGAAGTTCCCCCTCATGTTACCCCTAAACTTCTGTCCCTTAATTCTCATGTCACGCCCTCTTGTCTGAATCTTCCCTACCCTCAATGGGAAAAGCTTATCCACGTCAACTCTGTCTATCCCTTTCATCATTTTAAAGACCTCAATCAAGTCCCCCCTTAACATTCTGCGCTCCAAAGAATAAAGACCTAACTTGTTCAACCTTTCTCTGTAACTTAGTTGCTGGAACACAGGCAACATTCTAGTAAATCTCCTCTGTACTCTCTCTATTTTGTTGACATCCTTCCTATAATTAGGCGACCAAAATTGTACACCATACTCCAGAATTGGTCTTACCAATGCCTTGTACAATTTTAACCCTCCGCAGTCGCCTTCATGGAGGCCTGATGTTCCAGGCCGTTCTCGCCGGGTGATGGTGCTCCGGCGTCGGGAGAATCCTCTCAGCGGCTTGGGACACCTGGAACGGCCGTTCCTTATCGGAGTCCGCGGCTTCCGAAGCCGACAAGGCCGCGCTGGATGGAGCTCCTCCACTGGCGATCTCGGCGACTGATCCCAGGGTCCCGATGTAAAGTTCATCGCTGCCGCCTGCAGCCGGCCGCTCCACAATCCCGCAGCTCCGCGATGTTTTTCTTGGCGGTCTCAGCTCACCGGAGTTCCAGCGCGGCGACCCAGGCAAGGCATCGCCCGCTCCGCTATGGCGCTCCAGCGCTGAGCCGCTGCCAAAGCCGAGGTTCTGGGCGGTCCCCTCAGGAAACACCGCTCCAGGCCCGCTGGTAGGCCGCGAGGACGCGTCAAAAGTGCAGCCCAGAGAAAAGTTGCCTCTCCGACCCTGAAAAGTAGTTTCCCCCTTCCCCCACCCCACCCCCCCCCACCCACCCCGCACATAAAAAAGACTAGAACTCCAAAAACAAAAACACTAAAACTCATTAAAAAAAAAATTTAAGTGAAAAAACGAACAGCTGCAGCTATACCATACAGGACGGCGTCCCAATGGCTTGTATGTGTACATACTTGCCATATATGTGTACATGATACTTGCCAATAAACTTATTCATTCATTCTTTGCTGTTAGAGAAGTCAATATTCATACTGCTGGGTTCAAGTGAAATATGAGATGCTGTTCCTCCAATATTTCAAATGTTGTCTCACCAATGGCTTATACAACTGTAACATAACATCCCAGCTTCTGTACTCAATGCCTGATAGATGAGGTCAGCATACCAAAAGCCTTCTGCACCACCCAGTCTACCAATGACTCATCAACATTTCTCAGCGCCCTAGTAATTACTGTCTCTATCCTAGATTTACTTTCCCCAAAATACATCACCTCCCACTTGTTAGGATGAAATCCCACCTGGCAACGCTCTACGCAAGTTTCCATTACTGTTGTAGTGGTAGCGGGAGAGTTGAAAAGCAAGTCCATGGATGGGTTCAGAATTGGCCAATTGTGTATAATATACACAGGATCTTGATTAGATATGGCAAATGGGCGAACAGGAATGGTTAATGGATTAATGCAGACAAGTGCAAGGTAATTGGGGTAAGGCCAACTTTGAGGGTATGAGAGAAGGTCTCACTCAAGTTGACAGGAGCAGGTTATTTGAGGGGAAAGGAACATCGGCCAAGTGAGATGTTTTTAAAAGTGTGCTGACGAAAGCTCAGGATATGTCCGTCCCCGTTAGAATGAAGGGCAAAGCAGGCAAATGTAAGGAAACGGCTGACGAGAGACGTTGAGGCGTTAGTCAAGAATAAGAAGGATGCATGGGACAGGTCTAGGCAGATGGCATCAAGTGTATCCCTGGAGGAGCTTTGAGAACTAAGGAGTAAACTAAAAAAGGGGATCAGTAGGGCAAAAAGGGGCCAGCAGATAGCTCTGGCAGATAGCATTACAGACAATCCCAAAAGGTATTTTAAATACATAGACCAAGTTGGGCCCCGTTCCCCCAACGCAATATTTCGTCACCCACCCGTTCCCCCAATGCAACCCGACTGGCGCTACATGCTGGTGCTGACGATGGCTGCCACGGTGTACTGCTCCTTGCTGTTTTGTATGTGTTTGTTCATTTATGTCGTCTGTGAAGACCCTACAGAGATTATTTTCACAAGAGAGGTACTCATAAACATCGGACATACAGTGCCTCCAAACATCGTTCCGGATTTCTCTCACTCGCTGGATTATTTGGACATACTCATCGGCGGGGCTGTGGCTGCATTCAAGGTCTTGAGACAGAGGAGGATCCGTGGGAAGTGCTCTGGAGCACTCACCCGACTCCACCGACAAGGATCATGCACACCACGCCCGAGCATATTCCTGGCAAATGTACGTTTCTCATTTGTGAGTCGACCCCGGACAGCGTGCTGCAACTGGCTGGCTTCCAACTTCACAGAGCGGACCGCGAAGTGGAGGCAGCGGGGAAATCATGAGGCGGTGGAATATGCGTCTATACCAACCAGGGCTGGTGCAGCGACATCAGGGTACAGTCAAATTTCTGCTCTCCCAACCTAGAATCCCTCTTTATTAACTGCAAACCCTTCTACTCTCCGAGGGAATTTAACTCCTTTATTCTTGCTGGAGTTTACATTCCCCCCCCAAGCCTGCGTAGGTGAGGTGCAACTCGCTGACCAGGTAATGAGGGTAGAGAGTGACTTCCCGGACTCCATGGTCATTGTTTTGGGGGACTTTAACAAAGCTAACCTCAGCCGTGACCTTCCAAAATACAGACCTCATGTTACCTGCCCCACCAGAGCGGAGAGAACACTCGATCACTGTTATACGGCAATCAAGAACGCATATCGCTCTGTTCCCCGGGCGGGGGTCTGGGTCTCTCTGATCATTGCATAATTCCCCTTATTCCAACCTACAGGCAGAAACTAAAAGCTGCTAAGCTTGTAGTCAGAACAACGACAAGGTGGACAAGCGAGGGCATTGAGAACCTACAATCCTGCTTTGACTGCACGGATTGGAATGTGTTCAGGGAAGCAACCACAAGCCTCGATGAGTATACGGACACTGTATCATCATATGTCAGCTTTTGCGAGGACAGTTGCAATCCAACTAAAACCCGGACATGGTTCAACAACACAAGCCCTGGTTCACTGCAGAACTCAGACAGCTCCAACAGTCTGAAGAGGAGGCCTACGGGAGCGGGGATGCAGACCCCTAGAGGCAGGCCAAGTACAAGCTGAGAAGAGGAATCAGAGCTGCCAAGGAAAGGTACTCTGAGAGGTTGAGGAGCAAGTTCTCAGCTCGTGACTCTTCTTCAGTTTGGAAGGGCTTGCAAGAAATCACCAGCTACAAGAGGAAAGCCCCCCCGCTCTTTGGACAATCGTCAGTTGACCAACCATCTGAACAAGTTCTATTGCTGGTTCAATAAACAGAAACTTAACCCTGGTATCCCCTCCCCAACCAACACTTCACATCTACTAACAGCCTGACTCCGGTCTGCAAAGACTGGACCCTTCCCCAACCACCACTTCACAACTACTTAAAGCGTGACTCCAGTCAGAAAAGATTGGACTCTTTCCCACCCGCTCCTCTCCAATCACCACTTAACACCCACTTACAGCCTGACTGCAAAAGACTGGGCCCTCAACCACTAGCCTCCCCCTTCGTGCTGCCCAACAACAATCTGGCCACTTCTCCATCACCAATAATAGAAGTAGAGGAGATGGAGAGGCTGTTCAGAAGACAGAGAAGCCGGAAATCTCCAGGACAGGACAATGTTTCCCCCTCTACTCTCAAGGTCTGTGCCGAACAACTGACACTGGTCTACACAGACATTTTTAACCAGTCCCTGCAAACCTGTACTGTCCCTGCCTACTTCAAAGTCTCCACTGTTGTCCCTGTACCCAGAAAGAAAAGTATTACTGGTTTTAATGACTACAGGCCTGGCGCACTGACCTCTGTAGACATGAAGACACTTGAAAGGCTTGTGCTGGCCAAGCTGAAAAATATCACAAACTCCCTGCTGGACCCTCTGCAGTTTGCATATCGGGCCAATAGGTCTGTGGATGATGCAGTCAACCTGGGCCTGCACTTCATCCTACAGCACCTAGACCGCCAGGGGACCTATGCAAGGATTTTGTTTGTTGATTTTAGCTCTGCATTCAACACCGTTGTGCCAGAGCTACTACACTTCAAACTCTCCAAGTTGACTGTGCTTGAACCCCTCTGTCGGTGGATCACCAGGTTCCTAACAGATAGGAAGCAGCATGTGGGGCTGGGAAAGCACTTAAAGCAGACCCTCGGCATAGGAGCACCACAAGGCAGCGTACTCTCCCCCCTCTACTCTCTCTACACCAATGACTGCACCTCCACTGACTCCTCTGTCAAGCTTCTCATGTTTGCGGACGACACAACCCTGATTGGACTGATCCAGGATGGGGAGGAATCTGCCTACAGACAGGAAGTGACACAGCTGGCGTCCTGGTGCCATCGTGACAACCTGGAGCTCAATGCTCTTAAGACAGTGGAATTGATTGTGGACTTTGGGAGAGCTCCCCCTCCCCTCACCCCACTCACCATCAACAACACCACAGTCACATCCATGGAGTCTTTTTAGTTCCTGGGAACCATCATCTCCAAAGGGGGCCAACAGAGGATGTACTTCCTGCGGCAACTGAGGAAGCACAATCTACCTCAGGCAATGATGGTCCAATTCTCAATGGCATTCGTAGAGTCCATCCTCACCTTCTCCATCATGGTCTGGTTTGGCACAGCCACCAAGCATGACATCGGAGGCTGCAGCGAATCGTCCGATCAGCTGAGAAGGTTGTTGGCTGCAAACTTCCCTCCATTGATAAACTGTACCCTGCAAGGGCCAGGAAGTGAGCGGGTAAGATCATCTCTGACCCCTCTCACCCTGGCCACAAACTCTTTGAATGACTTTCCTCGGGAAGGCGACTCCGGACTGTCAAAGCTGCTACAGCCAGACATAAAAACAGCTTTTTTCCACGAGTAGTTGCTCTACTCAATAACCAAAAATCTGTAGCCTCCTTTTGCTCTGGTATTTTATTTAATTCACATGTTATATCGATAATGTTTTATTATTAATGTTTAATGTTTTATGTTTTATTCTTAATTGCCACTGTATGTCACGTTGTCATGTTGTTACTTGTGAGTGGAGCACCAAGGTAAATTCTTTGTATGTGAACATATTTGGCCAATAAGCTTATTCATTCATTCATTCCACCACTCACCTGTTCCCGCAATGCAACCCGTTCCCCCAACGCAATATTCCACCACTCGCCCATAGCCCACAACTGCGCAGGCGCGGCTCATTTGCCCTTATTCCCCAACACTCCCTCCCCCTCACCCTCACCCTCCCTCTTCTCACCTCTCCTCTATCGCACTCCCCCACTAAACACATGTTTATATAACATTTCTCCTCCTCCCCCACTCCCTCCCTCTCCTTACAACAATGTTGTAGGAGATGCAACGAGACCTGGGTGTCATGGTACACCAGTCATTGAAAGTAGGCATGCAGGTACAGCAGGCAGTGAAGAAAGCGAATGGTATGTTAGCTTTCATAGCAAAAGGATTTGAGTATAGGAGCAGGGAGGTTCTACTTCAGTTGTATAGGGTCTTGGTGAGACCACACCTGGAGTATTGCGTGCAGTTCTGGTCTCCAAATCTGAGGAAGGACATTATTGCCATAGAGGGAGTGCAGAGAAGGTTCACCAGACTGATTCCTGGGATGTCAGGACTGTCTTATGAACAAAGGCTGCATAGACTCGGTTTATACTCTCTAGAATTTAGGAGATTGAGAGGGGATCTTATAGAAACTTACAAAATTCTTAAGGGGTTGGACAGGCTAGATGCAGGAAGATTCTTCCCGATGTTGGGGAGGTCCAGGACAAGGGGTCACAGCTTAAGGATAAGGGGGAAATCCTTTAGAACCGAGATGAGAAGGACTTTTTTCACACAGAGAGTGGTGGGTCTCTGGAACTCTCTGCCACAGAGGGTAGTTGAGGCCAGTTCATTGGCTACATTTAAGAGGGAGTTAGATGTGGCCCTTGTGGCTAAGGGGATCAGAGGGTATGGAGAGAAGGCAGGTACAGGATACTGAGTTGGATGATCAGCCATGATCATATTGAATGGCAGTGCAGGCTCGAAGGGCCGAATGGCCTACTCCTGCACCTAATTTCTATGTTTCTATGTAACAAATCTCTCATTGCACTGGGTGGAACACTCCTCTCTCTCTCTCCCACTCCTCTTCACCCTCCTTCTTCCTTCTTCCCTCCCCTCCCCTCCACTCCTCACCTCTTCCCTATCGCATTCTCCCACTAAACACAATGTTTAAATAACATTTGTCTTCCTCCCATCCCGCACTCCCTCACATATCCTTACAACAATGCACCAAATTTCTCATTGCATTGGCTGGAACACAGTTGATCGCCAGTTTATGTAAATGAGATCCCATTGTGATGTCATTGTCGGGTGGAGCACTGTTGATGGGCAGTTTATGTAAATTAGATCCCATTGTGATGTCATAGCTGCTAAGTGCCAAACTGGCACTGCAGTGTTCAAGTGATTCTTTCTCAAACTTTCTCAAAAATCTGAATGAAACTTGATACACTTCACCACAAGACAATTGGGAGTAAGGTGGTGTAAAAATTGTGGCGCTACCATGTACCATTTTGGCGTAGTTCAGTTCATGAAAAGCTGGAAAACAAACACACAAACTCACAGACAAGATGTAGGTATGTTACAAAACTTACTTTCAGCGGCTCTGCAGTTCTGCCACTGGCCGTGTGCGCGACTTTGGCGCCTTTGAGAGGGGGGCGGGTTTAAAATGTGATTTTTCTCCAGCCTATTTAAATCGAATTTGAACAGACTGTTTAGTTGCTGAAGAAAAATCGCTTTGACTGCCATTTTATTAAGTTTATTAAAATTAGCGCTGGAAAAATTAAAAGCAGGAATAAATTTAAAATCATCTTCTAATGCCGTCAACGCCGACAACGGGGCGGATCTCACGTAGGGGACATGGCAATGTACACCGTTTTTTTTTCATATAAACTTGCTTGTTAGGATGCCTTTAATCAAAATTTTAGGTTGCAAAAAGGTGACTTAGGACCCATACGAACCAGCAGTATTTTACCTGCCGATATGGGGTTTAAATTCACCGCAACTGCAACGTTCCGAACGATCGCGTTCCACAAAATCCCACTCGCAAGATGATTAAAATGGCCATTCATTTACACGAATTAAACACTAAATTCCTTCCATTTGGCCTATAAATTCATGACAATGAGATTTTAAAATCATGTTATATTGTGAATTCTTGTGTGAATGTTATTTGGACACTTAGGCTTTTTAAAAATGTTGACCTTTTCTTAAGAAATGGATAGATGTTTAGATCTAGTCATTGAATTTTGTAATTAGCTACAATTAGGTAACTAACTAATTATATGCTTTAATTTCAGGTAATCCAAGTAAGATTGGTTCATATTTGTTTCAGAATGCTTCAATCTATAATAACTGAAAATTTCATTCAGTTCTCTTAATTTTTAAGAAAGTTATGGACCTTTGACTGTCCTTGATCACAGCTTTTGTGTTAAGTCAATGGAAAAGCAATAGGAAACAAGATGCTAATTTCCTAGTATGAAAATGGCCATAACATTTTTAATACTGAAGATATGAAAGTCAAATTAAACTTCTTTTTATGCTTTATCTGATGGGATAAATTGCAGACTTGATTTTTAAAATCTCAAAATGTTGTAACATTGCTACAAGATAAGAGTTTAGTAATATATTAGAGAAAGTGGGGCCCATTGGGTCCCTGGCACAAGGGAGGCCTGATCTGTAGATCAATCACTATTGCTGATTTCATTTCGGAGTCACGTGAGTGACTTCGTGAAGAACCCGCCAGCACGCATGCGCGACATATCGTCACAATGCGTTGCTGCCGACGGCTGGCAGTGGGGCGCGCTCCCCGCCAACCCTTCATAAGGGACCGCTAAGGTAAGTGACACTAACCTTAAGTTGGTTGGTCCTTGTTGGAAGTACTTTTTCTTTCAGCAGGGGCATGGAAGGGAGTAGCAAAGGCCGTAAGACGTTCGTCCGCAGTCGCCGGCCACCTGTCCCGGAGCCCTCATCATCGGCTGCACCTGCGAGACAGGCTGGGAAGAAGGCGGGGAAGTCGGGGAGCCCTGTCGCTACAGGGCCCGACCCGCCGATACACCGGAGCTCCGGTGAGGAATTCGAGGAGCAGGATTGCGGTGTGCCACCGGAGCAGGTATACCCTGCCTCCGTATCGAGGTCGCCAACGGGCTCGTTGGCCGACCTGGGCAAGGGCTCGCGTGCGGCTGCACGGCCCTTCTCCCTGAGCCCTCGGAGAAGAGGGAGGGATGGAGCCCGTAAGCCTCACCCTTTAGGGGCAAAGGCGTCACCTGCCGCTAAAATGCGGACTGGTGTTATGGCGGGACTCAAGTCTACTGGGAGACCTATCAGGACCAGTGTTGACTCCCCAACCACCGAGACCGGGAAGAGTCACTTGGGAGGAGTCCCGCCACGGTCACCGAGTCCCCCATGGATGGGAGGACGGGACCGTACGTCGGCTAGGTCCACGATGTGGGCAGCCGGCAAGCCCGCGCGGGCGTCAGGTCACCGTGCTGAGGCATTGGGTGCCGACTCTCCACCTCGTTTGCCCTCCGAGGCAGCGGGATCAGGCTCCGCCAAAAGAAGGCGTTTGAGCGTACCTCCCGCACGGGAATCGCTCAGCTTTGCTGCGGCAGCTGGCCGCGACAACTTCCGGCACCGGGTTCACCTCGATGAGGTGCGGGCCGATGAACGGAGCCTCAGCAGTGCACCAGAACATGAGGACTCCGACCGCCCGAGTGTTAAGGGCGAGGGGCGTATTGACCGAATGGAGCGGATGTTGGAGCTCCTCTTGCAGAACCAACGGCAGGAGGCATCCAGCTCCAGAGGGCACAGGGAGGTTTCGCCATTCTCAACAGGCAGCCTGAGGCAGCCAGAGGAGGAGGACTTTTTAGACCCTACACCAGTTCCATCCGAGGTGCCGCAGGAAGAACTCCTCGACGTGGCGGCGAAATTTGCTTCTTCGGAGACATCGGGACTACCCCTCAACCCCAAACTGGCTGCCACCGTGGACTTCCTAACTAACCACCAGCTCCAGGAGGAAGTTCTATCACAGGCCATCAACAGGCATAAAGCTCCAGCCAACTGTAACTCCCTCAACGTGCCCACAGTCTATACGCCGATCTGGGGCAACATAGGCACAGCCCATCAGGACTCAGGAGATAAAGCTCCAGCGCATCCTGAAGCTGCTCACGGCTGGGATCACCGCGTTCACACGGTCGGTGGACGGAGAGGACCTAAACCTAGAGCAGGAGGATGCTCTCGCTCTGCTGTGTGCTACTCAGCATGAAATAAATGCCTTCCGGAAGAGCATCATCCGCCCCACGCTCAACCCGAAATTCGCGGGGTTGTGCAAGGTGCCTCCTACACCACCGCCCAGATAGTTGTTCGGGGAAGACCTCCCGAAGAGGGTCAAGGAGCTGGACGAACACGCCAAAACGATGGGACTGATGCGGTCTCAGATCGCGCCCAGGCAGGCGGGCAAGAAAGCGCTGTTTAACAGGCCACAAGGCCCTGCCACCAGACCGGCACATACCTACACTCCAGCTCCGCCTCAATACCAGCAGCCCCAGCAGCCGCGGCCTTTTTTAGGGCAAGGCCCGCAGCGGCCTCCATGGAAGATGCGGACGCCGCAGCACCAGCCCAACCCAGCACCTCCACGACCCGCCAAACATGTCAGGGACCTCCGGTAACCATGGAGGTAAGGCGGTCTGGTTTTCATGCACCTGTGTGCTTAACTTCACATGTTGGTGGGCGACTACGGTTCTTCACGGGGGCATGGGAAACTATCACTTAAGATGAGTTTGTCTTACAAAGTATTCAAGGCCATGAGATTGAATTCATTAATGGTAACATCCCTCCATCCCAGCATATGCCCGATCGGAAATTTACGCTGTCTAGCATTGAAAAGGCAGCAGGCTATGCTGAGATCTTAAGGTTACAAGAAAAAGGCGTGATAGAAAAAACTATACACGAACCAATTGAATTTGTATCCAACATATTCACCAGGCCTAAGAAGGATGGAGGATGTCGGGTTATTATTGATCTGACCCAGTTGAATACCTTTGTAACATATACCCATTTCAAAATGGACACGTTCGAAACAGCCAAGTCATTGATTTCTCATGGCTGCTTTATGGCATGCATTGATTTAAAAGATGCATACTATTCTGTATCCATTCGGAAACACCATAGGATGTTCTTAAAATTTATCTGGATGGATCAGCTCTGGCAATACAGGGCTTTGCCAAATGGGCTTACCACAGCCCCTAGATTATTTACTAAATTACTCAAACCTATTCTGGCCATGCTACGGAAACAACATCATATAGTGATGGCCTATTTGGATGATATCTTGATTGTTGGCAACACCCTGGAATCAGCTGAACTGGCAGTTTCAGCCACCGTGGCAATTTTTCAGGAAATGGGGTTCATTATCCATCCAGATAAATCAAAGTTCTGCCCTTCACAGGTCATGGATTATCTGGGGTTCACGGTGGATTCCAATCGCATGAGGGCCACCATACCGGCTAACAAAGTTGGGGATGTCACCCAAGTATGTGAGGATTTAGTCTGGGCCAGTATACCATCAATTAGACAAACTGCTAAGGTGATTGGCAAGATCGTAGCACTTTTTCCAGCGACTCAATATGGGCCTTTGCATTAACAAAATTTGCAAAGAGCCAAGATCTCAGCGTTAAAACAAAACGACGGACATTTCGACAGATCAATGCAGCTGCCTCTTAAAGCTAAGATTGAGTTACAATGGTGGGTGGACAATATTAGTGACTCATTTAAACCCATCATTGTGCCCAATCCGATGGTATACTTACAAACCGATGCAAGCTCCCATGGCTGGGGAGCTACGGACAACTATTCTAGTTGCGGGGGCAGATGGGACACCCTTGAATCTACTCTGTTATTGTCACAAGGGATAAACTATTTGGAGATGCTTGGAGCATTTCACGGACTTCGAGCTTATTGTTCTAATCTTACTGACGCTCATGTCCGTCTCCAAATAGACAATACCACTGCGGTGGCATATTTAAACCATATGGGCGGTACCAGGTCAATTTCATGTGATGAATTGGCTAATACAATTTGGCTCTGGTGTGTTCGACGGAATATTTGGATTTCAGCTACCTATTTACCAGGTGAGCTCAATACTGTGGCGGACACCAGGTCACGCAAGTTCAATGACAACATCGAGTGGATGTTGCATCCTCAAATCATCACTAAAGTTACAGCCAAATTTGGTAAACCGGATATCGACCTCTTTGTGTCGCGGTTGAACCATCAGGTGCCAACATACGTTTCGTGAGAACCAGATCCTGGGGCAATGGCGATGGATGCGTCTCGCTGGACTGGGGGAAATGGGTTTCTATGCATTTCCTCCATTTTGCCTCATCAGTCGAGTGTTGCGGAAAATCCAGATGGATGCTGCCAAGGGCATTCTTATCATACCCGACTGGCCTACGCAGCCATGGTATCCGGTGGTCTTTGAGATGATCAGTCAACCTTGGGTCCTCTTAGAGGGTTGCCCACAATTGTCACTAACCCTGTGTCAGGGGAACCACATCCCTGCCACAGCTATCTAAACTTGTTGGCTTGCAGGTTCTGAACCGGCCATTACTGCGGTATGGCCTATCACCCAGAACAATGGATACCATCGGAGCGTCATGCCGGGAGTCCACCAGGCGGCAATACCTCTCCCACATCCGGAAATGGGAAACCTACTGCGGCCGCTCCCAAATTACATATGACGCTGCGTCCATAGCCGACGTATTGGAATTCCTGGCGGGGTTGCACCATGATGAACACTTGAGCTACAGTGCTATCAACAGCGCCAGAAGCGCGCTGTCATTCTACCTCAATATTGAGGTAGGATCTAACAGGCTGGTGTCCAGGCTCATGCGGGGAATATTCAATTCGAATCTGCCCAGACCACGCTATAATATCACCTGGGATATTGGGAAAGTACTAACCCTACTCAGGACGTGGTCGCCCATGGAGGGGCTAGAGCTGGACAAACTCACCATGAAGCTGGTGATGTTACTAGCACTGACTTCAGCGCAGAGGGTACAGACACTCCATAAAATCCGGATCGACAGGATGATCTCTACCCCTGCAGAAGTAGTCTTCTTCATAGACGAGCTACTAAAGCAGCATAGACCTGGGTGCACAGGGCTGCAGCTGAAGTTCCCGGCATACCCCGCAGATGCAAGGCTATGTTTAGCCGCCCATATCCGTCACTATGGCAAAGTGACGAGAAACATAAGGGGAATGGAGAAATACCTGCTTGTCACTCACAAGAAACCTCACCATCGAGTGACAGTCCAGACGATATCCAGGTGGCTCAGGATCGTCTTGGGTAAGTCAGGTATCGACACTAATGTCTTCAAATCCCATTCCACCAGGGCTGCATCAACGTCGGCGGCGAGGGTCATGGAGGTGCCCATGGACCATATTCTCGCCACAGCAGGATGGGCGAAGGAAGCCATCTTTCAGCGGTTTTATAACAAGCCTGTTGCCGCTCCTCTACAGTTCGTGGAGGCCGTGCTGAATGCAGGTCAAGAACGTAGAGATGTCCCCGAATGAGGGGTTTTTGCTTTGTTTGTTAATAAATACTATTCTTGTTTTTCAGTACAAGCAGTCTGGAAAGTTGTTTACTCCCATCCATCACTTAATAGTGGTGTGTCAGCATGGACGTGGTCCAGGGCGTGAAATCACAGAGCTTTGAAGTCTTCACGAAGTCACTCACGTGACTCCGAAATGAAATAGTAAGATTAAACGAGAACTTACCAGTTCGAAGGTTGATCTTTATTTTATGAGGAGTTGCGATGAGGGATTTCGTGCCCTCCGCTCCCAACCCTCGATCATAATCAACTGGTAATTAGAGTCTCTTCAATCTTACTATGCCAAGTCATTTCTTTGTTGTTGTTTCTGTGATTCCACACCGCTACTTTGAAGAATGTCGCGCATGCGTGCTGGTGGGTTCTTCACGAAATCCCTCATCGCAACTCCTCATAAAATAAAGATCAACCTTCGAACTGGTAAGTTCTCGTTTAATCTTACTATTTGATGTTGTTCACCCGATCCGTAATCCAGTTCAGGTTTCCACTATACCATCTGGTGGTGTGTGACTAGCAGTTCTCAGTTTGATCTAGGACTCAGAGCCTACAACAGCTTATGTAATGTTGGTCTCTGTGTGATGTTATTAAAATACTTATTATGAAGTTAAACGGCTCCGTGTTATCAGCACTTCATAAATGGTGTCAGAAGCAACACTTCGGATCGACTTTGGCTGCTATTTATACGACTTTCCACACTCAGGTATAGGGGGGGTTGCACTTAAGGTCACTGGGTCACAGGGCTTGACGCACGGAGCCGCTCAATCCATCTGGAGGACATCCGTAACTTCCGATATATGTTGTTAATGCAAGAAACGCGTACTTTCCTACCTGTTAAAAATCACCAAAATGTTGAATTCTTGCGCTGTAACAAATTGTGGAAGTCGGGGTAAGCGTGAGAGACATGTACCCAACTTCAGAATTCCCAAAGTGAAGCAAAATGAAGGTAAAGAGAAGCGAGAGCTGAAGGGACAACAACAGCTAAAGTGCTTGGCCAACATTGGCCTTGCAGATATCAGAATTGAAAATATTGGGAATGATCGCGTTTGCTCACTGCATTTCATCAACAGTAAGGCATTACTTGTAGTTTTTCTTGATTCCCTTGGTATCTAAAAAGTGTCAGAAGTGATAAATCTGGCTGTAAATTTTGCTTCGGAGGCGTTTTCTTTTTGTATGTAAAAACCCATTTGAGAACCATGGACGAGTTTAAAACTTGACAGCCAGACCTACCACTTCTGCAACTTTTTAGATGCCAAAGGAATCAACAAAAAACACAAATAATGCAACAGTACGGGTCATGGGTCGTGACCCGACTGCCGTGAAACCTCCCTATGGCTGATGCTTTCCGAAACCCGGACCCACTTGTCTTCGACAGCGATATCGGAGAACGATGGCGTGTCTTCAAGGAAGAGTATGATGTTTTCATTGATGCTGCACAGTGCACACCACGATAAAACTCCCCGCGTCCAAGCTTCCATTCTCCTCAATCTTGCTGGACTGGAGGCTATTTGACGTGCCATGTCCTTTGTCTACGCAGAGGAGGTAAAACAGCTGGGAGGGGAGGTGGTCACCACCGCTGAATCGATACATGATCAGTGTGTCTCAAAGATACATTTAGTTGTGAAAGATTGCAGCAGGATCTTGATTGATTCGCCAGGTGGGTGAGGGAATGGTTGATGGGATTTAATACAGAAAAATGTGAGGTGTTGCTTTTTGGAAAGTCTAACATGGGTAGGACCTACACAGTGAATGGCAGGGCTCTGGAGAGTGTTGTAGAGCAGAGGAATCTTGGTTCCTTGAAGGTCAATTCGCATGTGGTCAAAAAGGGAACATTGGCATTCATCAGACAGAGCATTGAGTAGAAGTTGGGTCATGTTGCAGTTATATAAGATGTTGGTGAGACCGCATTTAGAGTATTGTGTTCACTTCTGGGCACCATGTTATAGGAAAGATGTTGTCAAGCTGGAAAGGGTACAGAGAAGATTTACGAGGATGTTGCCAGACTAGAGGGTTTGAGCTTTAGGGAAAGGAGGAGTAAGCTGGGACATTATGCAGTGGCACGCAGGAGAATGAGGGGTGATCTTATAGAGGTGTATTAAATCATAAGAGGTAGTCACTTGCCCAGAGTAGGGGAATCGAGGAACGGAGGACATCGGTTTAAGGTGAAGGGGAAAAGATTTAATAGGAATCTGGATAACATTTCACACTAAAGGTGGTGGATGTATGGAACAAGCTGCCAGAGGAGGTAGTTGAGACTGGGACAATCGCAACGTTTAAAAAACAGTCAGACAGGTACATGGATAGGACAGCTGGGGACTAGTGCAGATGGGACATGTTGGCTGGTGTGGGCAAGTTGGGCCAAAAGGGACACACTGTATCATTCTTTGGTTCCCTGTCCATTCCCTGCTGGTTCTCTACCCATTCCCTAGGCCTGACCACCTGCGGCCTGTGGAATCCCAGCCATGCGAGGCTGCAACTACTGCTGTTTCTCGGCAGCACCCACACAGGGGCCATTCTGGCCATCCTCCCTCTCCCTGCACTGACTGACATTGCAGTACCACCTGCCTTTTACATAAGTACTTGTTGAGCCTGTCGAGTGGAATGTTGTATTCTCTGACCTGCCCTGCCCTTACTAAATATATAACTTGTTATGTTGCCAGCCGTGATGTTAAGTAGCCCAGAACAATAAACATAACAGGTTTTTTTCCAGAGCAAGCAGTGAGAGGAGTCCTGATGGAGGCCTGTGACTAGTGGTGTTTGCATGTGTGTGCACTGTGAGTGTGTGTTACATTGACTGTCTTCACATAGAGTCGTACAGCCTAACTAGCCCACCCTGACCAACATGCATCATCTACACTAGCCCCACATGCCTATCTCTCAAAGCCTGTCCACTCCATGTACCTGGCCAAATGGGTTTTAAATGCTGTTTTAGTACCTGCCTCAACTAAACGTGTGGTAAACACACAGTCTTTCGCCCAGAGTATGTGAAGCAGAAAACATAGGTTTAAGGTGAGGGTCGGGGGGGCAGGGCTGCCAACATTGGGTGAGAGTTGGGAGTGAGAAATTGCGAGACCAAGCCCGAGGGAGTGTAGCCACCAGGGGGCGAGAGGAGGGTGTCCCCTCCCATACGGAACTTTTGTATTTTTCAGCTTGAAATTGTGTAATATGGTGCATACTGTAGCAAGTCTTTTAGCTTACACTTGAATGCAATATATATGCTTTAAATTGGATTAGCTGTGAATAAGGTTAGAGTAAATTACATTCCTAATTACATTGCACAGTAGAGCCCAGGCTCTGATCCATATATGCAGCACATGAATGATCTTAGTGTATTCATGTATGGAAATCAGATTATAATCAAACACTTGGCCCATGTTGGCCAACCTGGGTCTCACTGCACACCTGGTACTACTCCTGGCCCTGACTCCAGTTGCATACCTTCTCTCATTCCTGTCCCTGAGTCCAGCCCTACACCTGGCCCCCTATGCTACCCTGATCATAGCTGCTTACCTGCTTAGGTTCCCAGTGCTGAACACTCCCCTGGTCCCAGTTTTGACTGCACAACTAGTACTATTCCAGACCTTGACTCTGGATGCACACTTGGCCTTGCTCCTAGCCCCTCTGCACTGACAATATATCTGGCCCACACATAAAGCCCCATATCTAACCCCCTGGACTTAACCTATTACGTTCAAGTCCACAGGTGTTCCTCTAATGCAGTAATCCTTTATGGGGTACTTCACAGACCAAATTATGGATAACAAAATGTGCTACATTCATTGGCTTCCTTGTTATCTAACATGCTAGTCACTTTGTCAAAGTAGTCATCAATTGGTTGAACACAAATCCTATCCATAAAATTATACTCACTCAGCTGTATAAGTATTCTGATACCATTTCTTTCATTTTAGCAACAAACTGTCCTGAAGTCATCAGGCTAATTACAAATCAATAGCATTCGTCAACTCCGAAACATGAAGCGCTGAGCACTGGGATCGTAACATCACGGACAACTGGCCTCAGTTCCACGCTCACATCTGGCAGTGTTCTCCATCTGAACCAGGGGCCGCGGAGCGTTTTTGAAAGTGGGGAGGCTGAGCGATCACTGATCACTGGCCTTGGGGGTACCCGGTGAGGGAGTGGAGCAACCGAGTGGGGAGAGGATGTGGAAGAAGGGTGTCCCCCCTCACAGGGTAGGAACTTTTTGAAATTTGATGTATTAAAATCATCGTGCATTGTAGAAGTATGATTTCAATGTTTTTTGAATTAAGTATTTTTAAGAGGTAACTTTTTAAGGGGTAACTTTATCCACACAAAGGGTGGTGGGTGTTTGGAACAAGCTGCCAGAGGAGGTAGTTGAGGCAGGGACCATCCCAACATTTAAGAAACAGTTAGACTGATACATGGAGAGGACAGGTTTGATGGACCATAAGCAGGTAGCGTAGCTGGGACATGTTGGTGGGTGTGGGCAAGTTGCGCTGAAGGGCCTGATTTCACACTGTGTCACTCTATGACTACATTATACCTCCACCATGCATGAATGCTTCAAAATCAAGTGATCGAGTTTTATCGCCATATACTCAAGCGTAGAAACATCGAAAATAGGTGCAGGGATAGGCCATTTGGTCCTTCGAGCCAGCACTGCCATTGAATATGATCATGGCTATTCATCTAGAATCTGTACCTCTTTCCTGTTTTTTCCCCGTATCCCTTGATTTTGTGAGCTAAATGTAACTCTCTCTTGAAAATATCCAGTGAATTGGCCGGCACTGCCTTCTGTGGCAGAGAATTCCACAGATTCACAACTCTCTGTGTGAAGAAAGTTTGTCCATATCTCAGTCCTAACTGCCCCCCCCCCCCCCCCTTATTCTTAAACTGTGACCCCTGGTTCTGAACTCCCCCAACATCGGGAACATTTTTCCTGCAGTTACAGTAAGTGAAAATCTAGCAGGCAAGCAGGATGCTTTCTCCAACCACCTCCATTTGAAGTCCACTATCTTCCACTGTTTATACCCAGTGCTTGGTACTTGCTTCCAGCAGCCACTGGTTGTCCTCCAGGATGCACCGAGCCGCAGCCTCATTTGGGCGAATTTGGCACAGAGACTCTCACGGCAGCGGCGCAACGCTTCCGACGCCTTGCACTGAGGTTGCTCCAGCGACTCGCCAGCCCCGCAAACACTCACTAGCCCCGCTCCCCGTCTGCATCTGTCCCCGTCGCTGCTTCTGCTTCCAACTCTCATGGCCCATGCAGATGATATGAGTTTTGAAATTTTCATTGATCACAGAATTTCTTACGACAGAGCGTGAAAAATTTGTGATCAGCGTGAGAATTTGGAAAAATGTGTGATTCTCACGTTCAGTACATGGGAGTTGGCAGCCCTGCCTCTCTATCCTCCTCTCTATCCCCCCCTCTCTCTCCCCTCACTCTCTCCCCCTCTCTTCTCCCATCTCTCTCTCTCCCCTCTCTCTCCTCTCTCTGTCCCCCTCTATCTCTCCCTCCCCTCTCTCCACCTCTCTCACACCCCTCTGTCTCTCTCCCTCCCACCTCATTCTCATCCCTCTCTCTCCCCCACTCTCTCTCCTCACCCCCCTCTCCTCTCTCCCCATTCACTCCCCCTCTATCTCTCCCCTCTCTCTCATCTCAGCCCCTCTCTCTCTCTCCCCTGTCTCCCTGTCTCCTTCCCCACTCTCTCCACCTCCCTTTGGGAGTCTCTGTCCCATCGGCACAGAGACTCTCACGGTAGCGGTGCAACGCTTCCGATGCCTCTGATCGGCCCGGGACTCTCGCACTGAAGCTGTTCCATGGCCGGAGATGCAGCGAGCGACTCGCAGGCCCCGCAAACACTCGGCAGCCACGGTTTTCCGTCCGCATCTGTCCCCGGCAAACACTGGCCAGCCCCGGTTCCCCGCATCTGTCCCCGTCGAGCGTGTCAACAAAATAGAGAGAGTACAGAGGAGATTTACTAGAATGTTGCCTGGGTTCCAGCAACTAAGTTACAGAGAAAGGTTGAACAAGTTAGGTCTTTATTCTTTGGAGCGCAGAAGGTTAAGGGGGGTCTTGATTGAGGTCTTTAAAATGATGAAAGGGATAGACAGAGTTGACGTGGATAAGCTTTTCCCATTGAGGGTAGGGAAGATTCAAACAAGAGGGCATGACATGAGAATTAAGGGACAGAAGTTTAGGGGTAACATGAGGGGGAACTTCTTTACTCAGAGAGTGGTGGCTGTGTGGAATGATCTTCCAGCAGAAGTGGTGGAGGCAGGATCGATTTTAACATTTAAAAGTAAAGTGGATAGGTATATGGACGGGAAGGGAATGGAGGGGTATGGTCTGAGTGCAGGTAGATGGGACTAGGGGAAAATAAATGGTTGGCACGGACTGGAAGGGCCGAGTGGCCTGTTTCCGTGCTGTCATTGTTATATGGGTATATGGTTATACTTCTGCTTCCATCCCTCCCTCAGCCCCGGCTCTCCAACACCCGCGGACCTTGCAGTTTATCTGACCGTGAGCTTGAGAAATTTCTGATCAGCGTGAGGGCGTGAGAGTTTCTTCAAATGCGTGATTCTCACGCTCAAAGCGTGAGAGTTGGCAGCCCTGGTGGGGGGGAACAATTTAATAGGAACCTGAGGGGTAATTTCTTTTCATAAAGGTTGGTGGGTGTATGGAGCGAGCTGCCGGAGGAGGTAGTCGAGACAGGTAGTATCACAACATTTTAAGAAACTTTAGACAGGTACAGGTTTGGGGATATATGGGCCAAACGAAGGCACGTGGCACCAGTGTAGATGGGGCATGTGGGTGGGTATGAACAAGTTGGGCCGAAGGGCCTGTTTCCATGCTGTATGACTCTATTGCTCTCTATGACTCCCCTGTGACTTGCACAGTTGTGGCATGACATTGCAACTCGTAGTCATAGAGTCATAGTCCACGGTCCTTTTTAGCACCGTCACCTCTATCATATGTCCTGCCCCCAGCACCAGCTTAACTGGGTCCCCTGCTAAGTGCGAGGAATTTACTACATTTTTCACCAGCAAAGTTAAGAACATCAGATCGAATATTTCCCCTCCCATCCATGACCTGGCTGTCTCATTGGTCTGTTCTTCAAAATTAGACTGTTTCCAACCCGTTAAAACTGGTCACCACCATGAAACCTGCAACCTGCCCCCTCGACGTTGTCCCCTCTGCCCTTCTGAAGGACGTCATTACAACAGCCGGTCCCAGCATTCTTGCTATCTTCAACAGTTCTCTGGCCACTGGCACTGTACCTTCCTGCTTCAAGCATGCGGTGGTCCAGCCCCTCCTGAAGAAATCTAATCTCGACCCCACCTTGCCAAGCAACTACAGATCCATTTCTAAACTGACTTTCCTCTCAAAAGCCCTTGAAAAGGTAAGTTGAAGTCAACTTATGCCTTACCTTCACCAAAATACTATTTTGGAAACTTTCCAATCAGGTTTCAGGGCTCACCACAGCACAGAGTCTGCCTTGTGGAAGGTACATAATGACCTACTGCTCACCATTGACTCCGGCAACTGTGCAATCCTGCTCCTTCTCGACCTCAGCCCAGAACTTCCTCCAACTAAATGAGAGTAAGTCTGTGGTCATCCTTCTCGGCCCCTCAGACTCAATCAAAACAATATCAGGCAGCCTTGGTGTTAAAGAAGGAACTGCAGATGCTGGAGAATCGAGGGTTACACAAAAAGCTGGAGAAACTCAGCGGGTGCAGCAGCATCTAAGGAGCGAAGGAGATAGGCGACGTTTCGGGTCGAGACCCTTCTTCAGGGTCTCGACCCGAAACGTCGCCTATCTCCTTCGCTCCTTAGATGCTGCTGCACCCGCTGAGTTTCTCCAGCTTTTTGTGTAACCCTCAGGCAGCCTTGGATGCCTTACCCCATTTCTCAAACCTCACATCAAAAACCTTGGCGTGATATTTAACTCAGCATTGAAATTTGACAAACAAGTCAATGCCGTGGTAAAAACTAGCTTCTTCCAGCTTTGGACGATAGCTAAAATAAAACAATTCCTCCAGTTTGATGGCCTCGAAAAGATCATCCACACATTTATCTCCTCCCGCCTCGATTACTGCAACTCCCTCTACATTGGCATCAGCCAATCTTCCGTGTCCCACCTGCAACTGGTCCAAAACGCCGCAGCGAGACTCTTGACAGGCACCCGAAAAAGGGACCAGATCACCCCGATCCTGG
Source organism: Raja brachyura (assembly GCA_963514005.1). Next base: position 69,472,446 of record OY740791.1, read on the forward strand.
CCTCTCTCCACTGGCTCCCTGTGCGGTTCCGAATAAATTTCAAAATCCTTCTTTATGTTTAAGAGCTTTAAATGGCCGCGGGACATTCCAGCGCCTGCTGGGGGCTCCAACTTTGTGACTTTTGGGCCTAGAGCGGGGCCGTACATCACCAGGCGCGGCCTCAATGGCCGTGGGACTTAACATCGCCCGCCTGGGGCTTCAACATCGAGAGAGTAATGGTGCGGGGGAGAGAAAATACTTTGCCTTCCATCACAGTGAGGAGGAGATTCACTGTGATGGATGTTTGTGTGAATTGGATTGTTTGTGTGTTTTTTTTTAATGAATTGTTCTGTTTGTACGGGTACTGAACATCCCGCGGTCTAGGCATAAGCTCAGGGGCGACCGCACCTTTGTGGTTGCAGCTCCTAGACTGTGGAACAGTGTCCCTCTTCCAATCAGAACTGCCCCCTCCATCGACTCCTTTAAGTCGAGACTTAAAACTCATCTTTACTCTCAAGCCTTTCTTGACGTCCTCTGAGCGAGGGCTATATGTACGTATTTATGTATGTACTTAATTTATGAACCACTGTTGTATAACGTTAGTACCTCCACTAATGTAAAGCACTTTGGTCAACCAGAGTTGTTTTTTAAATGTGCTATAGAAATGTGCTGTAGAAAGTGACTTGATAGAGTGATACACAGGGCGGAAACTCAACTCGTCCACACCGGCCAACAATGTCCCAGCTACCATATCCCTCCAAACCTGTCCTATCCATGCACCTGTTCAATGTGAGTGTGCGTTTATACACGATGTGTGTATGTGTGTGTGTTGCACGTGTGTTTGCACGCGTGTGCAATGTGAGTGTGTGTTTGGACGCGTGTGCATTGCGAGTGTGTGTCTGCACGCGTGTGTGTGTTTGCACGCGTGTGCACTGCGAGTGTGTGTTTGCACGCGTGTGCAATGTGAGTGTGTGTTTGCACGCGTGTGCACTGCGAGTGTGTGTTTGCACGCGTGTGCAATGCGAGTGTGTGTTTGCACGCGTGTGCATTGCGAGTGTGTGTCTGCACGCGTGTGTGTGTTTGCACGCGTGTGCACTGCGAGTGTGTGTTTGCACGCGTGTGCAATGTGAGTGTGTGTTTGCACGCGTGTGCACTGCGAGTGTGTGTTTGCACGCGTGTGCACTGCGAGTGTGTGTTTGCACGCGTGTGCAATGCGAGTGTGTGTTTGCACGCGTGTGCAATGCGAGTGTGTGTTTGCACGCGTGTGCATTGCGAGTGTGCACTTGCAGTTCCGCTTGCATTTACAATTATGAAACACTTGGCTGTTTGGCAAAGTGGGATCTGTCGGCGCTGCGCCGCCGCGTGCGTTTACATAACTCTGCTTTTACATAACCCTGTGTTTTATAAATAACACACCCGAGGTGAACCGGCAGCAGCAACGGGAGCAGCGCGGGCACCGGATCACAGCCGGGCCAGCACCGATTCCACATCGGACCAACCGAGAAATCCGCGCCGGGTCAGCAACACCGGAATATCACCGGGAGTTGCAGCGTGAAGGAGGCGGGCCGGGTGGAGCCGGGGCCGGGGCCAGGGATGGAGCGGGGGACGGGCCGGGCTCCGGTGCCGGTGGCCGAGATGCTGCGCTGCCCGCGCTGCCGCCGCCCGCTTCGGGAGCCGGTGACCACGGCCTGCGGACAGACACTGTGCCGCCGCTGCGTCCCGGGCTGGGGCTGCCCCTTGTGCGGGCGGTCGCTGCCCAGCACCCACGCTGCCGGCCGCGTCAACGTGTTGATCAGCGGGCTGCTGGAGCGGTGCAGGGCGGCCGGTAGCCAGGACACCCCGCAAAAACCGGGCACCCCGCAAACACCGGGCACCCCGCAAACACCGGGCACCCCGCAAACACCGGGCACCCCGCAAACACCGGGCACCCCGCAAACACCGTGCACCCCGCAAACACTGGGCACCCCGCAAACACCGGGCACCCCGCAAGCACCGCAAACACCGGGCACCCCGCAAACACTGGGCACCCCGCAAACACCGGGCACCCCGCAAACACCGGGCACCCCGCAAACACTGGGCACCCCGCAAACACCGGGCACCCCGCAAACACTGGGCACCCCGCAAACACCGCAAACACTGGGCACCCCGCAAACACCGGGCATCCCGCAAACACCGGGCGCCCCGCAAACACCGGGCACCCCGCAAACCCCGGGCACCCCGCAAACCCCGGGCACCCCGCAAACCCCGGGCACCCCGCAAACCCCGGGCACCCCGCAAACCCCGGGCACCCCGCAAACACCGGGCACCCCGGACCGCCCGCGGACAACGGCAACTGCGGCCACTCCTCAGCCACGTGGTGTCCAGACCACACAGTCTCCGGTCAGTCTGAACCCTGAGATGTCAGACGTGGAACCCCGGTATCCCGAGGCCCGGGGAACACAGCGACAATCCAGTAAGAGACCGCCAGGGGTGGGAGTGTCCGCTGCGGGGAAGCAAGAGTGACGGGAGGGAGAGGGTGAGGTGCATGGAAGGGGGAGAGATGGGGACCGGGAAGAATGAGGTGCGAACGGGTGGAGGGAGTGAGGGTGAGAGGTGAGGGGTGAGAGGTGAGGGGAAAGGGGAGGGTGGAGGTGTTCGCCGTTCTGGGGAGGGGGAGGTTCGGCTGCAAAGGGCTAACATGACCCGAGATTGGTTTTGGATCTGGGCTCGCGGTCTGGTTACCTGCCCTTCTGTCTGTAGTGACCTGCCGTTCTCGCCAGTGAATCGTTTACATAATCGCGAAAGGACACAGTGTGCTGGAGAAACTCAGCAGGTCAGGCAGCATCGCTGGAGAACACGGGCAGGTGACGTTTCGGGTCCAACCCCTGCAAGCAGCCTGAACTCGGCACGAAACGCCACCTATTCGCGTTCTCCAGAGACGCTGCCTGACCCGCTGAATTACTCCAGCACTTTGAGTGGGTGAGGGGGGAGTAGGTGATGGGGGTGAGGGGGGGAGTGGGTGAGGGGGGAGTGGGTGATGGGGTGAGGGGGGGAGTGGGTGAGGGGGGAGTGGGTGATGGGGTGAGGGGGGAGTGGGTGAGGGGGGAGTGGGTGATGGGGGTGAGGGGGGAGTGGGTGAGGGGGGAGTGGGTGATGGGGGTGAGGGGGGGAGTGGGTGAGGGGGGAGTGGGTGATGGGGTGAGGGGGGGAGTGGGTGAGGGGGGAGTGGGTGATGGGGGTGAGGGGGGGAGTGGGTGAGGGGGGAGTGGGTGATGGGGGTGAGGGGGGAGTGGGGGTGAGGGGGGAGTGGGTGAGGGGGGAGTGGGTGATGGGGGTGAGGGGGGAGTGGGTGAGGGGTGGGTGGGTGAGGGGGGTGGGTGAGTGGGTGATGGGGGTGAGGGGTGAGTGGGTGAGGGGGAGGGGGTGAGGGGGAAAGGTGTCTATGGGATGGGTGTGATTGAGTCCCTGTGGCAAAGGTCCTTGGATAGTGAGAGGGTAAATGAACTGAATGGAACCCATGGTGTGGTCACATCAAGATGGGCCGTGGGTGGACATGCACCAGGATTGTTTTCTCTGGAATGCTGGAGGCTGTGAGCAGACCGGGTAGAAATATATACAATTATGAGAGGCATAGATGGGGTAGATAGTCAGGATCTTTTTCCCAGGGTGGAAAAATAGAAAGATTAAACGAGAACTTACCATTTGAAGTTTGATCTTTATTTTATGAGTAGTTGGAGTGGGAGACTACTTGAAGAACCCACCAGCCCGCATGCACGTCAATGTTCAAAGCAACTGTATGAAACCACAGACCACTTGCACCAAATTAAACTATAGAAAGATTAATAACCGAAAGATTACTGAATAACCTTTATGAGATTCAGGGTTGGGAGTGGAGGGCACTCTCACTCCAACCTCATAAAATAAAGATCAAAATTTTATTTTGAAGTCTCGTGATGAGACTATGTGAAGCCTTCGAAGCTCTGTGGTTTCATGCAGTAAACCAATCTGTACGTGAACACACTACACAGATAAACCATAAATTGAGAAAAGACATGGGCCATTAACAACATAATGCTAACATTACATACATGTACATCGCCCTTAATTGGACCACAGTTCCAATTGCCTTTGAGTTAGACAACAGCTCATGTAGCACTGTCCAGAATTCTATCTGCAAACGTCCAGATGTTCAACGATATTTTATAACTTCCGAAAGTGTGTTCATCTGAGCCCCCTGCTGTTGCAAGAATGTGATCAAAGGGAAATATCCATTCTATTGGCTGCTGATGTGCCAGCAGCCCTGGTAACATAGAAACATAGAAATTAGATGCAGGAGGAGGCCTTTCGGCCCTTCGAGCCAACCAAACCAGGTTTTTTCTCACCTCGGTCTTAAATGGCCTCCCCTTTATTTTAAGACTGTGGCCCTTGGTTCTGGACCCACTCAACATTGGGAACATTTTTCCTGCATTTAGTTTGTCCAGTCCTTTTATAATTTTATATGTTTCTATAAGAATCCCCATCATCCTTCTAAACTCCAGTAAATACAAGCCTAGTCTTTTCAATCTTTCCTCATTTGAGAGTCCCGCCATCCAAGGGAGCAATCTCGTGAACCTCAATCACAAGGATGTCCTTCCTCAAATTAGGAGACCAAAACTACACAATACTCCAGATGTGGTCTTACAGAGCCCTATACAACTGCAGAAGAACCTCTTTACTGCTATACTGAAATCCTCTTGTTATGAAGGCCAACATTCCATTAGCTTTCTTCACTGCCTGCTGTACCTGTAAGCCAACTTTCAAAAACTGGTGTTTAAGGACACCCAGGTCTCGCTGTACCTCCCCTTTACCTAACCTAACCCCATTGAGATAATAACCTACTAGCTATGGCGGACACAGATGGCGGAGACATAGAAACATAGAAACATAGAAAAGACTCAAATGAGAGTGCAGGAGGAGGCCATTCAGCCATTCGAGCCAGCACTGCCATTCATTGTCATCATGGCTGATCGTCCCCTATCAATAACCCGTGCCTGCCTTCTCCCCATATCCCTTGACTCCACTAGCCCCTAGAGCTCTATCTAACTCTCTCTTAAATCCATCCAGTGACTTGGCCTCCACTGCCCTCTGTGGCAGGGAATTCCATAAATTCCGGTTTCGGAAATGGGGCCAAAGATTACCCTTGAATCTGCCCATGTATGTACTACGTCTTTTTCATCAAGAGGGCTATCTTGCTCGCTATAGGATCTTTGGTTCTCACTGCTGCCTTTTCTCTCAAAGCCTGCTAAAATGCCGTTTGCACCATTTTTATATCTGCTCTACCTGTGACTCGCCAAGTCGAGCCAACGGTCACTCTCGCTGCTGCTTTGTCCCACCTGCTCTCAAAGACTCAAGTGAGACTGAGACTTGAAATTATTTGTATTCACTCCCGCTTTCAGCTGCTTACACTCTATCCATCTTGAAATAGTCTGCACCAACAATCTCTTGTGAAACTATTATATAACTATGAAGAAACTTTTCTTACCTCATAGGTTCTTAGTAACCTCAGTGTACCTTTTCACATAATAAACACCCCCAATCTCCGATCTTGTGGGTATGCTGTCAACTCCAACTTGTACCCAACCGTGCCTGCTCTGCTTTATGAGTTCATTCAAATAAAATGCCACCCTCTTGTCAGATGTGACTGAGTGATCCAGACGGAGATCGTAAAGACTGTGCTTTTCGTGCTGAAATCAGTGTCATAAGCACGACTAACTTAAGAGTAACTGCTCCAACGTTAGGGATGCAGCTGATGATAATTTGCATAAAAATGTAAACTGATTACACATTCCACACTACTTTGTATCTAGGCTTTAGAGTGTTCATGTAAAAGAAACCTTCCATAACCTTAGTCACGTGGGTGAGAACCAATCATTTATTGTCCCACTTATAGTACTAGATACAACAACAAAGCAGTACGAGCAGCGTTAATTGCGCTATAACATAGTCTCTTCTCCTAAACCCAAACTGAAAGAAACCCACAAACCTCTGCTACTTTTGTTTAAAAGTAGCTCACATGTGTCTCTTCACAAAACTTTCCATGCAACCATGCAGTGATAGGTGCATGAGAGATAGGTTGAACTAGCCAGGTTGAGGCGGCCCCGGGCCGCGGACTCGCTGGAGAAGGAGGAGGTTATATAATAGTTTCACAAGAGATTGTCTGTGAGCAAATATAGGAGCTTCTATCAGCGGACATTTACAATGGAAGCCATGGTTGAGTAGTCCAATTTGGCACTACTATAATTCTTGTTACCGCGTCTTGAATTATATTAGGAGGCATCAACTGACATAATACCCTGAGTCTTATCTAAAGGTAGGGTCAGAGACATATCTGCAGAGTTTATGACAAAACCTAAATATGTAATAGATAATGCCGGCTCCAGTATGGACTATCCTGGACGAATAGCTAGAATACCCCGGGTACACATGGCTCCTTCCCCGGGTAGACGGGGCTCCCCTCCCCTCCCGGGGGTAGCGGCTGCGGTTGCTCAGTTGTCTCCGTGTCCCCGCAGTTCCTGGAGCAGCGGCCGTTCCACGTCACCCGCCTCCTCAACTCCATCATCGCCGCCTCCTTCTCCACCGAGTCCGCGGCCCGGCGCCGCCTCAACCTGCTGGAAATGAGCGAACTCTCCGAGTAAGTCGGGGGCAGGGCGGGGGGGGGGGGGGGGACCACGGAGAGGGGCGGGGATTACCCGGGGGAGGGGGTATATCGAGGGGGAGGGGTGTATCGAGGGGGAGGGGGTGTATGGAGGGGGAGGGGCAGGGGAGGGGGTGTGGGGAGGGGGAGGGGTGTGTGGAGGGGGAGGGGGTGTATGGAGGGAGAGGGGGTGTGGGGAGGGGGAGGGGGTGTATGGAGGGGGAGGGGGTGTGGGGAGGGGGAGGGGTGTATGGAGGGGGAGTGGGGAGGGGGGGTATCGAGGGGGAGGGGGGGTATGGAGGGAGAGGGGGTGTATGGAGGGAGAGGGGGTGTATGGAGGGAGAGGGGGTGTATGGAGGGAGAGGGGGTGTATGGAGGGGGAGGGGGTGTATGGAGGGGAGGGGGGGTATGGAGGGGGGTATGGAGGGGGAGGGGGGTATGGAGGGGGAGGGGGGGTATCGCGGGGGAGGGGGTGTATGGAGGGGGAGGGGGTGCATCGCGGGGGAGGGGGTGTATGGAGGGGGTGTATGGAGGGGGAGGGGTGTATCGCGGGGGAGGGGGTGTATGGAGGGGGAGGGGGTGTATGGAGGGGGAGGGGTGCATCGAGGGGGAGGGGTGCATCGAGGGGGAGGGGTGTATGGAGGGGGAGGGGTGTATGGAGGGGGAGGGGGTGCATCGAGGGGGAGGGGTGTATGGAGGGGGAGGGGGTGTATGGAGGGGGAGGGGGTGTATGGAGGGGTTGTATGGAGGGGGAGGGGGTGTTTCGCGGGGCAGGGGTGTATCGAGGGGGAGGGGGCGTATTCCCCGCTGACCCCACACTTCATCCTGTCGCCAGCCTGACCACCAGTGTTCCCATCTTCGTGTGCACGTTGGCCTTCCCGGGGATCGCGTGTCCGCTCCACGTCTTCGAGCCGCGCTACAGACTCATGATGCGCCGCTGCCAGCAGAGCGGCACCCGCTCCTTCGGGATGTGCCGGGTGCAGGCCGACACCGGGTAGGGACATGGTCGTGGGGAGGGAGGGGGTAGAGCCTGGGGGTGGGGGGGGGGCATGCTTAAGGGAGGGGGGGTCAGGGGGGCGGGAGAGGGTAAGGGCAGGTCCTCCTCTCAACACCGCCTCTGCCTCTCCTCCCCATCACTTCACTCCTTTCTCCTCCTTCTTATGTCACCTCTCCATCCAACATCCCCCCCTCACGTCCCCCCTCCAATCCCCCCCCCCCCCACGTCCCCCCTCATCGCTCCCTCCACTCTCCCTCTGCTGCCCTCCCCCCTCCCAGAACACACCCCCCCCCCCCCCCTACCACTTCTGTTTGATCCCATCCTCTGTTGCTCCTCACTCTGGTGACAATTCAGTGTGCTGGGCGCCGCTCAGTCACTGTATACACTGGCCCAGTGCTGGCGCTGTGTGCACTGGCCCAGTGCTGTCACTGTATACACTGGCCCATTGTCTATGTGTGGGTGTTGCAGGTTTTCGGACTTTGGCTGCATGTTGACCATCCGTGGGAGTGAAGACCTGCCGGACGGACGGTCTCTGATCGACGCCGTGGGTGGCCGCCGCTTTAAGGTGCTGCGACGCAGTCGGAGAGACGGCTACAACACGGCTGACATTGAGTACCTGCAGGACCAGCCGGTAAATGCCTGCAACCCACCGTCAGTCATCTGCAGGTTGGGCTGGGCTAGGGGTTGGCTGAGGGGGGAGGGCTGGGGAGTTGCAGAGACCACGGGTACTGGACCACGCTGACTGAACCTCCCGACACCTTTACACCAACTGTGAAATGTTCAAGTGCAGCTTCCCTCCCAAAGGAACCAAAGCAACGAGCCAGCATCCATGTCAGCCCTGGACCTCTCACCCATCTGATCAGCCCCCCCCTCCCCCAGTTCATATGTGATTGGAGCAGACAGAGAGGAGCAGCGGGAGTGATGCTGGGTCACTGAGTGTTCCCTGAGATTGGGGGGGTCCCAGACTGCGGTGGGTGTCGGTGCAGCAAGTGAACACATCGTTTGTCTCTCCCACTGCCCTCCATACCTGGATGGAGACTCAGCTGGGCTGGGGGTATTGTCTGGGCTGGGGGGTGCTGGGCTGGGCTGGGCTGGGGGTATCGGCTGGGCTGGGGGTATCGGCTGGGCTGGGGGGTGCTGGGCTCAGGAAAGGAGCTGTGAGGGGGCTTTGGCTGAGATGGGGGGCTGAGTGGAGGAGTTGGGCTGTGGGAGGTCGGATGAGGGAGGGGCTGGGGTTTGGGTTGAGGTGGGGAAGGGGGGAGGAATGCCACGCACCCTCACACCCCTCTCTCTGTACAGATCGCTACTGAGGACCTGGGCATTCTGCAAGTGTTCCACGACCAGGTTTACCAGATGGCCCTGAGCTGGTTCCGGCACCTGTCCCAGTTCAAACAGCAATACCTGCACTCCCGGCACGGAGCCATCCCTGGCCCTGACCGCGGCCGCCTGCAGGTGAGCGTGGGGGTGGGGGTGGGGCAGAGTGGGGATGTATCAGTGCGGGGTAGAGGGGAGTATGTCGAGGAGTGTGTGCATGTGTGTTTGTTTGTGTGGAAATACACAAGAGTGTTCATGAATGTGCCAGTGAGTGTGTCAATGCCAGTGAGTGAAAGCCAGTGAGTGTGTCAGTGAGCTTGTCAATGAGTGTGCCCATGGCAGTGAGTGTGCCAGTAAGCGTGTCAGCAAGTGTGCCAATGATTGGGTCAATGAGTATGTGATTGCCAGCGAGTGTGTCCGTGAGTGTGTCAGTGATTGTGTCCATGCCAGCGAGCGTGCTAGTGAGTGTGTCAGTGAGTGTGTCCATGCCATAGTGTGTCGGTGGGTGTGCCACTAAGCTTTCCCGTTTGTGTGTCAGGGTCAGTGAGTTTGTCAGTGACAGTGAGTGTGTCTTTTTCAGTGAGTGTCAGTGAGATTGTGTGCCTGTGGCTGTCATTATATGTGCCGTGAGTGCCATTAGCGAGTATGTCAGTGAGTGTGTCAGAGAGTTGGTCAGTGAGTGTGTCAGTGTTAGGGAATGTGTCACAAGTGTTGTGTCAGTGAGTGTGTTGTGCCTGTGAGTGTGTCAGCAAGTGTGTCCATTGGTGTGTCAGTGTGTGTGTCTGTGAGTGTGCTGTGTCAATGAGTGTGTTGGTGAGTGTGCAAGTATTATGTCTGTGAGCATGTCCGTGGGTGTGACAGTGAGTGTGTTGTGTCAGCGAATGTGTCAGAGTGTGCCTTGGATACATAGATATGGACAATTATTAACCTGTTCCTGCCTTCTCTCTAACCGTTTGATTTCACTAGCCCTAAGAGCTCTTTTTAATTCTCTTTTAAAAGCAATTCTCTTTCATCCAGTGAATCGGCCTCCGCTGCCTTCTGATGCAGAGAATTACACAAATTCACAACTCTGTGTGTGAAAAAGTTTTTCCTCATCTCAGTTCTAAATGGCCTACCTCTTATTCTTAAACAGTGGCCCCTGGTTCTGGAGTCCCCCAACATAGGAACATGTTTCCTGCATCTAGCATGTCCAATCCCTTAACAACTTATATGTTTCAATAAGATCCCCTTCTAAATTCCAGTGAATACAAGCCCAGTCACTCCATTCTTTCATCACATGACAGTCCCGCCATCCCGGAATTAACCTGGTGAACCCCCTCTATAGCAAGAATGTCCTTCCTCAAATCAGGAGACCAATACTGCACACAATTGTACAACTGCAGAAGGACCACTTTGCGCCGAAACTCAACTCCTCTCGTTATGAAGGCCAACATTACAGACCAGTTAGTCTAACATCGCTTGTGGGGAAACTGCTAGTCAGTTATTAAAGATGGGATAGCAGCACATTTGGAAAGTCGTGAAATCATTGGACAAAGTCCAATGGAGGCCGATTAGGAAAAGGGGAGATGCAGCGCGACCTGGGTGTCATGGTACACCAGTCATTGAAAGTAGGCATGCAGGTACAGCAGGCAGTGAAGAAAGCAAATGGTATGTTAGCATTCATAGCAAAAGGATTTGAGTATAGGAGCAGGGAGGTTCTACTTCAGTTGTATAGGGTCTTGGTGAGGCCACACCTGGAGTATTGCGTACAGTTCTGGTCTCCAAATCTGAGGAAGGACATTATTGCCATAGAGGGAGTGCAGCGAAGGTTCACCAGACTGATTCCTGGGATGTCAGGACTGTCTTATGAACAAAGACTGCATAGACTTGGTTTATACTCTCTAGAATTTAGGAGATTGAGAGGGGATCTTATAGAAACGTACAAGATTCTTAAGGGGTTGGACAGGCTAGATGTAGGAAGATTGTTCCCGATGTTGGGGAGGTCCAGGACAAGGGGTCACAGCTTAAGGATAAGGGGGAAATCCTTTAGGACCGAGATGAGAAGGATTTTTTTCACACAGAGAGTGGTGGGTCTCTGGAACTCTCTGCCACAGAGGGTAGTTGAGGCCAGTTCATTGGCTATATTTAAGAGGGAGTTAGATGTGGCCCTTGTGGCTAAGGGGATCAGAGGGTATGGAGAGAAGGCAGGTACGGGATACTGAGTTGGATGATCAGCCATGATCATATTGAATGGCGGTGCAGGCTCGAAGGGCCGAATGGCCTACTCCTTCACCTAATTTCTATGTTTCTATGTTTCTAAAGTCAGCATGGATTTACGAAAGGTAAATCATGTCTGACGAATCTGATAGAATTTTTTCAAGGATGTAACTAGTAGAGTGGATAAGGGAGAACCAGTGGATGTGTTATATCTGGACTTTCAGAAGGCTTTCGACAAGGTCCCACATAAGAGATTAGCATACAAACTTAAAGCACACGGTATTGGGGGTTCAGTATTGATGTGGCTAGAGAAATGGCTGGCAGACAGGAAGCAAAGGGTAGGAGTAAACGGGTCCTTTTCAGAATGGCAGGCAGTGATTAATGGGGTACCGCAAGGCTCAGTGCTGGGACCCCAGCTATTTACAATATATATTAATGATTTGGACGAGGGAATTGAATGCATCATCTCCAAGTTTGCGGATGACACAAAGCTGGGGGGCAGTGTTAGGTGTGAGGAGGATGCTAGGAGGCTGCAATGTGACTTGGATAGGCTGGGTGAGTGGGCAAATGCATGGCAGATGCAGTATAATGTGGATAAATAGGACGTTATCCACTTTGGTAGCAAAAACGGGAGAGTAGACTATTATCTGAATGGTGGCCGATTAGGAAAAGGGGCGATGCAACGAGACCTGGGTGTCATGGTACACCAGTCATTGAAAGTAGGCATGCAGGTGCAGCAGGCAGTGAAGGAAGTGAATGGTATGTTATCATTCATAGCAAAAGGATTTGAGTATACAGTGGCTTGCAGTTTTGATACCCCTTGAACTTTTCCACATTTTGTCACGTTACAACCACAGATGTAAATGTATTTTATTGCGATTTTATGTGATAGACCAACACATAATTGTTGGTGCATCTTGCGCCAAAAGTGGTGCATAATTGTGAAGTGGAAGGAAAATGATACATGGTTTTAAAATGTTTTTACAAATAAAAATCTGAAAGGTTTGACGTGCAAAAGTATTCAGCCCCCTTTACTCTGATACCCCTAAATAAAATCCAGTGCAACCAATTGCCTTCAGAAGACACCTAATTAGTACATAGAGTCCACTTGTGTGTAATCTAATCTCAGTATAAATACAGCTGTTCTGTGAAGGGCTCAGAGGTTTGTTAGAGAACATTAGTGAACAAACAGCATCATGAAGCCCAAGGAACACACCAGACAGGTCAGGGATAAAGTTGTGGAGAGTTTAAAGCAGGGTTAGGTTATAAAAAATATCCCAAGCTTTGAACATCTCACGGAGCACTGTTCAATCCATCATCTGAAAATGGAAAGAGTATGGCACAACTGCAAACCTACCAAGACATGGCCGTCCACCTAAACTGACAGGCCGGGCAAGGAGAGCATTGATCAGAGAAGCAGCCAAGAGGCCCATGGTAACACTGGAGGAGCTGCAGAGATCCACAGCTCAGGTGGGAGAATCTGTCCACAGGACAACTATTAGTTGTGCACTCCACAAATCGGGCCTTTATGGAAGAGTGGCAAGAAGAAAGCCATTGTTGAAACAAAGCCATAAGAAGTCCCGTTTGCAGTTTGCCACAAGCCATGTGGGGGACACAGCAAACATGTGGAGGAAGGTACTCTGGTCTGATGAGACCAAAATTTAAGTTTTTGGGCTAAATGCAAAACGCTATGTGTGGCGGAAAACTAACACTGCACATCACCCTGAACACACCATCCCCACAGTGAAACATGGTGGTGGCAGCATCATGCTGTGGGGATGCTTTTCTTCAGCAGGGACAGGGAAGCAGGTCAGAGGACGAGAAGATGGATGGAGCCAAATACGGGGCAATCTTGGAAGAAAACCTGTTAGAGTCTGCAAAAGACTTGAGACTGGGGCGGAGGTTCACCTACCAGCAGGACAACGACCCTAAACATACAGCCAGAGCTACAATGGAATGGTTTAGATCAAAGCATATTCATGTGTTAGAATGGCCCAGTCAAAGTCCAGACCTAAATCCAATTGAGAATCTCTGGCAAGACTTGAAAATTGCTGTTCACAGACGCTCTCCATCCAATCTGACTGAGATTCAGCTATTTTGCAAAGAAGAATGGACAAAAATGTCAGTTTCTAGATCTGCAAAGCTGGTAGAGACATACCCAAAAAGACTTGCAGCTGTAATTGCAATGAAAGGTGGTTCTACAAAGTATTGACTCTGGGGGACTGAATACTTTTGCACGCCACACTTTTCAGTTTTTTATTTGTAAAAAAATTTGAAAACCATGTATCATTTTCCTTCCACTTCAGAATTATGCACCACTTTGTGTTGGTCTATCACATAAAATCCCAATAAAATACATTTACGTTTGTGGTTGTAACGTGACAAAATGTGGAAAAGTTCAAGGGGTATGAATACTTTTGCAAGCCACTGTAGGAGCAGGGAGGTTCTACTGCAGTTGTACAGGGTTTTGGTGAGACCACACCTGGAGTATTGCGTACAGTTTTGGTCTCCAAATCTGAGGAAAGACATCCTTGCCATAGAGGGGGTACAGAGAAGGTTCACCAGACTGATTCCTGGGATGTCAGGACTTTCATATGAGGAAAGACTGGATAGACTCGGCTTGTACACGCTAGAATATAGAAGATTGAGGGAGGATCTTATAGAAACTTACAATATTCTTAAGGGGTTGGACAGGCTAGATGCAAGAAGATTGTTCCCAATGTAGGGGAGGTCCAGAACAACGGGTCACAGTTTAAGGATAAGGGGGAATTACTTTAGGACTGAGCTGAAGAAAACATTTTTCACACAGAGGGTGGTGAGTCTGTGGAATTCTCTGCCTCAGAGGGTAGTTGAGGCCAGTTGATTGGCTATATTTAAGAGGGAGTTAGATGTGGCCCTTGTGGCTAAAGGGATCAGGGGGTATGGAGAGAAGGCAGGTACAGGATACTGAGTTGAATGATCAGCCATGATCATATTGAATGGCGGTGCAGGCTCGACGGGCCGAATGGCCTACTCCTGCACCTATTTTCTATGTTTCTATGTTTCTAATTTGCCATGAACTTTCTTCACTGCCTGCTGTACCTGCATGCTTACTTTCAGTCACTGATGTGCAAGCACACGCAGGTCTCGTTGCACCTCCCCTTCTCCTAACCTGACACCATTCAGATATTAATCTACCTTCCCGTTCTTGCCACCAAAGTGGATAACCTCACCTTTATCCACATTATACTGCATCTGCCATGCATTAGCCCACTCACCCAACCTGTCCAAATCACTTTCAGAATGGCAGGCAGTGTCTAGTGGGGTGCCGCAAGGGTCGGTGCTGGGACCGACCCCTTCCCGTCCAAATCACTCTGCACCCTCATAGCATCCTCTTCACAGTTCAGACTTCCACCCAACTTTGTTGCATCTGCAAATTAGCTAATGTTACTTTTAATGCTTTCATCTGAATCATTAATGTATAGTGTAAATAGCTGTGGTATTTAACGGGAAGGTGCTGGTCCTAGCACTGAGCCTTGCGCTATCCCACTAGACACTGCCTGCCATTCTGAAAGGGACCCGTTAATCCCTACCCTGTTTCCTATCTGCCAACCAATTTTCTTTTGTTTACATTGACTTCTCTAACTTCAGATAGCCCTTGCTTTCCCTCTGTATCCCCTCCCCCTCCCCAGTTCACCCACTAGTCTTACTGTCTCCGACCACATTCTATCTTTGTCCCGTCCCCTCCCCCTCCGCTGGCATCAGTCTGAAGGGTCTCGACCCGAAACGTCACCCATTCCTTCTCTCCAGAGATGCTGCCTGACCCAGTGAGTTACTCCACCACTTTGGGTCTACCTTTGATTTAAACCAGCATCTGCAGTTCTTTCCTACACAATGTTCTATCCATGTCAATACCCTACCCCAAATACCATGTGCTCTAATTTTGCCCACTAATCTCCTGTGTGGGACTTTATCAAAGGCTTTCTGAAAGTCCTAGTACACTACATCTAACTAGCTCTCCCTTGTCCATTTTACTTGTTACATCCTCAAAATTCCAGAGGATTTGTCAAGTATGATTTCCCCTTCGTAAATCCATGCTGACTTGGACCAATCCTGTTACTGCTATCCAAATGTGCCGCTGTTACATCTTTGATAATCAACTCCAGCATCTTCCCCACCACCGATGTCAGACTAACTGGTCTATAAATCCCTACTTTCTCTCTCTCTCCTTTCTTGAAAAGTGCAATAACATTAGCTACCGTACAATCCACTTGAACTGATCCAGAATCTATAGAACATTGGAAAATGATCACCAATGCATCCACAAATTCTAGACACATCCACGTTGACCATCAGGCCCTGGGGATTTATCAGCCTTCCGTCCCATCAGTCTATCCAAAACACCATTTCCTGACTAATGTGAATTTCCTTCAGTTCCTCCATTGCTCTAGGTCCTCTGGCCGCTAGTACATCTGGGAGATTATTGGTGTCTTCCTTAGTGAAGACAGAACCAAAGTACCTGCTCAACTTGTTTGCCATTTCCTTGTTCCCCATAATAAATTCACTTGTTTCTGTCTTAACTAATTTTTTCCTCTTCACATACCTAAACAAGCTTTTACTATCCTCCTTTATATTCTTGGCTAGCTTACCTTCGTACCTCATCTTTTCTCCCCGTATTGCCTTTTTAGTTACCTTCTGTTGCTCTTTAAAAGTTTCCCAATCCTCTGGCTTCCCGCTCATCTTTGCTATGTTATACTTCTTCACTTTTATTTTTATACTGTCCTTGACTTACCTTGTCAGCCACGGTCGCCTCTTACTCCCCTTAGAATCTTTCTTCCTCTTTGGAATGAACTGATCCTGCATCTTCTGCAAATATTCATTTCCAGAAGATACATATTCCAGAAATACTAGGGTATCTTTCCAGTCAACTTTGGCCAGCTCCTCCCTCATGGGTTCATAGTCCCCTTTGTTCAACTACCATACTGACACTTCCGATTTTACCTTCTCCGTCTCAAATTGCAGATTAATACTTATCATATTATAGTCACTACCTCCTAATTGTTCCTTTCCCTTGAGTTCCCTTATCAAATCCGGTTCATTACATAACACTAAATCCAGAATAGCCGTCTCCCTGGTAGGCTCCAGTACAAGCTGCTCTAAGAATCCATCTTGGAGGCACTCCACAAACTCCCTTTCTTGGGGTCCAGGTACCAACCTGATTTTCCCAGTCTACCTGCATGTTGAAATCTCCCAAAACCACCATAGCATTACCTTCGTTACATGCTAATTTTAACTCGTGATGCAACCTGCACCCTATATCCAGGCTACTGTTTGGGGGCCTGTAGATAACTCCCATTAGGGTCTTTTTACCCTTACAATCTTTCAGTTCTAGCTGCAATGAGTCTACATCTTCTGACTCTATGTCACCCCTCGCAAGGGACTGAATTTCATTCCTCACCAAAAGAGCTACCCCACCCGCTCTGCTCACCTGTCTGTCTGTCTTTTCGATAGGACGTATACCCCTGTATATTCAGTTCCCAGCTCTGATTCTCTTGCAGCCATGTCTCTGTAATTCCCACAACATCATGCTTGCCAATTTCTAACTGAGCCTCAAGCTCATCCACTTTATTTCTTATACTTCGTGCATTCATATACAACACTTTTAATTCGGTATTCACCTCCCCTCTCACACCGGTTACTCTTTCACCTGACCTTATCCCTTCTTGAACTTTCCTTCCCATTAATTTGGGAGCCTCTCGTAACTTTTCCTGCACTTCCCCTTTAACTCCATCTTTATAATCCCAATTTGTCAATCCCTCCCCCCCACTATTTAGTTTAAACCCACATGTGTAGCCCTAGCAAACCAGCCTGCCAGAATGTCAGTCCCCTCCAGTTAAGGTGTAACCCGTCCCTTGTGTACAGGCCACCACTACCCCAGAAGAGATCCCATTGGTCTATACATTAAATCTAAATCCCTGCTCCAGCCCCTCAGCCACACATTCAGATCCCCTATCTCCCTGTTCCTGCCCTCACCAGCACGAGGTACTGGAAGCAATCCATGATAACAACCCTAGAAGTCCTGCTTTTCAGTCTTCTTCCTAACTCTCTAAACTAACGTTGCAGAACCTCCTTCCCCTTCTTCCCGGCGTCGTTTGTGCCCACATGCACAACTACTTCTGGCTGCTCACCTTCCCTCTCGAGGATGTTCTGAAATCGGTCCAAAGTATCTTGAACCCTGGCACCAGGGAGGCAACAGACCTTCCTCGAGTCTCGCCTGCCGCCACAGAATCTCCAGTCCGCACCTCGGACAATGTGGTCACCCACCACTGTGGCTCTGCCCGACGTCGGTCTTGCCAGTTGAGTCTCATTGCTAGGATTGGAGCCACCGACCTGTCGGCCGCTCGGACTGAAGCGTCGTCTGCCTACACTGCCTATACTACAGCTCCCAAGAGGGTGTACCTGTTTTCAATAGGTACAGCCACCGGGGACTGTATCCTTCGCTCTACCTGTATCCTTGGTGTGTCAACCTCATTGAAGGTCTTGTCCAGGAAACTCCCAGATGGCCCCGAGGTCATCCAGCTGTTTCTCCAGTTCTCCAACACATTCATTCAGGAGCTGCACCTGGACACAGTTTCTGCGGGTGTAGTTTCCAGAAGCACCAGCGGTGGCCCTGGCTTCCCACATCCTGCAGGAAACACACTGCACCAACATGCCTGCCATTTCACCAGTGCCTCCTTGCCTCAACACCCTCGCCAAACTCTCTTGAGCCAAAGACTCACACTTTACTCACCAAGGCACTTGACCTCAGCAAGGCCACTCCCCCTAGAGCAAGCCCAACTTTTATTTGCTGTTCAGTTAACGAATTAGCTAATTTACAGATTTAGTTACCAGTTATTAAATGACCCGCTCTTGAAAACTCCGAGGCTTTAACTTCTGCAGCCAATCCCCCACACTCGCTCCTTCACCTGCCGTTCCTCTGCGGACCTTGAAGGTATGTGCTGCAGTCAGTGTGTCAGTGAGTGTGTCTGAGTGTGCCGGTCAGATCTGTGAGTGTCAGTGTGTGGTGTCTATGAGTGTGCCGTGTCTGTGAGTGTGCGTGTGTCAGTGAGTATGTGAGTGAGGGTAGACACATAAAGCTGGAGTAACTCAGTGGGTGAGGCAGCATCTATGGAGAGAAGGAATTGGCGACGTTTCAGGTCTCCTTCGAGGTGTCAGTGAGTGTGTGAGTGAGTGTGTCAGTGAGTGTGTCAAGTCATGTGTTGTGTCAGTGAGTGTGTCGTGTCATGTCATGTGAGTGTCAGTGAGTGTGTGTGTGTGTGTGTGAGTGTGCCACGTCAGTGAGTGTGTGTGTGTGTGAGTGAGTGTGCCACGTCAGTGAGTGTGTGTGTGTGCCTTGTCAGTGAGCGTGTGAGTGGGTGTGTGAGCGAGTGCGCAGTTCCAGTGAGTGTGTGTTAGTGGGTCACTGAGTGTGTGTGAGTGGGTCTGTGAGTGTGAGTGCGCTGTGTCAGTGAGTGTGCCATTTGAATGAGTGTGCTGTGTCAGTGAGTGAGCGTGCAGCATTAGCGAGTGTGTGTGAGTGGGTCAGTGCGCGTGTGAGTGTGTGAGTGAATGTGTGTTAGTGTGCTGTTTCAGCGAGTGTGTGCCATGTCAGTTAGTGTGAGTGTATCAGTGAGTATGTGAGTGAGTGTCAGTGAGTGAGCGTGTGGGCGTGCA
This sequence comes from Raja brachyura, assembly GCA_963514005.1. The sequence continues at coordinate 69,491,276 of OY740791.1, forward strand.
GTGTTGGTGAGCGTGTGGCTGTGAGTGTGTCGGTGAGCATGTGGGTGTGAGCGTGTCGGTGAGCGTGTGGGCGTGCAGTGTTGATGAGCGTGTGGGCGTGCAGTGTTGATGAGCGTGTGGGCGTGCAGTGTCGGTGAGCGTGTGGGCGTGCAGTGTGGGTGAGCGTGTGGGTGTGAGCGTGTCGGTGAGCGTGTGGGCGTGCAGTGTGGGTGAGCGTGTGGGCGTGCAGTGTTGGTGAGCGTGTGGGCGTGCAGTGTTGGTGAGCGTGTGGGCGTGCAGTGTGGGTGAGCGTGTGTGAGCGTGTGGGCGTGCAGTATTGTGAGCGTGTGGGCGTGCAGTGTCGGTGAGCGTGTGGGCGTGCAGTGTCGGTGAGCGTGTGGGCGTGCAGTGTTGTGAGCGTGTGGGCGTGCAGTGTTGTGAGCGTGTGGGCGTGCAGTGTCGGTGAGCGTGTGGGCGTGCAGTGTGGGTGAGCGTGTGGGCGTGCAGTGTGGGTGGGCGTGTGGGCGTGCAGTGTGGGTGAGCGTGTGGGCGTGCAGTGTTGTGAGCGTGTGGGCGTGCAGTGTTGTGTGCGTGTGGGCGTGCAGTGTCGGTGAGCGTGTGGGCGTGCAGTGTCGGTGAGCGTGTGGGCGTGCAGTGTGGGTGAGCGTGTGGGCGTGCAGTGTGGGTGGGCGTGTGGGCGTGCAGTGTGGGTGAGCGTGTGGGCGTGCAGTGTGGGTGAGCGTGTGGGCGTGCAGTGTTGGTGAGCGTGTGGGCGTGCAGTGTGGGTGAGCGTGTGGGCGTGCAGTGTTGGTGAGCGTGTGGGCGTGCAGTGTGGGTGAGCGTGTGGGCGTGCACTGTGGGTGAGCGTGTGGGCGTGCAGTGTGGGTGAGCGTGTGGGCGTGCAGTGTTGGTGAGCGTGTGGGCGTGCAGTGTCGGTGAGCGTGTGGGTGTGCAGTGTTGGTGAGCGTGTCAGTGAGTGTGTGGGCGTGCAGTGTTGGTGAGCGTGTGGGCGTGCAGTGTGGGTGAGCGTGTGGGCGTGCAGTGTTGGTGAGCGTGTCAGTGAGTGTGTGGGCGTGCAGTGTTGGTGAGCGTGTCAGTGAGCGTGTGGGCGTGCAGTGTTGGTGAACGTGTCAGTGAGCGTGTGGGCGTGCAGTGTGGGTGAGCGTGTGGGCGTGCAGTGTGGGTGAGCGTGTGGGCGTGCAGCGTGTGTGAGCGTGTGGGCGTGCAGCGTGTGTGAGCGTGTGCGCGTGCAGTGTCGGTGAGCGTGTGGGCGTGCAGTGTCGGTGAGCGTGTGGGCGTGCAGTGTTGGTGAGCGTGTGGGCGTGCAGTGTTGTGAGCGTGTGGGCGTGCAGTGTTGTGAGCGTGTGGGCGTGCAGTGTTGTGAGCGTGTGGGCGTGCAGCGTGTGTGGGCGTGCAGTGTTGGTGAGCGTGTGGGCGTGCAGTGTTGATGAGCGTGTGGGCGTGCAGTGTTGTGAGCGTGTGGGCGTGCAGTGTTGGTGAGCGTGTGGGCGTGCAGTGTGGGTGAGCGTGTGGGCGTGCAGCGTGTGTGAGCGTGTGGGCGTGCAGTGTTGATGAGCGTGTGGGCGTGCAGTGTTGATGAGCGTGTGGGCGTGCAGTGTGGGTGAGCGTGTGGGCGTGCAGTGTCGGTGAGCGTGTGGGCGTGCAGCGTGTGTGAGCGTGTGGGCGTGCAGTGTTGATGAGCGTGTGGGCGTGCAGTGTTGATGAGCGTGTGGGCGTGCAGTGTGTGTGGGCGAGCAGTGTTGTGAGCGTGTGGGCGTGCAGTGTTGGTGAGCGTGTGGGCGTGCAATGTTGGTGAGCGTGTGGGCGTGCAGTGTTGGTGAGCGTGTGGGCGTGCAGTGTTGGTGAGCGTGTGGGTGAGCATGTGGGCGTGCAGTGTTGGTGAGCGTGTGGGCGTGCAGTGTCGGTGAGCGTGTGGGTGAGCATGTGGGCGTGCAGTGTTGGTGAGCGTGTGGGCGTGCAGTGTTGGTGAGCGTGTGGGCGTGCAGTGTTGGTGAGCGTGTGGGCGTGCAGTGTTGGTGAGCGTGTCGGTGAGCGTGTGGGCGTGCAGTGTTGGTGAGCGTGTGGGCGTGCAGTGTGGGTGAGCGTGTGGGCGTGCAGTGTTGGTGAGCGTGTGGGCGTGCAGTGTGGGTGAGCGTGTGGGCGTGCAGTGTTGGTGAGCGTGTGGGTGAGCGTGTCAGTGAGCGTGTGGATGAGTGTGTGGGTGAGCGTGTGGGCGTGCAGTGTGGGTGAGCGTGTGGGCGTGCAGTGTCGGTGAGCGTGTGGGCGTGCAGTGTTGGTGAGCGTGTGGGCGAGCATGTCAGTGAGCGTGTGGGTGAGCGTGTGGGTGAGCGTGTGGGTGAGCGTGTGGGCGTGCAGTGTGGGTGAGCGTGTGGGCGTGCAGTGTGGGTGAGCGTGTGGGCGTGCAGTGTTGGTGAGCGTGTCAGTGAGTGTGTGGGCGTGTAGTGTTGGTGAGCGTGTGGGCATGCAGTGTTGGTGAGTGTGTGGGCGTGCATGTGGGTGAGTGTGTGGGCGTGCAGTGTTGGTGAGCGTGTGGGCGTGCAGTGTTGGTGAGCGTGTGGGCGTGCAGTGTCGGTGAGCGTGTGGGCGTGCAGTGTTGGTGAGCGTGTGGGCGTGCAGCGTCAGTGAGTGTGGGCGTACAGTGTCGGTGTGCGTGTGTGAGCGTGTGTGAGCGTGTGGGCGTGCAGTGTTGGTGAGTGTGTGGGCGTGCAGCGTCAGTGAGCGTGTGGGCGTGCAGTGTTGGTGAGTGTGTGGGCGTGCAGCGTCAGTGAGCGTGTGGGCGTGCAGTGTGTGGGCGTGCAGCGTCGGTGAACGTGTGGGTGAGCGTGTGGGCGTGCAGTGTGTGGGCGTGCAGTGTGTGGGCGTGCAGTGTGGGTGAGCGTGTGGGCGTGCAGTGTGTGGGCGTGCAGTGTGTGGGCGTGCAGTGTGTGGGCGTGCAGTGTGTGGGCGTGCAGTGTGTGGGCGTGCAGTGTGGGCGTGCAGTGTGGGCGTGCAGTGTGGGCGTGCAGTGTGGGCGTGCAGTGTGGGCGTGCAGTGTGTGGGCGTGCAGTGTGGTTGAGCGTGTGGGCGTGCAGTGTGTGGGCGTGCAGTGTGTGGGCGTGCAGTGTGGGCGTGCAGTGTGGGCGTGCAGTGTGGGCGTGCAGTGTGGGCGTGCAGTGTGGGCGTGCAGTGTGGGCGTGCAGTGTGGGCGTGCAGTGTGGGCGTGCAGTGTGGGCGTGCAGTGTGTGGGCGTGCAGTGTGTGGGCGTGCAGTGTGTGGGCGTGCAGTGTGGGTGAGCGTGTGGGCGTGCAGTGTGTGGGCGTGCAGCGTCGGTGAGCGTGTGGGCGTGCAGTGTGTGGGCGTGCAGTGTGTGGGCGTGCAGTGTGGGTGAGCGTGTGGGCGTGCAGTGTGTGGGCGTGCAGCGTCGGTGAGCGTGTGGGCGTGCAGTGTGTGGGCGTGCAGTGTGTGGGCGTGCAGTGTGTGGGCTTGCAGTGTGGGTGAGCGTGTGGGCGTGCAGTGTGTGGGCGTGCAGCGTTGGTGAGCGTGTGGGCGTGCAGTGTGTGGGCGTGCAGCGTCGGTGAGCGTGTGGGCGTGCAGTGTGTGGGCGTGCAGCGTCAGTGAGTGTGGGCGTGCAGTGTGGGTGAGCGTGTGGGCGTGCAGTGTTGGTGAGCGTGTGGGCGTGCAGTGTCGGTGAGCGTGTGGGTGTGCAGTGTTGGTGAGCGTGTCAGTGAGTGTGGGCGTGCAGTGTTGGTGAGCGTGTGGGCGTGCAGTGTGGGTGAGCGTGTGGGCGTGCAGTGTTGGTGAGCGTGTCAGTGAGTGTGTGGGCGTGCAGTGTTGGTGAGCGTGTCAGTGAGCGTGTGGGCGTGCAGTGTTGGTGAGCGTGTCAGTGAGCGTGTGGGCGTGCAGTGTGTGTGAGCGTGTGGGCGTGCAGCGTGTGTGAGCGTGTGGGCGTGCAGTGTCGGTGAGCGTGTGGGCGTGCAGTGTCGGTGAGCGTGTGGGCGTGCAGTGTTGGTGAGCGTGTGGGCGTGCAGTGTTGTGAGCGTGTGGGCGTGCAGTGTTGTGAGCGTGTGGGCGTGCAGTGTTGTGAGCGTGTGGGCGTGCAGTGTTGTGAGCGTGTGGGCGTGCAGTGTTGTGAGCGTGTGGGCGTGCAGCGTGTGTGGGCGTGCAGTGTTGTGAGCGTGTGGGCGTGCAGTGTTGATGAGCGTGTGGGCGTGCAGTGTTGTGAGCGTGTGGGCGTGCAGTGTTGGTGAGCGTGTGGGCGTGCAGTGTTGATGAGCGTGTGGGCGTGCAGTGTGGGTGAGCGTGTGGGCGTGCAGTGTTGGTGAGCGTGTGGGCGTGCAGTGTCGGTGAGCGTGTGGGTGTGCAGTGTTGGTGAGCGTGTCAGTGAGTGTGTGGGCGTGCAGTGTTGGTGAGCGTGTGGGCGTGCAGTGTGGGTGAGCGTGTGGGCGTGCAGTGTTGGTGAGCGTGTCAGTGAGTGTGTGGGCGTGCAGTGTTGGTGAGCGTGTCAGTGAGCGTGTGGGCGTGCAGTGTTGGTGAGCGTGTCAGTGAGCGTGTGGGCGTGCAGTGTGTGTGAGCGTGTGGGCGTGCAGCGTGTGTGGGCGTGCAGTGTCGGTGAGCGTGTGGGCGTGCAGTGTCGGTGAGCGTGTGGCCGTGCAGTGTTGGTGAGCGTGTGGGCGTGCAGTGTTGTGAGCGTGTGGGCGTGCAGTGTTGTGAGCGTGTGGGCGTGCAGCGTGTGTGGGCGTGCAGTGTTGTGAGCGTGTGGGCGTGCAGTGTTGATGAGCGTGTGGGCGTGCAGTGTTGTGAGCGTGTGGGCGTGCAGTGTTGGTGAGCGTGTGGGCGTGCAGTGTCGGTGAGCGTGTGGGCGTGCAGCGTGTGTGAGCGTGTGGGCGTGCAGTGTTGATGAGCGTGTGGGCGTGCAGTGTTGATGAGCGTGTGGGCGTGCAGTGTGGGTGAGCGTGTGGGCGTGCAGTGTCGGTGAGCGTGTGGGCGTGCAGCGTGTGTGAGCGTGTGGGCGTGCAGTGTTGATGAGCGTGTGGGCGTGCAGTGTTGATGAGCGTGTGGGCGTGCAGTGTGGGTGAGCGTGTGGGCGTGCAGTGTTGTGAGCGTGTGGGCGTGCAGTGTTGGTGAGCGTGTGGGCGTGCAGTGTCGATGAGCGTGTGGGCGTGCAGTGTTGGTGAGCGTGTGGGCGTGCAGTGTTGGTGAGCGTGTGGGCGTGCAGTGTGGGCGTGCAGTGTTGGTGAGCGTGTGGGTGAGCATGTGGGCGTGCAGTGTTGGTGAGCGTGTGGGCGTGCAGTGTCGGTGAGCGTGTGGGTGAGCATGTGGGCGTGCAGTGTTGGTGAGCGTGTGGGCGTGCAGTGTTGGTGAGCGTGTGGGCGTGCAGTGTTGGTGAGCGTGTGGGCGTGCAGTGTTGGTGAGCGTGTCGGTGAGCGTGTGGGCGTGCAGTGTTGGTGAGCGTGTGGGCGTGCAGTGTGGGTGAGCGTGTGGGCGTGCAGTGTTGGTGAGCGTGTGGGCGTGCAGTGTGGGTGAGCGTGTGGGCGTGCAGTGTTGGTGAGCGTGTGGGTGAGCGTGTCAGTGAGCGTGTGGATGAGTGTGTGGGTGAGCGTGTGGGCGTGCAGTGTGGGTGAGCGTGTGGGCGTGCAGTGTCGGTGAGCGTGTGGGCGTGCAGTGTTGGTGAGCGTGTGGGCGAGCATGTCAGTGAGCGTGTGGGTGAGCGTGTGGGTGAGCGTGTGGGCGTGCAGTGTGGGTGAGCGTGTGGGCATGCAGTGTGGGTGAGCGTGTGGGCGTGCAGTGTGGGTGAGCGTGTGGGCGTGCAGTGTTGGTGAGCGTGTCAGTGAGTGTGTGGGCATGCAGTGTTGGTGAGCGTGTCAGTGAGTGTGTGGGCGTGTAGTGTTGGTGAGTGTGTGGGCATGCAGTGTTGGTGAGCGTGTGGGCGTGCATGTGGGTGAGTGTGTGGGCGTGCAGTGTTGGTGAGTGTGTGGGCGTGCAGTGTCGGTGAGCGTGTGGGCGTGCAGTGTCGGTGAGCGTGTGGGCGTGCAGTGTTGGTGAGCGTGTGGGCGTGCAGCGTCAGTGAGTGTGTGGGCGTGCAGTGTCGGTGTGCGTGTGTGAGCGTGTGTGAGCGTGTGGGCGTGCAGTGTTGGTGAGTGTGTGGGCGTGCAGCGTCAGTGAGCGTGTGGGCGTGCAGTGTTGGTGAGTGTGTGGGCGTGCAGCGTCAGTGAGCGTGTGGGCGTGCAGTGTGTGGGCGTGCAGCGTCGGTGAGCGTGTGGGTGAGCGTGTGGGTGAGCGTGTGGGCGTGCAGTGTGTGGGCGTGCAGTGTGTGGGCGTGCAGTGTGTGGGCGTGCAGTGTGTGGGCGTGCAGTGTGGGCGTGCAGTGTGGGCGTGCAGTGTGTGGGCGTGCAGTGTGTGGGCGTGCAGTGTGGGCGTGCAGTGTGGGCGTGCAGTGTGTGGGCGTGCAGTGTGGTTGAGCGTGTGGGCGTGCAGTGTGTGGGCGTGCAGTGTGTGGGCGTGCAGTGTGTGGGCGTGCAGTGTGTGGGCGTGCAGTGTGTGGGCGTGCAGTGTGTGGGCGTGCAGTGTGGGCGTGCAGTGTGGGCGTGCAGTGTGGGCGTGCAGTGTGGGCGTGCAGTGTGGGCGTGCAGTGTGGGCGTGCAGTGTGTGGGCGTGCATTGTGTGGGCGTGCAGTGTGGGTGAGCGTGTGGGCGTGCAGCGTCGGTGAGCGTGTGGGCGTGCAGTGTGTGGGCGTGCAGTGTGTGGGCGTGCAGTGTGTGGGCGTACAGTGTGTGGGCGTGCAGTGTGGGTGAGCGTGTGGGCGTGCAGTGTGTGGGCGTGCAGCGTTGGTGAGCGTGTGGGCGTGCAGTGTGTGGGCGTGCAGCGTCGGTGAGCGTGTGGGCGTGCAGTGTGTGGGCGTGCAGCGTCAGTGAGTGTGGGCGTGCAGTGTGGGTGAGCGTGTGGGCGTGCAGTGTGTGGGCGTGCAGTGTGTGGGCGTGCAGTGTTGGTGAGCGTGTCAGTGAGTGTGTGGGCGTGTAGTGTTGGTGAGTGTGTGGGCATGCAGTGTTGGTGAGCGTGTGGGCGTGCATGTGGGTGAGTGTGTGGGCGTGCAGTGTTGGTGAGTGTGTGGGCGTGCAGTGTTGGTGAGCGTGTGGGCGTGCAGTGTCGGTGAGCGTGTGGGCGTGCAGTGTTGGTGAGCGTGTGGGCGTGCAGCGTCAGTGAGTGTGTGGGCGTGCAGTGTCGGTGTGCGTGTGTGAGCGTGTGTGAGCGTGTGGGCGTGCAGTGTTGGTGAGTGTGTGGGCGTGCAGCGTCAGTGAGCGTGTGGGCGTGCAGTGTTGGTGAGTGTGTGGGCGTGCAGCGTCAGTGAGCGTGTGGGCGTGCAGTGTGTGGGCGTGCAGCGTCGGTGAGCGTGTGGGTGAGCGTGTGGGCGTGCAGTGTGTGGGCGTGCAGTGTGTGGGCGTGCAGTGTGTGGGCGTGCAGTGTGTGGGCGTGCAGTGTGTGGGCGTGCAGTGTGTGGGCGTGCAGTGTGGGCGTGCAGTGTGGGCGTGCAGTGTGGGCGTGCAGTGTGGGCGTGCAGTGTGGGCGTGCAGTGTGTGGGCGTGCAGTGTGTGGGCGTGCAGTGTGTGGGCGTGCAGTGTGGGTGAGCGTGTGGGCGTGCAGTGTGTGGGCGTGCAGCGTCGGTGAGCGTGTGGGCGTGCAGTGTGTGGGCGTGCAGTGTGTGGGCGTGCAGTGTGGGTGAGCGTGTGGGCGTGCAGTGTGTGGGCGTGCAGCGTCGGTGAGCGTGTGGGCGTGCAGTGTGTGGGCGTGCAGTGTGTGGGCGTGCAGTGTGTGGGCTTGCAGTGTGGGTGAGCGTGTGGGCGTGCAGTGTGTGGGCGTGCAGCGTTGGTGAGCGTGTGGGCGTGCAGTGTGTGGGCGTGCAGCGTCGGTGAGCGTGTGGGCGTGCAGTGTGTGGGCGTGCAGCGTCAGTGAGTGTGGGCGTGCAGTGTGGGTGAGCGTGTGGGCGTGCAGTGTTGGTGAGCGTGTGGGCGTGCAGTGTCGGTGAGCGTGTGGGTGTGCAGTGTTGGTGAGCGTGTCAGTGAGTGTGGGCGTGCAGTGTTGGTGAGCGTGTGGGCGTGCAGTGTGGGTGAGCGTGTGGGCGTGCAGTGTTGGTGAGCGTGTCAGTGAGTGTGTGGGCGTGCAGTGTTGGTGAGCGTGTCAGTGAGCGTGTGGGCGTGCAGTGTTGGTGAGCGTGTCAGTGAGCGTGTGGGCGTGCAGTGTGTGTGAGCGTGTGGGCGTGCAGCGTGTGTGAGCGTGTGGGCGTGCAGTGTCGGTGAGCGTGTGGGCGTGCAGTGTCGGTGAGCGTGTGGGCGTGCAGTGTTGGTGAGCGTGTGGGCGTGCAGTGTTGTGAGCGTGTGGGCGTGCAGTGTTGTGAGCGTGTGGGCGTGCAGTGTTGTGAGCGTGTGGGCGTGCAGTGTTGTGAGCGTGTGGGCGTGCAGTGTTGTGAGCGTGTGGGCGTGCAGCGTGTGTGGGCGTGCAGTGTTGTGAGCGTGTGGGCGTGCAGTGTTGATGAGCGTGTGGGCGTGCAGTGTTGTGAGCGTGTGGGCGTGCAGTGTTGGTGAGCGTGTGGGCGTGCAGTGTTGATGAGCGTGTGGGCGTGCAGTGTGGGTGAGCGTGTGGGCGTGCAGTGTTGGTGAGCGTGTGGGCGTGCAGTGTCGGTGAGCGTGTGGGTGTGCAGTGTTGGTGAGCGTGTCAGTGAGTGTGTGGGCGTGCAGTGTTGGTGAGCGTGTGGGCGTGCAGTGTGGGTGAGCGTGTGGGCGTGCAGTGTTGGTGAGCGTGTCAGTGAGTGTGTGGGCGTGCAGTGTTGGTGAGCGTGTCAGTGAGCGTGTGGGCGTGCAGTGTTGGTGAGCGTGTCAGTGAGCGTGTGGGCGTGCAGTGTGTGTGAGCGTGTGGGCGTGCAGCGTGTGTGGGCGTGCAGTGTCGGTGAGCGTGTGGGCGTGCAGTGTCGGTGAGCGTGTGGCCGTGCAGTGTTGGTGAGCGTGTGGGCGTGCAGTGTTGTGAGCGTGTGGGCGTGCAGTGTTGTGAGCGTGTGGGCGTGCAGCGTGTGTGGGCGTGCAGTGTTGTGAGCGTGTGGGCGTGCAGTGTTGATGAGCGTGTGGGCGTGCAGTGTTGTGAGCGTGTGGGCGTGCAGTGTTGGTGAGCGTGTGGGCGTGCAGTGTCGGTGAGCGTGTGGGCGTGCAGCGTGTGTGAGCGTGTGGGCGTGCAGTGTTGATGAGCGTGTGGGCGTGCAGTGTTGATGAGCGTGTGGGCGTGCAGTGTGGGTGAGCGTGTGGGCGTGCAGTGTCGGTGAGCGTGTGGGCGTGCAGCGTGTGTGAGCGTGTGGGCGTGCAGTGTTGATGAGCGTGTGGGCGTGCAGTGTTGATGAGCGTGTGGGCGTGCAGTGTGGGTGAGCGTGTGGGCGTGCAGTGTTGTGAGCGTGTGGGCGTGCAGTGTTGGTGAGCGTGTGGGCGTGCAGTGTCGATGAGCGTGTGGGCGTGCAGTGTTGGTGAGCGTGTGGGCGTGCAGTGTTGGTGAGCGTGTGGGCGTGCAGTGTGGGCGTGCAGTGTTGGTGAGCGTGTGGGTGAGCATGTGGGCGTGCAGTGTTGGTGAGCGTGTGGGCGTGCAGTGTCGGTGAGCGTGTGGGTGAGCATGTGGGCGTGCAGTGTTGGTGAGCGTGTGGGCGTGCAGTGTTGGTGAGCGTGTGGGCGTGCAGTGTTGGTGAGCGTGTGGGCGTGCAGTGTTGGTGAGCGTGTCGGTGAGCGTGTGGGCGTGCAGTGTTGGTGAGCGTGTGGGCGTGCAGTGTGGGTGAGCGTGTGGGCGTGCAGTGTTGGTGAGCGTGTGGGCGTGCAGTGTGGGTGAGCGTGTGGGCGTGCAGTGTTGGTGAGCGTGTGGGTGAGCGTGTCAGTGAGCGTGTGGATGAGTGTGTGGGTGAGCGTGTGGGCGTGCAGTGTGGGTGAGCGTGTGGGCGTGCAGTGTCGGTGAGCGTGTGGGCGTGCAGTGTTGGTGAGCGTGTGGGCGAGCATGTCAGTGAGCGTGTGGGTGAGCGTGTGGGTGAGCGTGTCGGCGTGCAGTGTGGGTGAGCGTGTGGGCATGCAGTGTGGGTGAGCGTGTGGGCGTGCAGTGTGGGTGAGCGTGTGGGCGTGCAGTGTTGGTGAGCGTGTCAGTGAGTGTGTGGGCATGCAGTGTTGGTGAGCGTGTCAGTGAGTGTGTGGGCGTGTAGTGTTGGTGAGTGTGTGGGCATGCAGTGTTGGTGAGCGTGTGGGCGTGCATGTGGGTGAGTGTGTGGGCGTGCAGTGTTGGTGAGTGTGTGGGCGTGCAGTGTTGGTGAGCGTGTGGGCGTGCAGTGTCGGTGAGCGTGTGGGCGTGCAGTGTTGGTGAGCGTGTGGGCGTGCAGCGTCAGTGAGTGTGTGGGCGTGCAGTGTCGGTGTGCGTGTGTGAGCGTGTGTGAGCGTGTGGGCGTGCAGTGTTGGTGAGTGTGTGGGCGTGCAGCGTCAGTGAGCGTGTGGGCGTGCAGTGTTGGTGAGTGTGTGGGCGTGCAGCGTCAGTGAGCGTGTGGGCGTGCAGTGTGTGGGCGTGCAGCGTCGGTGAGCGTGTGGGTGAGCGTGTGGGTGAGCGTGTGGGCGTGCAGTGTGTGGGCGTGCAGTGTGTGGGCGTGCAGTGTGTGGGCGTGCAGTGTGTGGGCGTGCAGTGTGTGGGCGTGCAGTGTGGGCGTGCAGTGTGTGGGCGTGCAGTGTGTGGGCGTGCAGTGTGGGCGTGCAGTGTGGGCGTGCAGTGTGTGGGCGTGCAGTGTGGTTGAGCGTGTGGGCGTGCAGTGTGTGGGCGTGCAGTGTGTGGGCGTGCAGTGTGTGGGCGTGCAGTGTGTGGGCGTGCAGTGTGTGGGCGTGCAGTGTGGGCGTGCAGTGTGGGCGTGCAGTGTGGGCGTGCAGTGTGGGCGTGCAGTGTGGGCGTGCAGTGTGGGCGTGCAGTGTGTGGGCGTGCATTGTGTGGGCGTGCAGTGTGGGTGAGCGTGTGGGCGTGCAGCGTCGGTGAGCGTGTGGGCGTGCAGTGTGTGGGCGTGCAGTGTGTGGGCGTGCAGTGTGTGGGCGTACAGTGTGTGGGCGTGCAGTGTGGGTGAGCGTGTGGGCGTGCAGTGTGTGGGCGTGCAGCGTTGGTGAGCGTGTGGGCGTGCAGTGTGTGGGCGTGCAGCGTCGGTGAGCGTGTGGGCGTGCAGTGTGTGGGCGTGCAGCGTCAGTGAGTGTGGGCGTGCAGTGTGGGTGAGCGTGTGGGCGTGCAGTGTGTGGGCGTGCAGTGTGTGGGCGTGCAGTGTTGGTGAGCGTGTCAGTGAGTGTGTGGGCGTGTAGTGTTGGTGAGTGTGTGGGCATGCAGTGTTGGTGAGCGTGTGGGCGTGCATGTGGGTGAGTGTGTGGGCGTGCAGTGTTGGTGAGTGTGTGGGCGTGCAGTGTTGGTGAGCGTGTGGGCGTGCAGTGTCGGTGAGCGTGTGGGCGTGCAGTGTTGGTGAGCGTGTGGGCGTGCAGCGTCAGTGAGTGTGTGGGCGTGCAGTGTCGGTGTGCGTGTGTGAGCGTGTGTGAGCGTGTGGGCGTGCAGTGTTGGTGAGTGTGTGGGCGTGCAGCGTCAGTGAGCGTGTGGGCGTGCAGTGTTGGTGAGTGTGTGGGCGTGCAGCGTCAGTGAGCGTGTGGGCGTGCAGTGTGTGGGCGTGCAGCGTCGGTGAGCGTGTGGGTGAGCGTGTGGGCGTGCAGTGTGTGGGCGTGCAGTGTGTGGGCGTGCAGTGTGTGGGCGTGCAGTGTGTGGGCGTGCAGTGTGTGGGCGTGCAGTGTGTGGGCGTGCAGTGTGGGCGTGCAGTGTGGGCGTGCAGTGTGGGCGTGCAGTGTGGGCGTGCAGTGTGGGCGTGCAGTGTGTGGGCGTGCAGTGTGGTTGAGCGTGTGGGCGTGCAGTGTGTGGGCGTGCAGTGTGTGGGCGTGCAGTGTGTGGGCGTGCAGTGTGTGGGCGTGCAGTGTGTGGGCGTGCAGTGTGGGCGTGCAGTGTGGGCGTGCAGTGTGGGCGTGCAGTGTGGGCGTGCAGTGTGGGCGTGCAGTGTGTGGGCGTGCAGTGTGTGGGCGTGCAGTGTGTGGGCGTGCAGTGTGGGTGAGCGTGTGGGCGTGCAGTGTGTGGGCGTGCAGCGTCAGTGAGTGTGGGCGTGCAGTGTGGGTGAGCGTGTGGGCGTGCAGTGTGTGGGCGTGCAGTGTTGGTGAGCGTGTCAGTGAGTGTGTGGGCGTGTAGTGTTGGTGAGTGTGTGGGCATGCAGTGTTGGTGAGCGTGTGGGCGTGCATGTGGGTGAGTGTGTGGGCGTGCAGTGTTGGTGAGTGTGTGGGCGTGCAGTGTTGGTGAGCGTGTGGGCGTGCAGTGTCGGTGAGCGTGTGGGCGTGCAGTGTTGGTGAGCGTGTGGGCGTGCAGCGTCAGTGAGTGTGTGGGCGTGCAGTGTCGGTGTGCGTGTGTGAGCGTGTGTGAGCGTGTGGGCGTGCAGTGTTGGTGAGTGTGTGGGCGTGCAGCGTCAGTGAGCGTGTGGGCGTGCAGTGTTGGTGAGTGTGTGGGCGTGCAGCGTCAGTGAGCGTGTGGGCGTGCAGTGTGTGGGCGTGCAGCGTCGGTGAGCGTGTGGGTGAGCGTGTGGGTGAGCGTGTGGGCGTGCAGTGTGTGGGCGTGCAGTGTGTGGGCGTGCAGTGTGGGTGAGCGTGTGGGCGTGCAGTGTGTGGGCGTGCAGTGTGGGCGTGCAGTGTGGGCGTGCAGTGTGGGCGTGCAGTGTGTGGGCGTGCAGTGTGGTTGAGCGTGTGGGCGTGCAGTGTGTGGGCGTGCAGTGTGTGGGCGTGCAGTGTGTGGGCGTGCAGTGTGTGGGCGTGCAGTGTGTGGGCGTGCAGTGTGTGGGCGTGCAGTGTGTGGGCGTGCAGTGTGTGGGCGTGCAGTGTGTGGGCGTGCAGTGTGTGGGCGTGCAGTGTGGGCGTGCAGTGTGGGCGTGCAGTGTGTGGGCGTGCAGTGTGTGGGCGTGCAGTGTGTGGGCGTGCAGTGTGGGTGAGCGTGTGGGCGTGCAGTGTGTGGGCGTGCAGCGTCGGTGAGCGTGTGGGCGTGCAGTGTGTGGGCGTGCAGTGTGTGGGCGTGCAGTGTGTGGGCGTGCAGTGTGTGGGCGTGCAGTGTGGGTGAGCGTGTGGGCGTGCAGTGTGTGGGCGTGCAGCGTTGGTGAGCGTGTGGGCGTGCAGTGTGTGGGCGTGCAGCGTCGGTGAGCGTGTGGGCGTGCAGTGTGTGGGCGTGCAGCGTCAGTGAGTGTGGGCGTGCAGCGTGGGTGAGCGTGTGGGCGTGCAGTGTGTGGGCGTGCAGTGTGTGGGCGTGCAGTGTGTGGGCGTGCAGCGTCAGTGAGTGTGTGGGCGTGCAGCGTCGGTGAGCGTGTGGGCGTGCAGAGTGTGGGCGTGCAGTGTGTGGGCGTGCAGTGTGTGGGCGTGCAGCGTCAGTGAGTGTGTGGGCGTGCAGCGTCAGTGAGCGTGTGGGTGTGCAGTGTGTGGGCGTGCAGCGTCAGTGAGTGTGTGGGCGTGCAGTGTGGGTGAGCGTGTGGGCGTGCAGTGTGTGGGCGTGCAGTGTGGGTGAGCGTGTGGGCGTGCAGCGTCAGTGAGTGTGTGGGCGTGCAGTGTGGGTGAGCGTGTGGGCGTGCAGTGTGTGGGCGTGCAGTGTGTGGGCGTGCAGTGTGTGGGCGTGCAGTGTGTGGGCGTGCAGTGTGGGCGTGCAGTGTGGGTGAGCGTGTGGGCGTGCAGCGTCAGTGAGCGTGTCAGTGACCCTGCCTGCTGTTGCAGGACCTGTTGGACGGCCCTTGCTGGTGTTGGTGGGTGATTGCTGTGGTGCCGATCCAGCCGGAGCTACAGACGACTCTGCTGTCCACCACCTCTCTGCACGGGCGGCTGCTCTACTTGCAGCGCATCCTCCAGTACCTGGGGCAGAACGAGGTGCAGTGACCATGGGGGGAGCTCACTGTGCACGACCAGACACTGGGACCACTCGCCGCACCCTCCCCTAGGAGAACGGCGGTCCTGCTTCGCACCCCCCCAGCATTACCCTGGCAGCTGACGGGCACAACGGGCTGTGGTCACGAGGGTTCTGAGACCCCCCCCCCCGAGGCAGCCCTGGCATTGGGGTGACTCGTCCCGCCTTCCCGAGGGACTGACTCGGCAATGGCCGGCCTCTACCAACAACAACAGCATTCACTTAGTGCCTTTAGCAGAGGAAGATCTTCCAAGGCACCTCACAGCACCAGAGCCAAATCTAAACGAATAAATTGAGGGACGGGCGCAGAGAGAGAATGGTAGAGGGGTTGGGGGTGAGGGGGAGGGGTGGAGGGGGGGGAGATGGAGGGAGCAGTGGAAGGAGCTTTCTCTTAGTCCAGGTGTTGGGATTTGTATTTCTTACCCCCGCACCCTCACTCTCATCCCACCCTCTCTCTCCTCCCCCCTTCCTCTTTCCTCACCCTCCACAACCACTTTCTTTCCACTGAATCATTGTCACACGCTCCTCACTCCCCACATCCTCCCTTCTTTACCTCAGCATCTTGAACACTGATGACGCTAATGGAGACTGTTTACCCTGTTGTTCCTGTGTCTCCTCTGGCCATGGAGGAGGCCTTGGACAGAAAGGTCGGATTTGGACTGGGAGGGGGAGTTGAAGTGCTGAGCCACCAGGAGATCAGGTTGGTTAATGCAGACCGAGCAAAGGTGTTGGGCGAAGCGATCGCCAAGCCAAGCTCCTCCATGGCCAGAGAGAGTCCCACCGCAAATTGTAAGAGCAGCACCTGATATTTCACTTGGGTAGTTTGCACCCCAGCGGTATGAACATTGGTTCTCCAATTTCAGGTACTCCTTGCTTTCTCCCTCCTTCCCCTCCCCTTTCCCAGCTCTCCCACTACCTACCCTCTCCGCCTCTTCCTGTCTTCTTCCCGCCCCCCACCTCCGCCAAACCCCATCAGTCTGAAGAAGGGTCTCGACCCGAAACGTCACCTATTCCTTCGCTCCACAGATGCTGCCTCACCCGCTGAGTTTCTCCAGCATTTTTGTCCACCTTGGACTATCTGTAATCATATTTTACTGGACTTTATCTTGCACTAAACGGATGATTCCATCCCGCACCTGTACACTGTGGCAGGCTTGATTGTAATAACGGACAGTCTTTCACGGAACAAATACTTTCCACTGTATCTCAGTACGGGCGACTACAAACTAAACTCAACTAAAGACAATTCACCTCAGGGAGGTGGGAGTGAGGGCGAATTCACAGACCTTACTGTATAAGGTGAGTCTATTAAAATAAAGTGTTCCTGATGAGATATTTAATCTGTGTTACAGTGGGATTAAAACTGCAGATAACTCATGGTTATATTTGTAATCATTCAGCAACCCTAAAAGTTGTAATGTAACATGCCTGTTTGTTAAATCTGTACTGTTACCAATAAAAGCTGGCAATATGAAATGAAACCAGAACATCCAGGTAATGCACTTACAATGCTGCCACCGGTGGCGAAGAAACCCCTCGGCACGCTGGCCTTCACCAGTCACACATTGCGTATACAAGTGGTAATATTACGGTTGTTCAGCAAGTTGTCGAGGCCGACGTCATACTGAAGAATAGCGTATCAGCCAGTTCAACAGATTCAATGGAATCTCCCCCTCTGGCTTTACATTTCACTCCTCCTCATCTCACTTGATGTGACACCATTTTGTCTCCTTTTCACCAACTAGATGGATTCTTGATTGTACGGGAGTTAGGGGTTATGGGGAGAAGGCAGGAGAATGGGGTTGAGTGCAGGCACGGAAATCGCTATCCAAATATGGGTGGGACCGGGGGAACACAGTTTCTTGGCGGCCGCACGTGCATGCGCGCGCACACACACGCGAGGCTTCGGAGGCTTCAGCCGTGGGCCCTGTGAACGGTAATTACAGTCCCTCACCTCTCAAAACGGGGGGGGCGGGCGTGTCCCCCCTGGGATTTCCGCCCCTGGTTGAGAGGGAGAGATGGACTGTCCATGATTGAATGGCGGAGTAAACAAGATGGGCCGAATAGCCTAATTCTGTTCCTATCACATGACCTTATGAACAGCTTGTCACCGACTCACCCATCTGCCATTCACCCCCTCACCTGTATCCACCAATCACTTTGAACAGCTTGTACTGGAGCCTACCAGGGAGAAGGCAATTCTGGATTTAGTGTTATGTAATGAACCGGATTTGATAAAGGACCTCGAGGTTAATGAGCCATTAGGAGGCAGTGAACATGATATGGTCAGGTTTAATCTACAATTGGAGAGGGAGAAGGGTAGATCGGAGGTGTCAGTGTCACAGTTGTATGAAGGGGACTATGGGGCCATGAAGGAGGAGCTGGCCAAAGTTGACTGGAAAGATACACTAGCAGGGATGACAGTGGAACAAAAATGGCAGGTGTTTCTAGGAATAATACAGGAGGTGCAGGATCAGTCCATTCCTCGGAGGAAGAAAGATTCCAAGGGGAGAAAGGGGCGACCATGGCTGACAAGGGACGTCAGGGACAGGAGAAAACTTAAAGCGAAGAAGTACAACGTAGCAAAGATGAGCGTGAAGCAAGAGGATCGGGTAATGTTTAAAGAACAACAGAAGATAACCAAAAAGACAATACGGGGAGAAAAGATGAGGTACGAAGGTAAGCTAGCCAAGAATATAAAGCAGGATAGTAAAAGCTTCTTTAGGTATGTGAAGAGGAAAACATTAGTTAAGACCAAAGTTGGACCCTTGAAGACCGAAAAAGGTGAATTTATTATGAGGAACAAGGAAATGGCAGATGAGTTGAACAGGTACCTGATGGTCTGCATCCCAGGGTACTTAAGGGAGCGGCTCTAGAAATCGTGGATGCATTGGTGATAATTTTCCAATGTTCTCGAATGTTTCGAGGATGTAACTAGTAGAGTGGATAAGGGAGAACCAGTGGATGTGTTATATCTAGACTTTCAGAAGGCTTTCGACAAGGTCCCGCATAAGAAATTAGCATACAAACTTAAACCACACGGTATTGGGGGTTCAGTATTGATGTGGATAGAGAACTGGCTAGCAGAGAGGAGGCAAAGGGTAGGAGTAAACGGGTCCTTTTCAGAATGGCAGGCAGTGACTAGTGGGGTACCGCAAGGCTCAGTGCTGGGACCCCAGCTATTTACAATATATATTAATGATTTGGAAGAGGGAATTCAATGCAACATCTCCAAATTTGCAGATGACACCAAGCTGGGGGGTATAGTTAGGTGTGAGGAGGATGCTTGGAGGCTGCAGGGTGATTTGGATAGGCTGAGTGAATGGGCAGATGCATGGCAGATGCAGTATAATGTGGATAAATGTGAGGTTATCCACTTTGGTGGCAAAAACATGAGGGTAGACTATTTAGAAGATTGAGGGGGGATCTTATAAAAACTTACAAAATTCTTAAGGGGTTGGACAAGCTAGATGCTGGAAGATTGTTCCCGATGTTGGGGGAGTCCAGAACATGGGGTCACAGTCTAAGGATAAGGGGAATTCCTTTAGGACCGAGATGAGGAATACATTCTTTACACAGAGAGTGGTGAGTCTCTGGAATTCTCTGCCACAGAAGGTAGTTGAGGCCAGTTCATTGGCTATATTTAAGAGGGTGTTAGATGTGGCACTTGTGGCTAAAGGGATCAGGGGGTATGGAGAGAAGGCAGGTACGGGATACTGAGTTGGATGATCAGCCATGATCACATTGAATGGCGGTGCAGGCTCGAACGGCCGAATGGCCTACTGCTGCACCTATTTTTCTATGTTTCTATACACTCAGGATCAGTTCCTGTGGATTGGAGGGTAGCTAATGTCATCCCACTTTTTAAGAAAGGCGGAGAGAGAAAACGGGGAATTATAGACCAGTTAGCCTGACATCGGTGGTGGGGAAACTGCTGGAATCAATTATAAAAGATGAGATAGCCAAACATTTGGATAGCAGTGACAGGATCAGAATCAGAATCAGATTTTATTCGCCAAGTATGTTTTGCAACATACGAGGAATTTCATTGGCCAGGTCAGTCACACAATTAAAAGCAACAGATTCAAAAACACATTTTAACATGAACATCCACCACAGTGACTCCTGCACATTCCTCACTGTGATGGAAGGCGAAATAAAGTTCAAGTCTCTTCCTTGGTCGGGGGCCTTGAGCCCCCGTTGACGGGATGATCTTGACTCCCGTAGCCGGTGGCGTTCGGTCCCTCCGCGTTCAGCTCCTGCATCGGGGGTTGTCAGCTCCCCCGCGCCGGGCAGTCGAACCTCACGTCTGTGACATTGGAGCTCCCGACTTGCCTCTCCCGAGACTGCGAGCCCTTGATGGTAAGTCCACGGTGGTCGTGGTGGGAGCGATCTCAGGCAAGGGATCCGCTCCAATGTAAAAGTCCGTGCCCCGCGGTGGGGCTCACGACAGTCCGAGGCAGCTCCCAGCTCCAGCGTCAGTAGGCCGCAGAGCCCGGAGAATGTGATCCGAACCTTGACCACACCTCCGGGAAGGTAAGGACTTGAAAAAAAGGTTTCCCCCGATTCCCTCCCCATGCCCCCCATTAAACAAACTGAAGAAAATAAAAACAAACTTTGAACAGACACTAAAAATAACAAAAAGTTGAAAAAACGAACAGTCTGCCGGCAGGGCTGGCCATCTCCCCGGCCCATGGTCAGTAACAGGATCGGTCCGAGTCAGCATGGACTTACAACGGGGAAATCATGCTTGACCAAACTTCTGGAATTTCTTGAAGATGTAACTAGGAAAATGGACAAGGGAGAGCCAGTGGATGTAGTGTTCCTGGACTTTCAGAAAGCATTTGATAAGGCCCCACATAGGAGATTAGTGGGCAAAATTAGAGCACATGGTATTGGGGGTAAAGTGCTGACATGGATAGAGAAGTGGTTGGCAGACAGGAAACAAAGAGTAGGGATTAACGGGTCCCTTTCAGAATGGCAGGCAGTGACTAGTGGGGTACCGCAAGGCTCGGTGCTGGGACCGCAGCTATTTACAATACACATCAATGATTTGGATGAAGGGATTCAAAGAAACATTAACAAATTGCAGATGACACAAAGCTGCATGGCAGTGTGAACTGTGAGGAGGATGCTATGAGAATGCATGGTGAATTGGACAGGTTGGGGGAGTGGGCAGATGAATGGCAGATTAAGTTTAATGTGGATAAATGTGAGGTTATCCACTTTGGTAGCAAAAACAGGAAGGCAGATTACTGTCTAAATGGCGTCAAGTTGGGAAAAGAGGAAGTACAACGGGATCTGGGGGTCTTTGTGCATCAGTCTATGAAAGTAAGCATGCAGGTACAGCAGGCAGTGAAGAAAGTGAATGGCATGTTGGCCTTTATAACAAGAGGAATCGAATATAGGAGCAACGAGGTCCTTCTGAAGTTGTACAGAGCCCTAGTGAGATCACACCTGGAGTATTGTGTGCAGTTTTGGTCCCCTAATTTGAGGAAGGACATTCTTGCTATTGAGGGAGTGCAGGTAGGTTTACAAGGTTAATTCCGGGATGGTGGGACTGTCGTATGCTGAGAGAATGGAGTGGCTGGGCTTGTACACTCTGGAGTTTAGAAAGATGAGAGGGGATCTATCAACTAGAACAAATTGTCCAACAACTTTAGGCTGTGCACGCCACACGAAAGAAGAAGAAAAGGGGATCTCATTGAAACATATAAGATTATTAACGGTTTGGACACGCTGGAGGCAGGAAACATGTTCCCGATGTTGGGGGAGTCCAGAACCAGGGGCCACAGTTTAAGAATAAGGAGTAAGCCATTTAGAACAGAGACGAGGAAACATTTTTTCCTCACAGAGAGTGGTGAGTGTAGAATTCTCTGCCTCAGAGGGCGGTGGAGGCAGGTTCTCTGGATGCTTTCAAGAGAGAGCTAGATAGGCCTTTTTTAAAAGGCGGAGTCAGGGGATATGGGGAGAAGGCAGGAACGGGGTACTGATTGGGGATGATCAGCCATGATCACATTGAATGGCGGTGCTGGTTCGAAGGGCCGAATGGCCTACTCCTGCACCTATTGTCACCTATGCATTATCCCGCCCCCCACCTCTCTTTTCCAGCATTTTCGCCCCTGCTCCATCTGTCTGAAGGTCCCAGAGCCGGACCCGAAAGGTCGCCTGTTCATTCCCTCCACAGATGCTGCCTGAGCCGCTGAGTTCCTCCGGCACTCTGTGATTTGCTCCTGTCTCCGGCCCCAGCAGTTCCCGACGTCTCGCTGTCGCTCGCTCTGAATCGGGGCAGCTCGACAAAGAGCAACGTGAAGAGGGTGGGAGTAGAGTGCGACATGCAGTAAGCACACCCACCCACACCCCCCCCACACCATCCACACACACACACCCACACCACCCACCCACACACCCCCCACACCATCCACCCACACACACACACACACCCACACCACCCACCCACACACCCCCCACACCATCCACACACACACACACACCCACACCACCCACCCACACACCCCCCACACCATCCACACACACACCCACACCACCCACCCACACACCCCCCACACCATCCACACACACACACACACACCCACACCACCCACCCACACACCCCCCACACCATCCACACACACACACACACACCCACACCACCCACCCACACACCCCCCACACCATCCACACACACACACACACACACACACACACCCCCCCCACACCATCCACACACACACACACACCCACACACCCCCCCACACCATCCACACACACACACCCACCCACACACCCCCCACACCATCCACACACACACACACCACCCACCCACACACCCCCCACACCCCCCACACCATCCACACACACACCACCCACCCACACACCCCCCACACCATCCACACACACACACACACCCACACCACCCACCCACACACCCCCCACACCATCCACACACACACACACACCCACACCACCCACCCACACACCCCCCCCCCCCCACACCATCCACACACACACACACACCCACACCATCCACACACCCCCCCCCCCACACCATCCACACACACACACACACACACACCATCCACACACACCCACCCCCACACCATCCACACACACACACACACACACACCATCCACACACACCCACCCCCACACCATCCACACACACACACCATCCACACACACACACACACCCACACCATCCACACACACACACCATCCACCCACACACACACCCACACCATCCACACACACACACACACCCACACCATCCACACACACCCACCCCCACACCATCCACACACACACACCATCCACACACACCCACCCCCACACCATCCACACACACACACCATCCACACACACACCATCCACACACACCCACCCCCTCACCATCCACACACACACACCATCCACACACACCCACACCATCCACCCACACCCACACCCCCACACACACCCACCCCAACACCATCCACACACACACACCATCCACCCACACCCACCCCCACCCCCCCACCCCCACACACACCCACCCCAACACCATCCACACACACACACCATCCACCCACCCCCACCCCCCCACCCCCACACACACCCACCCCCCCCACACACACCCACCCCCACACCATCCACCCACACCCACCCCCACACCATCCACACACACACACCATCCACCCACACACACACCCACACCATCCACCCACCCCCACCACTCCCACCCCCACCCACCCCCCACACACACACCCACCCCCACACCATCCACCCACACCCACCCCCACACCATCCACACACACACACACCCACCCACACCATCCACCCACACACAGCGCTGCCTCTGTCTGTGTGGAGCCCGCGAGCTGATTGATGTGAGAAGAGGCGTCAGTAATGTATATTTAGTTTAATGTTCTTGTACAAACAATTATATAAAATTGTTTAAACCCACTCCTGAGTGCAGCTGAGGGTAACAGTGTTGATCGACACCTGTTGTCCAGCCCGGATCCCTGCTGACAAATGGTTAACTATGAGATGGCGCTAAGACTAGGGGACGAGCACGGATGAGGAGCGAAGCGGTTCGGATGAGGCGACAGCGGCCGACGCTGTCCGGGCAAAACTCCAATGCGTTTTGCCTGGTGAAAGTGATGGGAAGTGTTCGTCTGCAGAGTTACTGGAAATAAACAAAGACGGTAGAAAGCGTGTTTAATATTTCAAAGGCAGGATTCGTGACGCTGTGTGCTGGCGGGAGTCTGAGCCCGGCTCCCGAGTCGCTGCGCTTCCCCGTCCGCAGCGGGCGGGTGCCCGGCCCGGCCCGGCCCGCGTCTCCCCCGGCGGATGGGCGCTGGCGAGCGGCGGCGGCGGCAGCTCCCACCGGCGCAGAGTCCTGTCGGAAATACTAAACAGCGGCGGAGAGGCGAGGCGAGCGGCGCCGAGCTGAACCGAGCCGCGCCCTCCCTCCCTCCCTCCCTCCGGCACCTCCACTTATTGCGCTTTTACAACATTTGGCGACCAGTTGACGTTTCCAGGACGACGTTAGAGATGAAAGGTTCCTGCGACTCGTGTGAGCGGTTCCCGAGCCCCGCGTTACGAAATGCCGGTGGCTCCGAGCCCGCCGCTCGGGTGGCTCATTCGGGGCAGCGTGTGGGCAGACTTGCTGAAATCCTGGCTCACGATGCGCCCGTTCTCGCCCGGCCCGCCCAGCACCGGCACCCGCTCCGGCACCCTCATCGCCGCGCTGATGGAGAGCTGCGGGCACAAGGGGCGCGTCAGCGGGGTGTACATGGCCCCAACACCCAGCCGTTCCCCACCCCCACCGTCACACCATGCCCTCCCTCCCTCGCTCGCCCGCTCCTCCACCCACCTCGTCCCAACTACCCCCCACCCCTCCTGCACTCCCCCTCCACCCACTCCCCTGCAATCGCCCTCCACCCCCCTCCCCTCTAAATCCCCTCCACTCCCCCCACCCACTGCCACCTTCATCCTGGTCGCCTCGGTGCGGGATTTGTAGCAGAACTCGACCAGCGCTACGAGCATTGCGAGCCCCAGGCCGCCGATCAGGATGTAGAAAACTCCCGCCACGTTGCTCAGGCTCAGCGCGCTCGTCTTGTCCTGGCGGGGGGAGAGAGAGAGAGGGACAGGGGGCTCAGGCTCGGTCCGACCCAGCCCGCACAATACCGCCGACCCGCGGGGAGAGACAGGCTCACCCCTCCCCAACTCTCCCCCATCTCACAACCGCCCCCCCCCTTCCCACCCCACCGCCCCCCCGTCCCACCCCACCGCCCCCCCCTTCCCTGCCCACCTCCCCCCTCCACCGCCCCCCATCCCTTCCCATCCTCCTCTCCATCGCCCCCCTCCCCCAGACAGGGGTGCGGGTCCGCTCATCCACATATTCATCCCCAGGGAACGGAGCAGATCCGCCCCTGACCCCGCATCCCGGTCCACACAGACCGTCTGACCCGGGTGGGGATTGAAGGAGAATCTCCTGCAACCACCCGGGGTCAGGTCACCTCCATCGGTAAGACGCAGATCTCTGCTGGGACTGTCACCCTTGGGTGCGGTTGCCCCCCCCCCCCCCCGTGGTCGGGCCTGGGACGGGGATGAGGGGCAGGTCGCGGGGCACTGGCCCATGGCTGGGCCCTTCCTCACGGCGTGGCGCTGTCACCCGGGGTCCCGCCCGACGGGGAGGGAGTGAGACAGGCGACCTCCTCCAAATCCAATGTACCCGCTGCACTGCACCGGCCGGGTGGGGGGCAGCGGAGAGGCTTGTGGCTTGTTCCCCCGGACTTGCGGTCTTTGGGCCGAGGGTTTCTGAACGAGTGCCGGTGGACTGGCTCACCCCCGCCTCACTGCCCGGGGGGAGGGGGATCAGCCGAGGCCGCTCACTACAGCGGGAGGGCTGTTGTAAACACACCCCAACACTCGTTGACCAGCGGACAATATTGGGATGGGGAGAGAGCAACTCGCTGCCGGGGGAGGCGGACAGAGATAAACATGGGTTGGGGCTGGAGGGAAGTTTTGATGTAGAGGTGGAGAGGAGAGAGGGCGTTGTGGTGGTGGGAGAGAAGTTTGAACGATATGTGCAGGGGGTAGAGGGAGATGGGGAGCGGGGTAAGGGGGAGATGAGGGATAGAGGGGAAGCAGGTGGGAGAGAGGGAAATGAGGATGGAGAGAGTGTTGAGGTGAGGGTTGGAGGGAGATGGAACAGAGATATACAGCTGGAGCACTAGCACAGAGACCAGGGCCCGCGTCGGGCCTCTCCGCCCCGGCTCCCCACTGCATGGCCGAGCCTGGGACAAGCGGCGCCTCATGGCGGGCCAAACCCAGGACAAGCCAGGCTGAGCCCGGGCCAGGCTCGGCGTGGCTCGGCTCGGCTCGGCGGCACCTCACTGCAGGGCAACGTGCATCTCGTGCATTGCATGCAGCGACTAACCTTGCTGCTGGAGTCCTTCCTTCCACATTCACCTTTACCGTACCACCATTTGTTTTTCAGCTTGTCTAAGATGCCTTGCTCACTGAGTTTCAATACTGCAAGGTTAACTCGATTTCTTCTCGTGAAACATAACATAAATAACATTATCAATGTTATTTTATGTTATCCATTAGTCAGCACATTCAGATTGACATTTCCATGTGAGAGATTGAGAGAGGGCTCCATCTGGCTGGGCTACTCCCACTCCCAGCGACATGTGCCCCTAACCAGCGCCGTGTAACCAGAGCACCCAGCACCCTGCCCAGCAGAGAGTGACACCCTGCACCCAGCACCCTGCCCAGCAGAGAGTGACACCCTGCACCCAGCACCCTGCCCAGCAGAGAGTGACACCCTGCACCCAGCCCAGCGGAGAGTGACACCCTGCACCCAGCACCCTGCCCAGCGGAGAGTGACACCCAGCACCCAGCCCAGCGGAGAGTGACACCCAGCACCCTGCCCAGCGGAGAGTGACACCCAGCACCCAGCCCAGCGGAGAGTGACACCCAGCACCCAGCCCAGCGGAGAGTGACACCCAGCACCCAGCACCCTGCCCAGCGGAGAGTGACACCCAGCACCCTGCCCAGTGGAGAGAGAGAGATACACCCAGCACCCTGCCCAGTGGAGAGAGAGAGATACACCCAGCACCCTGCCCAGCGGAATGACACCCTACACCCAGCACCCTGCCCAGTGGAGAGAGAGAGATACACCTAGCACCCAGCACCCTTCCCAGTGGAGAGAGAGAGATACACCTAGCACCCTGCCCAGCGGAGAGTGACACCCTGCACCCAGCACCCTGCCCAGCGGAGTGACACCCTGCACCCAGCCCAGCGGAGAGAGAGAGATTAACCCAACACCCAGCCCTGGCCGCCCGGAGCGAGGATCACGTCCCATCTCATCTCTGCCCGGAGAGGGTGACTGATCTCCGGCCAGGGGAAGTTGAGGGCTGTGGGGCAGATTGTGACGGCAGCCCGGCCTGGGCTCAGACCGTGGTTGGGGTCAGCTTGTGGTTGGGGTCAGACTGTGGCCTGGGTTCGACTGCCTGGGCTCTGGGACCTGGCCTTCTGTCCGTCACTGGCCAATGTCCCGTCAGTGTCTGGTTAGTTACTGGTTAGTGCCCGGTTAGTTATAGTCAGTATCTACTTAGTTACCTGTCAGTACCTGGTCAGTTAAGTCAGTATCTGGCTGGTTACTGCTCAGTCTCTAGTCAGACACTGGTGGGTGAGGTCAACTTGTCAAGTGCAGGGTTACACAAAAGGCTGGAGAAACTCAGCGGGTGCAGCAGCATCTAAGGAGCGAAGGAGATAGGCGACGTTTCGGGTCGAGACCCTTCTTCAGAGCAGGGTCAAGTGCAGGGTCGGGTGAGGTCCAGGCACATTGAGAGCATTGCTTGCAGCAGCATCACAGACAATACACCGACACACATCTAAATTACTCACAAATCACACAACATTCTGCAAGGCTGTAATAAGAACAATGACAATGCAAATATCCAGACAGTCTCTGGTAAAGTATTGGACACGGCCTGGCCAGATTCCCGTCAGTCCCGGTCGTCTATGGCCAGCTATGGGA
The DNA here is from genome assembly GCA_963514005.1 of Raja brachyura. Next base: position 69,517,275 of record OY740791.1, read on the forward strand.
ACCGGCTGGTAAATAGAGCCCCTCCCCCTCCCTACTAGCCCCCACCTCTCCCCCACCCGCCCCTTCCACGATCAGCACATTTTTCACTAGTCCCAGGAAGACCATTTTGTTATCCTGGTGAACCAGACTGCTCCACCAGAAGGGGGAACAGGGTCGTTTGGCTGAGAGAGTCCGGACCCGTTGTCCTACCACTGTCCGGGTAACCGGACCTCCCTTGGGGCAGCTACCTGGGCCCAGCAACACGACGGGGAGCCCCGGGACGATGCAGGAAACTCCGGGGCCCGTTCGCTTGGAGAGCGGGCTGTGCTGGTTGCCGCTGGTTATACGGTTCTGTTTGTCTTTACCTACTGGTTACCCACTGGAGCTAACCTTCGAGTCACCGGCTCCACTGCCACACTCTCCCTTGTCGTACCACCATTTGTTTTTCAATTTGTCCAACAGCCCCTGTTCGTTGAGTTTAAGAACTGCCAGGTTTACTGGGTTTCTTGCAAAGATAAAACATACTCATGAGTTGTGAGCAGAATAATGGTCAGTCAGAATCGGAGTAATTCATTTGCAAAGAGCTACAAGTGGGTAAAATGCCAGGCCACTGTGGGGCGAATGGGGGCACAGTCAGAGAAACACAGGTACCTGGGTATCTGACATGGGTACCTGGCGGCAGAGAGGCACCCGGCCAGCAACCCCTGCCCGTTCCAGCCCGACCCCTACCCATCCCATGCCAGTCACCCTTACCCATCCCAAACCCCTCCCACCCCACCCTGACCACTACCCATCCTGAACCCTTCCCATCCCACCCACAATAACCCCTGCCCATCCGACCTCAACCATCCCATGCCACCCCCTACCCTTCCCAAACCCTTCCCACCCACAGTGACCCCGACCCATCCCACCCTGACCCATCCCACCCCAACCTCTTCCCATCCTCACACCTACACATCCCATCCCAGAGCCCCCTGCCTGTTCCACCCCAACCCCTCCCCATCCCATCCCTCCCTAGTCCATCCCACCCCGCTCCCTGAAGCTGGGCGAGATCGTGTCTTCACTCCGTGCATCTGTGTTGAAGCCCAGTGACACTCAATTATGGGGGTCAACAAGTCAAGGCCCAATCACCCTGACCCAAAGACCCCTCCCCCGATGCATGGCAGGCATTGGGATCCCATTCCCCGGTGGGTTTGGTCCTTGATTCGATGCAGTGTCACACTGGTGTGCCGTTCCCACCGTCCCGGCACACACCTTCCTGGGGGGGGGGGGGTCTGGGGAGCAGCAACAACAGCCCCCCCCCCCCGGGCCATGGTGTCTTCCATGGGGGGATGGAGGGTGGGGTGGCTGGGCAGTGGAGGGGCGCCTGTCAGTGTGGGCCAAAGGGTCTGACCCTCCACACCCTCTGAACGGCAGTGGTGACCATCTTCATGGCAGCTCCCTCACCAATGCCGGCTGCTCTCCAGGCCGAGATCAGGCACACGTCCTGTGCTCCACACCCCCCCCCCCCCCCCCCCCCCACTTTAAACCCCTTAAATGGGTGTTTAGAACAAACCCTAATCCTAGCCCTGGGATATAGACTTTGACTGTTCACCCTGTCTATGCCTCTCATTATTTTATAGACTTCTATCGGATCCACACAATCTGTGCCTTCTACCCCATCCATAGTTTGACCCAGGTTCCCAAATTAAAACTTCTAAAAACTACAGATGTTGCAAATCTGAAATAAAAACAAAAGACTGGATGGAACACTCAGCAGGTCGGGCAGCATCTGTGGAGAAATCAGCAAAGTTACTGCTTCAGGGCAAAGACATCATGCTCTGTTGTAGTCACAGAACAAGACAGCATGAATCAGGCCCTTCGGCCTGGCTCTGCTTTCCCTCCCAGACACTGCCATGCTCGCAAAGTCTTTCCTGTATTTTCTGCCTCTTCTTCCTGATATCCCGATCCCTACCCTGTCCACCAGAGCTTCACAATTTGCAAATCTTCAATTATTTTGACCCATACTTTTCTCATCTCTGGCCTTAGTCCAACCGTCTACCTGTCAACACCAGCCTGCCCGTGTTCGCTCACTACCTGCCAGGTTTTGCTCCTCAACTTTCACACCCACCTTGGGTATCTCAGTATCCTGAGACACCGTGTACCAGTGTGGCCTCAACGTGGGCCGTTTACTCTTATAATTCCACCTGAACCCTGCTCACTTTGTGGGATGTAGGCGTGACTGACCCATCCACAATAAACTTGTAAAGGTGGCAGCGAGCATGTTTACACAGGAGCTGGGTGCAGGAGTTGGTCCCTCCAGCACTCACTTGTATGACAGCCCGCCTGCTCCTGCCCTCTACACCGCTCCCCAACATGACCCCTATCACCCGTGACTCTTGTGAACTGTAGAGGCGCCTACCCCATCCTTGAATATGTTCAATGACTAGAGAATATATTCTGCTGCCCAACTCTACTGGTGGAGACAGACACAAAATGCTGGAGTAACTCAGCGGGACAGGCAGCATCTCTCGAGAGAAGGAATTGGGTGATGTTTTGGGTCGAGACTCTTCTTCAGTCAGCCATTGATGGAGAATTTTAATGATTCACCACCCTAGGAGAAGATGCGTCCAGCTCGGGAGGCAACTTGGTCGATATGGACATGTAGGGCCGGACGTCCTGTTTGAGTCTGGATAAATCCCACCTCCCCTCTGTCTAAATTGGACACCAGTTTATTCGGAATTGTCGATTCTCACCTGGAGAGAGACACATTCAACACCAGCTATAATGATCTGTGCATCCACATCTCTCTGGCCTTCTACCCAGTTAGATCCTTACTTTCCGGTTCATTTTAACCTCCTAGTTTTTCTTGTCAAAACGTAATGCCTCACATTTACCTATGTTTGTCATTTGCCAACAGACTTCATTGAACAAATTGAATCATGCTTCTTCTAACTGACTTCAGTCTTCCTCAGAATTAACCATCTCCTCAACTGGTGTTAAACATTCGGTTTGATTTGAGCCTGAATGTTTCCAACCCAAAACGTCACGTATCCATGTACCCCAGAGACGCTGACTGACCCACAGAGTCACTCCGGCACTCTGTCCCTGCATTTAAATGTGTAAATGATTGATTTCTGCTGGGACCCAAGTTTCCTCAGTCCAGGGTACATCACCCCACCTTTGCCTCTCCTTCCCAGTTCTAGTGAATGGCCTTTGGCCTGAAACATTAGCTTGGGGCTCCATCTCCACAGGCGCTGCCTAACCTGCTGGAAGTGCCCATTATTTGCTGTTTTTATATCAGATTTCTGTCATTGGAGGGTTTTGATTTTCCCTGAGTGTAACTGACCTTCCTGCCCCACGCCTTCTCCCTGAATTATTCACCACACGCTGTAGCCTTTGCAGTTCTTCCCTGGACCGAACCAATTCATCATTCCTTCTTTGATGAGCTGATCTATTATTTAATAAACCTTCTCTTTTTATATTAGGCTTGGTCTTTATTTTGCTCCTCTCACAAGCTTTGCCCGGTCACTACTGAAATAACATCAGTTTTTAACATCTCTGCCCTTCACTGTGGATGTCCTTATTCACACCGGCTTGCTTACAATCATACCTATGTGGAATCTTTTATTTTTTATGTTCCTTGATAATTTATTTTCAGTGCCTGTTTTCCTTTCTGAGTTTTAGTCTGACTCATCCCTCAAACTCCTGGCAGCCCCGTCACCTTTTGCTCTCATGTTTGTTTGGTTCTTGGTCATCAGGGCAGTTCAAGCGTCCTCAGCTCTGCAGAACATTTTGAAATGTTTCTCAATGTTTGTCTACATCACTCTGCAACTCCAGCTTCCCTTTATTTCTCTGTTCTCTTCCGGCTCCCCAACAATCAGCTTTCTGTGCCCAAGCCTTTCACATCTCTACCTTCTTCAACTAACTAATCTCCTCAGCCTGCATGTGATGCATATCCCTCCATGTGCCAATCTAAACGCCTCTAATTGGCACTGTTGTATCTGCCTCCACCACCACCACCCCTGGCAGCGCATTCCAGGCCCCCACGACTCTCTGTGTAAATCAACCTGGCCCACACATCTCCTATAGACTTTGCCCCTCTCACCTTAAAGCTATATCCTCTAGTATTTGACATTTCTATCTTGAGTTAAAAGACTGCCTACCTACCTTATCGAAGCCTTTCATAATCAGGTTGCCTTCAAAGTTCCAGATTAGAAAAAAATGCAGGTTTATCCAACCTCTCCCTGTAATTTAAACCCTCTAATCTGGATTAGGCAGGATTATGGTAAACCCCCTCTGCGTCCTCTCCAAAGCCTCAACATCCGTCCTGTGATGGGGTGACCAGAACTGCACACAATACTCCACATGTGGCTTAACCAAAGTTTTAAACAGCTCCAACATGACGTGTCAACTTTCACCAGACTGATTCCTGGGATGTCAGGACTTTCATATGAGGAAAGATTAGATAGACTCGGTTTGTACTCGATGGAATTTAGAAGATTGAGGGGGGATCTTATAGAAACCTACAAAATTCTTAAGGGGTTGGACAAGCTAGATGCTGGAAGATTGTTCCCGATGTTGGGGGAGTCCAGAACAAGGGGTCACAGTCTAAGGATAAGGGGGAATTCCTTTAGGACCGAAATGAGGAAAACATTCTTTACACAGAGAGTGGTGAGTCTCTGGAATTCTCTGCCACAGAAGGTAGTTGAGGCCAGTTCATTGGCTATATTTAAGAGGGCGTTAGATGTGGCACTTGTGGCTAAAGGGATCAGGGGGTATGGAGAGAAGGCAGGTACGGGATACTGAGTTGGATGATCAGCCATGATCACATTGAATGGCGGTGCAGGCTCGAAGGGCCGAATGGCCTACTCCTGCACCTATTTTCTATGTTTCTATGTTTCTATACTCTGTGCCCCAACTGATGAAGGCAATATGACCATACGCCTCCTTTACCTCTCTGTCCACTTGTGTTGCTACTTTCAGGGAGCATCACACTAGGATCCCAAGATCCTTCTGTCGCTCCATATTCTAAGGATCCTGCTCTTTACTATACTTGCCTCTTGATCTTTCATTTGACATTCCAAAGTGCACCACTTCACCCTTGGCCAGATTAAACTCCATCTGCTATTTGCTCACCACATTTCCTACTGATCGATACGCTGATGAATCCTGTGGCAACCTTGCTCACTATTCCCACATCACCAAGTCATGTCATCTGCAAAGTTACTAATTGGCCTATCTACGGGTTCCTACAAATTAATTAAATAAGGTCAAGCCTTCAGTCAGAATAACACCTCTCCACCACTGCTGTTGCTGAAATAATTACCTCGTCTCTATGGAACAATGTGCCTTAGACATCTGCATGAGCCTAGCTTGCGGGACCTGGTCGTTAGTTTAACCAAAGTCCATGTAGACACCATCCACTGCACTATTCTCATAAATCATCTTCATCCCCACAAAAACTCAATAACCACCCAACCATGTAAGGCTTACCAGTCTACAATTTCCTGCTTTAAGCCATTTGACTTCCTTCAACAAAGGGCAAACAGTAGTCATTCTCCAGTCCTCTGTTACCCAGCCTGTGGTCAAAGTGGATACAGAGATATCTGTCCAGTCTGCAGTCTCCTCTGATGTCGCTCTTCACAACCTGGGATAGATCCCATCTCTCCCTGGGGACATCCATCCTTCTCGTTCTCAGATATTATCCTACACCATCACCTTGTGGTCTCAATAATCTGGACACTATTTCACCTTTACTCCTCTCCTCACTTCCACCTTCCCATCACCTGAGCTGCAATGAATTACCCTCTGCCAGACTCCCTGTCCACCGATGGCAAGAAGACTCTGGCCTTTGTCCAACCATCTACCTGTCAACACCAGCCTGCCCGTGTTCGCTCACTACCTGCCATATTTTGCTCCTCAACATTCACACGCACCTGAACATGTAGGACAGTGGGAATCCCTGCTGCTAATGTTACTTCAGTACCAGAGGCTGGCTCTCCCTGCTACACTGTCAGTAATCCTCATGTTACCTAGGCGTCACTATTCTAGATATGGCCTCCTTGTTCCCATGGGTCTACGCACCTTAGAGGAGATCCTTTGGGTGTGGCCACTCCATATCCCTTGGAGTCGAGGTTTCCTCCGACTTTCATGGTGTCACAAGGCTTCCTCTGTTCAATGTATTCATTCATGGTGGACTCCAGGAGATAGGCGTACTTTCCTTTTGATTTCCTCACCCTGGTCATCCCTTCCTCTGTGGTTTTAACGAAAACCGAGGGCTCGGCCGATTTCATATATGCCCACATCTTCTCAAAGACGGCAATCTTGGACCTCTGGGGAGACCATGAGAAGGGGGAAACGTGAGTCTACATGGCCATTGGGCACACTTAGACACACCTGTGCACACCGGGCACACATGGACATACCTAGACACACCTGAGCACAACTGGGCAATGGGCACACATGGACATAGCTGTGCACACCTGAGCATTGGGCACACCTAAGCAGACCTGCAGCACATAATCTCTGCTCCATTAGAGCTCCCAATCACTTCTTCTCATCGTCTCTCATTGCCACATGCACTCCAAGGGTCAGTGTTTACCCCACACCCAGGAGAACCCCAATCCCAGACCCCACTCGCTGGGAACACCACATCCTGACAAGTTGGCAATGGTATTTATGATGTGGGGTAAATGCACAGCTCAAGGATTGGTGTGGGAAAAATTGGTTCCACTTTATGGGACATTGGCACCAATACTGACGAAAGAGAGAGCTGTTCATTAGGATGGACGTCATCTGATCATTTGGACCAGTGTCCTGGTTAAATACAGAAATAGGGTTGTGGACAGAACTTTAAGTAGGAGGAGTAAGGAGGAGTAAGTCTGCAAGGACAAGTGATCAATAAACTGAGATGAAATGGGAGACCAGTGGCACAGGATAATGGGGAGGGGAGGAATTGATAAAGTGAGAGAGACTGGATCAGAAAATGGAAACAAAAGGCTGGGAACTACAGGCCAGTGATTCTAACATCTGCGGTCGAAAAGTTATTAGAGAGTATTGTGAGGGATACATGCAGGGCTGACTAGGGATAGTCAATATTGTTTTGTACATGGGAAGCTGTGACTCATGAAACTTATTGGTTTTTTTGAGGACGTGACCAAAAAGGTCGATGAAGGCAGAGCTGTAGATGTTGTATATATGGAGTTTAACAAAGCATTCGACAAGGTTCGACAAGGGGTATGGAGAGAAGGCAGGTACGGGATACTGAGTTGGATGATCAGCCATGATCACATTGAATGGCGGTGCAGGCTCGAAGGGCCGAATGGCCTACTCCTGCACCTATTTTCTATGTTTCTATGTTTCTATGTTCCACATGGTAGGCTGCTCTGGAAGGTTAGAATGCATGAGAGCCAAGAAGAGATAGCTTAATAGATAGAAAAGTGGCTTCATGGAAGGAAGCAGAGGGTGATGGTGGAAGGTTGCTTTTCAGACTGGAGGCCTATGACTAGTGATGTACCTCAGGGTTCGGTGCTGGGCCCATTGCTTTTATTATCTATATCAATAATTTGGAAGAGAATGTACATGGCATGGTTAACAAATTTGCAAAAGACACAAAAGTGCAGGTAGTGCAGATGGTTGTGAAAAAGTGCAGCAGGATCTTCATCAGTTTGGCAGGTAGGAATGATTGATGGCGTTGTATTTTGGAAGCATTAACATGGGCAGAACATACACAGTAAACAGTTGGGCTCTGGGGAGCGTTGTAGACCAGAGGGATCGAGGAGTATGGTACATAGTTCACAGGCAGGTTTGCCACTGTTACACGGGTGGGTTTAAACTAAATAGTGGGGGCGGGGGGGGGGGGGGGGGGGACAAATTGGAAATCCAAGGATGGAGTTAAAGGGAAAGAGAGTATAGGAAAAGCTAAGAAAGTCACCAGAATTAACGGGACAGAAAACTCACGAAGGGACAGGAGAGTATGGCCAAGTGAAATAGGAATCGATGTGAAAGGTGAGGCGAGTAATGGATTAAAAGTATTATATATGAATGCACAAAGTATAAAAAGTAAAGTGGGTGAGCTAGAGGCTCAGTTAGAGATTGGTAGATATTGCATTGTGGCAATTACAGAGACATGGCTGCAGGAGGATCGGGGCTGGGAACTGAATATTCAGGGTTATATGTCCTATAGGAAGGACAGGCAGGTGGGCGGGGGGGGGGGGTGGGGGGGGGGGGGGGGTAGCTCTGTTGGTGAGGGATGAAGTTCAGTCCCTTGCGAGGGGTGACTGATGATGTAGAGTCACTGTGGATAGAATTGCGGAATTGTAAAGGCAAGAAGGCACTAATGGGGGTTATCCACAGGCCCCCAAACAGTAGCCTGGATATAGGGTACAAGTTGCAGCAAAATTGAAATTGCTAGTTAAAATTGGCATGTATCAAATCTAATGCCACTGTTATTATGGGAGATTTCAACATGCAGGTAGACTGGGAAAATCAGGTTAGTTCTGGACACCAAGAGACACCCCCAGAGTGTCTCCGAGATGGATTCTTAGAACAGCTTGTACTGGAGCCTACCAGAGAGAAGGCAATTCTGGATTTAGTGTTGTCTAATGAATCAGGGAATAAGGGAACTCAAGGTAAAGGAACCGCTAGGAGGTAGTGACCAGAATATGATAAGTTTTAATCTGCAATTTGAGAGGGAGAAGGTTAAATTAGAAGCCGGTGTTACAGTTGAACAAAGAGGACTATGAAGGCCTGAGAGAGGAGCTGGCCATGGTCGACTGGAAAAGGATCCTGGCAGGAATGACGGTGGAACAGCAATGGCAGGAATTTCTGGGCATAATCTTGAAGATGCAGGATCATTTCATGCCAAAGAGGAAGAAAGATTCTAAGGGGAGTAAGAGGCAACCGTGGCTGACAAGGGAAGTTAGGGATGGAATAAAACTGAAAGAAAAGGTGTATAACATAGCAAGTAGTAGCCGGAAGACAGACGATTGGGAAACTTCCAAAGGAGCACAGAAGGTAACAAAAAGGGCAATATGGGTGAAAAGATGAAGTACGAGGGTAAGATGGCCAAGAATATAAAGAAGTATAGTAAAAGCTTCTTTCGGTATTTTAAGAAAACAAGATTAGTAAAGACAAATGTGGGTCCCTTGAAGGCAGAAACAGGTGAAATTATTATGGGGAACAAGGAAATGGCAGAAAAGTTGAACAGGTATTTTGGTGCTATCTTCACTAAGGAAGACACAAATAATTCCCAGATGTACTAGAGGACAGAGGATCTGAAAGAAATTTGAATTTCTTAGACTGATGGGCCTGATGGTCTGCATCCCAGGGTACTCAAGGAGGTGGCTCTAGAAATCGTGGACGCATTGGTGATCGTTTTCCAGTGTTCTACAGATTCTGGATCAGTTCCTGTGGATTGGAAGGTAGTTAATATTATCCAACTTTTCAAGAAAGGAGCGCGAGAGAAAACAAGGAATTATAGACCAGTTCGCCTGACATCGGTGTTGTGGAAGATGCTGGAGTCAATTATTAAAGAAGTAATAACGACGCATTTGGATAGCAGTAAAATGATTGGCCCAAGTCAGCATGAATTTATGAAGGGGAAATCCTGCTTGACTAATCTTCTGGAATTTTTTGAGGATGTGACAAGTAAAATGGATGAAGGAGAGCCAGTGGATGTAGTGTATCTAGACTTTCAGAAAGCCTTTGATAAGGTCCCACACAGGAGACAAAAGTGGGCAAAATTAGAACACATGGTATTGGGGGTAGGATATTGACATGGATAGAGAATTGGTTGGCAGACAGGAAACAAAGAGTAGGAATAAACGGGTCCCTGTCAGAATGGCCAGCAGTGGCGAGTGGAGTGATTTAGATGATGGAATTAAAAGTAACACTAGCAAAATTGCAGATGACACAATGCTGGGTGGCAGTGTGAACTGCAAAGAGGAACCTGGAAGGTTGCGGGGTGACTTGAACAGTTCGAGTGAGTGGGCAGATGCAGTATAATGTAGATAAATGTGAGGTTACCCACTTTGTCCTTGTACACCAGTCACTGAAAGTATACATGCAGGTACAGCAGGCAGTGAAAAAAGCTAATGGCACGCTACCCTTCCTAACGAGAAGATTTGAGTATAGGAGTAAAGAGGTCCTTCTGCAGTTGTACAGAGCCCTGGTGAGACCACATCTGGAGTATTGTGCGCAGTTTTGGTCTCCTAATTTGAGGAAGGACATCCTTGTGATTGAGGCAGTGCAGCATAGGTTCACAAGGTTATTCACCGGGATGGCGGGACTGTCATATAAGGAAAGATTGGAAAGACTGGGCTTGTTTTCACTGGAATTTAGAAGGATGAGAGGGGATCTTACAGAAACATATAACATTATAAAAGGACTGGACAAGCTCGATGCAGGAAAAATGTTCCCTATGTTGGGGGAGTCCAGAACCAGGGGCCACAGTCAAAAGATAACGGGGAGGCCATTTAAAACTGAGATGAGAAAAAACATTTGCACCCAGAGAGTTGTGAATTTGTGAATTCTCTGCCACAGAAGGCAGTGGAGGCCAAATCACTGGATGAATTTAAGAGAGTTAGATTTAGCTCTGGGGGCTAGTGGAATCAAGGGATATGGGGAGCAGGCACGGGTTATTGATTGTGGATGATCCGCCATGATCACAATGATTGGCGGTGCTGGCTCAAAGGGCTAAATGGCACCTATTTTTTATCTTTCTATGTGTCTACGAAAGTGGCATCTCAGGTAGATAGGAATGCGCTGCTGAAGGAGGAACTATTGTATGGTTTAAGAAAAATTTAGACAGGTACATGGATAGGACAGGTTTAGAGGAATATGGACTAAGTGCAGGGAGGTGGAACTAGCATAGATGGGACATGTAGGCTGGTGTGGGCAAGTTGGGCTGAAGGGCCTGTTTCCGTGCTGCAGGACTATGACCGGTAAAAAAATCAAAGCTTAATAGTCTTTACTGCAATTGCATTTGTAATTAGATAGATGAGTTGACAGCACAGATAGCAACAGGAGTATGATCTAATAGCTATTATGCAGGCATGGTTTCCAAGTGACTAAGACTGGGTGCTCAATATTTCAGGTTATATGATATTTCACAAGAACTGGCCAAAAGGAAAAGGGAATTGGGGATGACTTTGTTAATCAAAAGTAGTATCAGAGCAGAGATAGACACAAAGAGCCTGCATAAGTCGACGGGTCAGGCAGCATCTCTGGAGAAAAAAGATGGGTGACATTTCGGGTCAGGACCCTTCTTCAGACTGAAAGTTGGGGTTTGGGGGGAAAGGGAGGAGCTGGAGGTGAGAATGGCCATGGCCAATCAGGGCTAGTAACAATGTGGGGGAAGAAATTGCAGGTGCTAGATGCACCAAAGATAGCCACAAAATGCCTTAGTAACTCAGTGGGACAGGCAGCATCTCTGAAGAGAAGGAATGGGTGACATTTCAGGTCGGGAGCCTTCTTTCTCTGAAGAACTGTTTCAACCGGAAACATCATCCGTTCCTTCTCTCCAGAGATGCTGCCTATTCCGCTGAGTTACTACAGCATTTTGTGTCTATCTTCGGACTAGCCACAAGTAACTTCAGGCAGGGCAGTAGGTTAGACGTATATGATTCTAGGTTCATTAGCTTCTGTAAAATTGTAAATAGTCCCAAGTGTGTAGGATAGTGCTAGTGTATGGGGTGATCGCTGGTTGGTAGAGACTCAGTGAGCTTAAGGATCTGTTTCCACACTGTATCTCTAATGTCCAAAGACTCTTTCTCCACAGGCATCTGGGAAAGAATTCCAGAGTCACCTCCGTCTGAGATGAAATCCCTCACCATCTACTCCTGAAAGCTCATCCCTGTGATCTGAGACCATCTCCTGGAGCCCTGGAACCCATCCCCTTAGCATCTAATGCACCAACAGTAAGGCATCGCTCACTCTGAAGAACTCCTTGGTTGAGCCAGCATCCAGGGTTCCGTAGGCGATTTCGGTCTGCTTGGCCAGGTCCTCGGCACTCTCAATGGGCGACACCATTCGTTCCACAGTCAGGAAGGCAGCCAGGTTAGCCGTGTACGAGGAGATGATGATCAAGGTGAAGAACCACCAGACTCCACCAACAATACGACCTGACAGGGACCTAAACACAAAGAGGACATGGGGTTGGGGAATGACAGGAAACACAAGCATTAGGCAGAGTCCTCGCCTGGTGACGTGTGTGGGGCAGCGGAGATCCGAACCAGAACACACAGCAGCAAGGCCAAGCACAGAGCCAAGCCACAGTGAACCCGCCATCACAGCGATTCCCAGAGGCACACAGCGGTCTCCCCACAACATCACTGTAACATGAGATGTGGGCTGGAGGCATGGAGTCACACACTGCATACAGTGCTGTACACTGTCCATGCCCTACACACCCCAGTGCTGTACACGGCTCACACACTGTACCAATGATGTACACGGCTCACACACTGCACGGTGCTGTACACAGCTCACACACTGCACGGTGCTGTACACGGCTCACACACTGCACGGTGCTGTACACGGCTCACACACTGCACGGTGCTGTACGCGGCTCACACACTGTACCAATGGTGTACACGGCTCACACACTGCACGGTGCTGTACACGGCTCACACACTGTACCAATGGTGTACACGGCTCACACACTGCACGGTGCTGTACACGGCTCACACACTGCACGGTGCTGTACACGGCTCACACACTGTACCAATGGTGTACACGGCTCACACACTGCACGGTACTGTACACGGCTCACACACTGCACGGTGCTGTACACGGCTCACACACTGCACGGTGCTGTACACGGCTCACACACTGCACGGTGCTGTACACGGCTCACACACTGCACGGTGCTGTACACGGCTCACACACTGCACGGTGCTGTACACGGCTCACACACTGCACGGTGCTGTACGCGGCTCACACACTGCACCAATGGTGTACGCGGCTCACACACTGTACCAATGGTGTACACGGCTCACACACTGCACGGTGCTGTACACGGCTCACACACTGTACGGTGCTGTACGCGGCTCACACACTGTACCAATGGTGTACGCGGCTCACACACTGCACGGTGCTGTACGCGGCTCACACACTGCACGGTGCTGTACGCGGCTCACACACTGCACGGTGCTGTACACGGCTCACACACTGCACGGTGCTGTACGCGGCTCACACACTGCACGGTGCTGTACACGGCTCACACACTGCACGGTGCTGTACACGGCTCACACACTGCACGGTGCTGTACACGGCTCACACACTGCACGGTGCTGTACACGGCTCACACACTGCACGGTGCTGTACACGGCTCACACACTGCACGGTGCTGTACACGGCTCACACACTGCACGGTGCTGTACACGGCTCACACACTGCACGGTGCTGTACACGGCTCACACACTGCACGGTGCTGTACACGGCTCACACACTGCACGGTGCTGTACAAGGCTCACACACTGCACGGTGCTGTACACGGCTCACACACTGCACACTGCTGTACACTGCTCACACTGTGCCAGTGTTGTACACTGCTCACACGCTGTGCCAGTGTTGTACATGATAGCACTACAATTTTTGGATCACCTTACTCACCTGTTGTATCAAGTTTTGTTCAGATTGATGGTATATTTTACAAGTTATTAACATTTTAAACATAAAAAAAAACTTTTCACTTAAGTTTTCACTGTGCAAAATCCAATTCCACTTGCTGCCCCTTCTCGTTACAATGACAGTGGGAGTCCTGTCATTTGTAACATTGTAACAGGCAGGGGCAACAAGTGGAATTGGATCTTTTACAGTGAAAGGACAATTAAAAAAAAATTATTTATATTTTAATTTTTACAAAATTCAGATTGACAAAAATCACATAAACTTGCACTGGCAGTTAGCAGCTATGACATCACAATGGGATCTCATTTACATAAACTGCGCATAAGCAGTGTTCCAACCCACAATGACATCACAATGGGATCTCATTTACATTAAAAAACCCCAGCAGTTTCCACCTCACAATGACGTCAAGGGGGGCAGGGAGGGGAGAGGGGGAGTGACAATGGGATCCTGAATCTCATTTACATTAAAGTTTGAGCTTTAAAAAAAAAATCTGTTACAATGTTAACAAAGATAGGACTCCCAATGCAATGAGAGATTTATTACATTGTTGCAAGGAGAAGGAGTGGGGGAGGGGACGAGGAGAGGATTGTTGTTTAATGTTATTTAAACAGATAGAGGGAGAGGAGGGGGTAGGGAGGGGAGAAGGGTTATGGAGGGAGGGAGGGACTGAGGGTAGGGGAAAGGAGAGGAGGGAGAGGTGAGGGAGGCAGTGGGGGAGGGGAGGAGGAGAAGGGATAGAAGAGGGAGGGTGAATTGGAGGGGGAGGGTGAAGAGGAGGGTGAGGGAGTGCTGGGGGATGAAGTGAAATGAGCCACGCCTGCACAGTTGGGGGCTAGTAGTGGAATATTGCGTGGGGGAACGGGTTGCGTTGAGGGACTCGGTGAGGGGTGGAATATTGCATTAGGGGAATGGGGCCCAATGGGTCCCACTTGGTCTAGTATATATTACTAAGACTCTCATCTTGTTTGTTTCCATGTCCATCTGTCTGTCTGTCTGTGTCTGTCTTTGCATGTGATCCTGAAATTATGCCAAAACGGTACGCAATAGCGCTACATTTTTGGCCCATCTTACTCACCATTGTCCTGTGGTGTGTTTTATCAAGTTTCGTTCAGATTGATGGTATATTTTACAAGTTATTCACATTTTAAACTTTACAAAACCCCATTGACCAAAAATCGTTCTTCTGCACTGGCAGTTAGCAGCGTATGACGTCACAATGGGATCTCATTAACATAAACTGCCCATCAGCAGTGTTCCAGCACACAATTATATCACAATGGGATCTCATTTACATTTTAAAAAGTCTGTTTTAAAAAACAGCCGCGTTCCATTCAGATTGATGATATTCACATTTTAAACTATAAAAAATTAACTTTTCACTTTATAAAATCAAAAACCTGCCTGTTACAATGTTACCAAATGACAGAACACCCAGTGCAATGAGAGATTTGTTACATTGTTGTAAAGAGAGGGAGGGAGTGGGGGAGGGGAGGATGAGAAATGTTATTTAAACATTGTGTTTAGTGGGGGAGTGGGAGAGGTGAGGAGTAGGGGAGCAGGGAGATAGAGGGAGATGAGGGGGTAGGGTTTATGGAGGGAGGGAGTGACTGAGGGTAGGGGAAAGGAGAGGGAGGGAAAGGTGAGGGCGGCAGTGGGGGGGAGGAGGAGAGGGGAAAGAAGAGAGGGTGAAGTGGAGAGGGAGGGAGTGCTAGGGGATGAGGGGAAATGAGCCGTGCCTGCACAGTTGGGGGCTATGGGTGAGTGGTGGAATATTGTGTTGGGGGAATGTGTTGCGTTGGAGGACGCGGCCCAACGGGTCCCACTTAGTCTATATATATATATGTGTGTGTGTGAGCTAGAGGGAGAGGTTGAGTAGGCTGGTTCTCTATTCCATGGAACGTAGGAGCATGAGGGGAGCTCTTATAGAGGTATACAAAATCATGAGAGGAATAGATCAGGTAGATGCACAGTCTTTTACCCAGAGTAGGGGAATCGAGGACCAGAGGGCAAGGTGAAGGGGAAAAGATTTAATGGGAATCTGAAGGGTAACTTTTTCACACAGAGGGTGGTGAGTGTATGGAATAAGCTACCAGAGGAGGTAGTTGAGGCTGGGAGTATCCTATCATTTAAGAAGCAGTTGGACAGGTACATGGATAGGACTGGTTTGGAGGGTTATGGACCAAGTGGGACTAGGGTAGATGGGACATTGTTGGCTGGTGTGGGCGAGTTGGGCTGAAGGGCCTGTTTCCACACTGCATTACTCTATGATCTGTGCAATTGCTTGTTAATTGTTTGGATTGTCCCAGCCTCAACTACCACCTCCGGCAGCTGGTTCCATACACCTACCACCTTTGTGTGAAAAAGTTATCCCTCAGATTCCTTTTAAATCTTTACCCCTTCACCTTAAACCTATGTCCTCTGGTCCTTGATTCACCTACTCTGGGCGAGGGACTTTGTGCATCTACCCGTTCTATTCCTCTCATGATCTTATACACCTCTACAAGATCACCCCTCATCCTCCTGAGCTCCAAGGAATAGTCTCAGCCTACTCAATCTCTGCTTGTAGCTCAGACCCTCTAGTCCTGGCAAATCATCATAAATCTTCTCCATACCCTTTCCAGCTTGACAACATCTTTCTTATAACACGGTGCCCAGAACTGAATACAATACATTAAATGTGGCCTCACTAATGTCATATATAACTGCCATATGACCTAACAACTTCTATGCTCAATAATTTGACTGATGAAGGCCGATGTGCCAAATGCGTTTTTGACCACCCGATCTACTTGCGACTCCACCTTCAAGGAACCATGCAGCTGCACTCCTAGATCCCTCTGCTCTACAACACTACCCAGAGCCCGACCACGTGCAGGTCCTGCCGATGTTAGACTTCCCAAAAATGCAACACCTCACATTTCTCTGTATTAAATTCCATCAACCATTGATCAAGACCCTGCTACAATTTTCCACAACCATCTTCACCATCTGTAAAACTACCCATTTTTGTATCATCAGCAAACTTGCTAATCTTGCTGTGTACATTCTCATCCAAATCATTGATATAGATGACAAACAGTAACAGGCCCAGTACTGAACCCTGAGGCACACCACTAGTCACAGTTTTCAAAAGCTAACCTCTGTATTTTCCCCAGAGATGCTCCTGACCTGCAGAGTGACTCCTTTCACATATAGGCTAGACTGGACAAGTTGACAGATTATGTGCTCTGATAATCTGGTAGTTTCATCAATAAAATGAGCGTTTCACTCCAGATTCATTTCAATTACTTAAATTTAAAGTCCTGAGTGCAGTGGTACTCACGTTTCCAGGATCAATAGTCCCGATCGGTATCTGGATGCAACTCCAATAACCTAACCATTATGCCACCGATGGCTCATATGTTTCAGTACAAATATACAGTTTGATATATTCCAGAGTGACAAACAAGCACCTTACACGTGTTGTATGTGTCAGTGTGCTCTGTAACATGTGGCAAGCTTCATATGACCTACCACACTCCCTGGTGTGTAAACCGATGGCATGGTCAGTAACCCACCACATGTCAACACGTCTCTCATCTGCTCTGCTGCATGTTTAGAAGACATGAGCCAACGTTGTACACACTTTACTGTTCCATCCATAAATAAGGCTTGTACACGTTGAATACTCCACAGCACACGGTGGGAGATGTATACGCTTTATCCGCACAGGCTGCCATTAGACGCCTTCAATGCTGTACTCCACTGTCCATAGGGAGCTGTACCTTATATTATGGTGTAGTGCACTCCACTGTATATATAGAGGTGTACCATATAGTATAGTATACTCCACTGTATATAGAGCTGTACCGTATCATACAGTTCAGTCCAGCGTACAGACAGGTGTACCTTCTAGGTTAGTATAGAATACTCCATTGTACAAAGGTGTGCCATATTTTATAGTATACTCCACAGTAAATAGAGAGCTGTGCCATATCGTATAGTATAATCCACTGTATGTATAGAGCTGTATCTTATATAATATAGTCCAACATATAGGGAGGAGTGCCATATCGTCCAGTATAGTATACTCCACTTTATATAGAGCGATGTACCATATCGTACAGTATAGTATACTCCACTGTATATAGCACTGAATCATATTGTTATACTTCACCATAAATAGAGAGGTGTACCTTATCAAATAGTTGAGGTCACAGGATGTGGCAAGGTGCCTCAGTCCTTTACTATACTGCAAGGTCATAAATAATGGTCTGATATTGTGAAGCCACTCAGTGCACAAACAACTGACTGGTATTTTCAGTACAAGATACATAGCAGCTGTACACCACTGTTTGTAAAAGGCATTTGCTTTAGTACACTCTCCCGTATCAAATCAGTCTATTATATATGTTTGTATATTCCAGAATACATAAATGGGTTTTTTGTACACCTTATACTCCCCACGAGACCTGAACAGGCATCTTAAATGCTTTAGTATATTCCAAGAATCATAAATCACTGCCTTCCACACAGTGCTCCATAGCTAGCGACAGTCCCACACACATTGCAACCATCACCCTTACATAAACAGGATTTGTATACACATCAGTGTACAAGGAACATCTGTGAGAAGCGTATATATTTAAATGTCCCTTATTGAGTATGTTGTAGAATATTCCAGAGAGCGTAAACAATTGCTTCAGAATAGTACAGTGCGCATCAGTGAGTGTTTACATATTTCAGTGAACTTCATGGTTAACAGGACAGCAAATATAGAAATAGAGCATGGTCAGTGAAAGTATTTGTAGTGGAAAGCATGCCTGATCAATTCCGCCTCTGTACACTACACATGAGGGTAAACCTGCTCCTCTGCGCATAGAGCAGTGCAGAAAGGGTTAACATCTGTTACTGTGAACACAGGATTGAATTTCAAATGGGCAGCAAGCAAAAGCAGCCTGGGATTCTGCGCGTTTCTTGCTCCATCACACGGTGAATCATGTTCTTATTATACGCTCACAAAGCAGCACAGTGCAGGCACGGCATCTGTAGACCATGCCACATTTCACAGTGAAGGAACGGCATCTGTAGACCATGCCACATTCCACAGTGAAGGAACGGCATCGGTAGACCATGCCATATTTCACAGTGACAGAAGGGCATCTGTAGACCATGCCACATTCCACAGTGAAGGAACGGCATCTGTAGACCATGCCACATTTCACAGTGACAGAAGGGCATCTGTAGACCATGCCACATTTCACAGTGACAGAAGGGCATCTGTAGACCATGCCACATTTCACAGTGACAGAAGGGCATCTGTAGACCATGCCACATTTCACAGTGAAGGAACGGCATCTGTAGACCATGCCACATTTCACAGTGACAGAAGGGCATGTGTAGACCAGGCCACATTTCACAGTGACGGGAGGGCATCTGTAGACCAGGCCACATTTCACAGTGAAGGAACGGCATCTGCAGACCATGCCACATTTCACAGTGACGGGAGGGCATCTGTAGACCAGGCCACATTTCACAGTGAAGGAACGGCATCTGTAGACCAGGCCACATTTCACAGTGAAGGAACGGCATCTGTAGACCAGGCCACATTTCACAGTGAAGGAACGGCATCTGCAGACCACTCTGCACTTCCCCATGTTTCTGTGACACAGGTGATCAGTTCAGTCCAGAGTTTATGCCAGCTGACTAATGATTCCCACTCCCATTGATGTGTTCCGCAAACAATTCTCCCCAAACTCCCACAGATTTAACTGTTAAATAAGACTGAGTAGATCCTCGGCATTTGAATGGAAGCAGGCTTGGCTTTAGTTAGCTCTGGTCATACACAATAGTTATAGACAGTGACATCCATGTTCTCTGCTCCTTCCTGTGTGATTGGATGAGATTGAATCGCTACTTGTCACTTTCAGTGAGGGAGTGTGGCACACTGTGACAGGCCAGAGTGCAGCACATCAGCCCGAGACAGGCTTGAGCAGCGTCCTTCATCACAGGCGGTGAACTCCTCCAGTGCACCAGGCCCTCCCCCATCTGTGGGCCCCACTGGCCAACATGCCCATCTACACTATTCCCACCTGCCCATGTCCCTCTAAACCTATCCTATCCACGTACCTGTCCAACTGTTTGTTAAACGTTGGGATAGTTCCTGCTTCAACTACCTCCTCCGGCAGCTCATTCCATACACCCACCACCCTCTGTGTGAAAAAGTTCACGCATCCAAACCTCAGTAAATATTTACATTTAATATCTGCCTCCCTCAGTGACTGCAGCCCCTCTTAGCTCGGGCATTGATCAATCATACAACAATGCTGTGGATAGACCAGTGATCAATACTCTTTGATATTGATTAGTGTATGCAAGGTTGAACAAGGAAGCTCATCTCTCTCTATGCCAGCCTTTAGGAAAAGCATTGCATAAAGGGGCTGTCCCACTGCAGTGATCTAATCCGCGAGTTCAGAAGAGTGTCTTCGACTTTCAAGCTCGAGGGCACTCGCCTGAAAAACCACGAGCTGCACACACACACACACACACACACACACACACACACACACACAGCAAAGGCGGGGGAGCGCTGTCTGAAATTCACACCCGTGACGAAGAGGAGAGAAGGGGCGAGAGAAGGGGAGAGAAGGTGTGGAGACATATTTAAGAAGCCAGACAACTTATAATAAAGTTTAGCGGGCATTTAACATTACCGGTCGGTTTTCCTTGGTCCTGAAAACTCCAATGAGCCAATTAAAATGCCCGGTCAGCGAAGAAGATTGCCTATGGCTGCCCTCGACTGCCTGTAACTACTCCACTCCACTACGAGTTAAAAAGAACCACGCCAACCAATTTTGACTTGCGGAAAATCTTTCAACATGCTAAAATATTTTCCACGGCCTAGCTGAGGCTGCGAGTATGCGGGAACTTCCCTCGAGCATGCAGGAGAGTTCCAGTGACCTCATAGGACCTCCTAGGACCACATGTCAACCATGCTGCGAGTCGAGGGCAAACTCTTCTAAACTGGCAGATTAGGTCGCCGCAGTGGGACAGCCCCTTAACCCATCCACAGGTTACCTTGAAACAGAGAGCAGTGTCCAAGGGTTGTTGCATTAGGATCAAACTGTAGCATTATTGTGTCCATTTGTTTGGAATAAATATCACCAGCAACTTGTCCTGGACCAGTCACATCGAGTTATGGGCAAGAACGCGACCATCGCCTCTACTTCCTTAGAGGTCTTAATGAAGTTCAGCATGTCCCCAACAACTTTCACCAACTTCTGCAGATGACCCGTAGAAATGATTTTATCAGGATGCATCACACCGTGGTTTGGGAACCATTCTATCTGAGACTGCAAGAAATAGCAGAGATTTGTGGACATAACCCAGACCATCACACAGACCAAACTCCCTTCCATTGACTCCATCTATACTTCACTGCCTCGGCAAGGCCAGCAGCATAATCAAGGACCAGTCCATCTTCTTCCCTCTCCCATCAGATAAGCAGTACAGAAATGTGAAAATACATATCTCCAGATTCAGCGGCAGTTTCTTGCCAGATGTTATCAGGCAACTGAACCATCCAGCCACAACCAGAAAGCAGCTCTGACGTCCCATCTACCTCATTGAAAACCTTTGAACTATCTTAAATCAGAATTCATCTTGCCCTAAATGTCATACCATTTATCTGTACACTGTGGATAACTTAATTGAAATTATGTATAGTCTTTTCTTTGACTGGAGAGCAGACAACACTAAGCTTTTCTCTGTACCTTGGTAACATGAGAATAATAAGCTAAACTAAACCAAACCCTTTGAAGCACAAGGGGTTAATTGTAACATTTGGCACATTCCTCAGTAGAAAGGCTAGTGAATGACAGGTTGGGACAGGAGGCATTGCTCATTAGAGCTGCTGCCACGATGCTTGCCGCACCACCCAGGTCTGTGAGCCATGAGCCAGCGCTCTCTTCAGTAGTAATTGGTTCCCATAAATCAGAGCTGAAGGCCTTTGAGACTGATCTGCTATAGTCCACCGATCATCAGCAGAAATATTACCAGCCTCCTGGGAATATAAAACCATAAACACACAACGTTCAACAGTGCAGCAGAAACAATGAACTGCAGATGCTGGTTTACAAAAGAAGATACAGAGTGCTGGAGTAACTCAGTGGGTCAGGCAGCATTTCTGGAGTGTGAATAAGGATCCGGACCTGCTACGTCAACTATCCACATTCTCCAGGGATGCTGCCTGACCTGCTGAATAACTCCAGCACTTTGTATCTTCATTTGTAGAACAGTACAGCACAAGAACAGGCCCTTCGGCCCACTTTGGCCATGCTGACCAAGTTTGCATATTGGGCTAGTTCTATTTTACTGCATCTCACCCACAGCCGCCTAAACCTCACCCATGTATCTGTCCAAATGTCTTTAAAGTGCGTAATCGTATCCATTTCTATAGCTTCATCTGGCAACCCATTCCCTCTGGAGATCCAATGCCCGGAGATCCTTCTTAAAACTCTCGGCTCTCAGCTTAAATCTATGCCCTCTGATTTTAGAATCCTCTATCCTGGGGAAAATACTTTATCTAGGCCCCTAATGGTCTTGTACACCTCAATAAGATCACCCCTCAGCTTCCTACACTCCAGAGAACAAAAGTCCCAGCCTTGCCAACCTCTCCCTGTAACACAAGCCCACAAGTCCAGGGAACATCTTGGTGAATCTTGTCTACACTTTCTAACTTGATGCCGTCCTTGCTGAGGCTGGGTGGCCAGAATTGCACATACTCTCCAACTGTGGTCTCACCAATGAGATATACAGCTGCTTCTTGATGACCCATCAGAGTGTGTGTGTCAATCACACCAGGTATTCGGGTGATTCCCTGATAGTGGGACCTTCGCTGGAAACTGTGTATGAGACCAGATTTCAGCCATGTCTGTGCACAGATCAATGGGGCAGCTCAGAGCTGTTGCCGAAGGAGCCTGCCATGCGGTTACGGAGATATTCATCCTCTGTACTGTCCCCTGAGCATCGGGGCGGGTGTGTTCCATGTTAGGACAGAGTAGCCATGGTGCCTTTCATCATTGCCACATGACAGATGAGGGAGACATCATAAGTCATAGGAGCAGAATTAGGCCATTCGGCCCATCAAGTGTACTCTGCCATTTAATCTGTCTTTCGCTCTCAACCCCATTCTCCTGCCTTCTCCCTGTTGCACCTGTCAATCTCCACCTTATAAATACCCAATCACCACCACCACCACCACCTGCGGCAATGAATTCCACAGATTCCCCACTCTCTGGTTGAAGAAATTCCTCCTCATCTCCATTCTAAAAGTACGTCTTTTTATTCAGAGGCTGTGCCCTCTGGTCCTAAACTCTCCCACTAGTGGAATCATCCTTTCCACATCCACTCTAACCAGGCTTCATACGGCAACAGTTCACAAGGGTAGACACAAAAAGCTGGAATAACTCAGCGGGACAGGCAGCATCTCTGGAGAAAAGGAATGGTTGATGTTTTGGGTTGACACCCTTCTTCGGACTGAAGAAGGGTCTCGACCTGAAACGTCACCCATTCCTTCTCTCCAGAGATGCTGCCTGTCCCGCTGAGTTATTCCAGCTTTTTGTGTCTATCTTCGGTTTAAACCAACATCTGCAGTTCCTTCTTATACAGTTCACAAGGGTGACTCACTGTGCAAACATGGTGCCAAAGGGCTCTGCCAACACTGGCAGACATCGCCAGGTTGTGCAACCCTCTCACATAACCAGTCAACATTAGACGCTGACTCACATAAAACACTAATGATCCTGTCCATCCCATCTGCACTCTCCCCTCCCTCACGCCCGCATTAAGGAGAGGTGCCCTCGTCTCCCCCCTCCAACTGTTCAGCATTGCTCCTTGGATAGCAGTAACATAATCGGTCCGAGTCAGCATGGATTTACGAAGGGGAAATCATGCTTGACTAATCTTCTGAAATTTTCAGGATGTAACTAGGAAAATGGACAAGGGAGAGCCAGTGGATGTAGTGTACCTGGACTTTCAGAAAGCATTTGATAAGGTCCCACATAGGAGATTAGTGGGCAAAATTAGGGCACATGGTATTGGGGGTAGAGTGCTGACATGGATAGAAAATTGGTTGGCAGACAGGAAACAAAGAGTAGGGATTAACAGGTCCCTTTCAGAATGGCAGGCAGTGACTAGTGGGGTACCGCAAGGCTCGGTGCTGGGACCACAGCTATTTACAATATATATCAATGATTTAGATGAAGGGATTCAAAGTAACATTAGCAAATTTGCAGATGACACAAAGCTGGGTGGTAGTGTGAACTGTGAGGAGGATGCTATGAGAATGCAGGGTGACTTGGACAGGTTGGGGGAGTGGGTAGATGCATGGCAGATGAAGTTTAATGCGGATAAATGTGAGGTTATCCACTTTGGTATAAAAAAACAGGAAGGCAGATTACTATCTAAATGGCGTCAAGTTGGGAAAAGGGGAAGTACAACGGGATCTGGGGGTCCTTGTCTACGAAAGTAAGCATGCAGGTACAGCAGGCAGTGAAGAAAGCGAATGGCATGTTGGCCTTTATAACAAGATGAGTCGAGTATAGGAGCAAAGAGGTCCTTCTGCAGTTGTACAGGGCCCTAGTGAGACCATATCTGGAGTATTGTGTGCAGTTTTGGTCCCCTAATTTGAGGAAGGACATTCTTGCTATTGAGGGAGTGCAGCGTAGGTTTACAAGGTTAATTCCCGGGATGGCGGGACTGGCATATGCTGAGAGAATGGAGCAGCTGGGCTTGTACACTCTGGAGTTTAGAAGGATGAGAGGGGATCTTATTGAAACATATAAGATTGTTAAGGGTTTGGACACGCTAAAGGCACAAAACGTGTTCCCGATGTTGGGGGAGTCCAGAACCCGGGGCCACAGTTTAAGAATAAGGGGTAAGCCATTTAGAACAGAGATGAGGAAACACTTTTTCACACAGAGAGTGGTGAGTCTGTGGAATTCTCTGCCTCAGAGGGTGGTGGAGGCCGGTTCTTTGGATACTTCCAAAAGAGAGCTAGATAGGGCTCTTAAAGATAGCGGAGTCAGGGGATATCGGGAGAAGGCAGGAACGGGGTACTGATTGGGGTTGATCAGCCATGATCACAATAAATGGCGGTGCTGGCTCGAAGGGCCGAATGGCCTACTCCTGCACCTATTGTCTATTACTCCTACATCTCCCACAGCACTCCACCATCAGACTGGGTAGGCCAAATGGCTTAAATCTGCACCTGTGTCTTCGGGACATGATCATCCCTCCTGTGCAGGCTGTCTCATGAGTCCCTGCTCCTCCACATCCACCAACACTCCTCACACTTGGCACTGATCCTTTCAACTATTCTCCCCACCACCCAGCCTCCCCCCGATCAGCCCCTCCAGGTGAACAGCCCCTCCCTTGTACTTGCTCCAGGGTTGCCTCCACTGCTCTGGAGAACACAGGGAAGATTGGGAACATCCGTACAGAACATGTTGGACAGTCCACACTGGCTGACTTTAATTCACACTCCTCTCCTGGTCTTTGGCCTCTTGCACTGCTCCAATGTAGCCGACACGTTAGAAGAGCAGCACCCAATCTCCTGACTTTAGAGATACAGCACGGACACAGGCCATTCAGCCCACCGAGTCCGTGCCGACCAGCGATCCCCGTATACTAACACTATCCTATACACTAGGGACAATTTACATTTTTTTAAAACAAAACCAATTAGCCTACAAACCTGTACATCTTTGGAGTGTGGTTGAGCACCCGGAGAAAACCCACACGGACACAGGGAGAACGTACAAACTCCATACAAACAACACCCATAGTCAGGATTGAACCCGGGTTTCTGGCGCTGTAAACTAAACTGAAGGAGGGTCCTGACACAAAACGTCACCTATCCATGTTCTTCAGGGATGCTGCCTGACCCGCTGAGTTACTCCAGCACTTTGTGTCTTTTTGTTTTGTTTGTAAGCTGGCATCTACAGCCCGTCTCCTCACTCTATCAACCCGCCCGACCTGTACACTCCCCATAATGTCCCGGAATGACCCGGTCTTTCCACCTCGTCCCTCTCCCCGCCCCTCCCTCTTTACTGGTTTAAAACATGCTCCAGACGCGATGAAAGGCCGCCAAACGTAAATGTCGCCCTGTCGCTCTCCGCTGGCACGCTCGACCTGACACAGTTTGGCGTTCAAAGTCTTTGGGCTTCTCTTGCTGTTAAAACGATGAACGATAAAAGGAAGACTTGCATTCAGATGGCGCCTTGCACAACGTCAGGAAGTCCAGGTGCGGTGTGCAGCTGTGCTGGCCGTTTGGAAGAGGAATCTCACTGCAATGTAGGAATGGCAAGGTTTAGTGTGAGCAGGGTGACGAGATAGTTACATTCATTACAACACGCTCGTCTGTATACACGTATGGGACGGTTGGCATTAGTACATGGTTGATGCAGTACATGGTTTTGTGTACGCCCAGTACATACAACATTGAATGGTTTACGTGTCCTTTGGTACAACAACAACAACATTGCCAAGGTGACCCAGTGCCCCAGGTCTCCACGGGAACATGGTCACAGACAATGCACTGAGCACCATGCATGGGGTGATCAGCACCACTCCCCAAGAGACTGGCGGGAGAGTGCGGAGTGTCTGACAGATGGAGAGAGACGTGCGGTCAGGGAGAGGTAGAGGTTCAACAGAGGTGCGGAGGTCAGGGAAAGAGGTGGGGAAGGTCAGAGAGGGGAGTGTGGAAAGGTTGGTGGAGGGCAGGGGGGGGGGGGGAGTGCTGGGGAGGGGGAGGGGTGCGGAGAGGGGAGGGCAGAGGGGTGTGGAAGCGATGGGGGAGGGGAGGGGAGTGGGTAAGGGAGAGGGGCACGGTGGGAGGGGAGGGGAGTGGGTAAGGGAGAGGGGCACGGTGGGAGGGGAGGGGAGTGGGTAAGGGAGAGGGGCACGGTGGGAGGGGAGGGGAGTGGGTAAGGGAGAGGGGCACGGTGGGAGGGGAGGGGAGTGGGTAAGGGAGAGGGGCACGGTGGGAGGGGAGGGGAGTGGGTAAGGAAGAGGGGCACGGTGGGAGGGGAGGGGAGTGGGTAAGGAAGAGGGGCACGGTGGGAGGGGAGGGGAGTGGGTAAGGGAGAGGGGCACGGTGGGAGGGGAGGGGAGTGGGTAAGGGAGAGGGGCACGGTGGGAGGGGAGGGGAGTGCAGAGGGGAGTGGAGAGAGGGGGAGTGGGGAGGGGAGAGGGGGGGATTGGTGTGGGGAGGGGAGGGGCAGGGATGGGGGCAGTTGTGGACAAGAATGATCCTGAACTCACCGGCCCAGTAGGAATCCACAAACACGTCACATCCACCTGGTGTGTGTGCAACTCTCTCCCTCCCTCCTTCCCCCCACTCTATCCCACCCTCACAGCCCCTCCCCCCCACACTTTGTCCCTCCCATCTCTCCTTCCCTCAAGCTCTCCCCTTTCTCACCCCTCCCCCTTCCTCACCCCTCCCCCTCCCCTTTTTTACCCCTCCCCCTCCCTTGCCCACTCCCACTCCCTTGCCCACCTTCCCTCACCCACTCTCCCTCAACCCCTCCCTTGCTCACACCCTCATCCTCCCTCGCTCACCTTCCCTCATCCACCCTCCCTAACTTACCCCATCGCTCCCTCCTTTACCCCTCCCTCCCTCCCTCTCCCTAATCTGTCCCACCCTCACAGCCCCCCACACCTTGTTCCTCCATCTCCCTCACCTCTCCTCAATGCCCACCTTGCCCCATCACTCACCACCTCCCACTCAGCCATGCCCAGCTTAGTGCCGCCTGACCCAGTGTGGGATTCACTTTAGCCCAACGCCCGACAGAGCAACAGTGCACCCATATCCTTCTGCACATGCAGTGTACTCACACGGATGCTCCACAGTCCACACACATGAGCGGTGGGGGAGCTAGTTCTGTACCGTGTAGTTTATGTGAAGTATGTTGCGCAAAGTATGGGGAAGTGAGACCACTCTGGACCAGTGGACCAGTGAGAGATGGACAAGAGACCACCCTCTGGCCCAGCGAGTGATGGGGGTGAGACCACCCTGGACCAGTGCATGATGGGGTGAGACCACCCTCTGGCCCAGTGAGTGATGGGGGTGAGACCACCCTCTGGCCCAGTGCATGATGGGGTGAGACCACCCTCTGGCCCAGCGAGTGATGGGGGTGAGACCACCCTGGACCAGTGCATGATGGGATGAGGCCACCCTCTGGCCCAGTGAGTGATGGGTGTGCTCAGTGTGCTGTGAGCCAGTCTGTGATACAGTTGACCTTTACAGCAGAATGCCAGTAATGAGCTGCTCCATATCCCTGCCCCTGTCCCGCACCCACCGCTCCCACCCACACACTTGCCTTCAACGGATCGAATGTGAATAAATGACCAAACCAGACTTGGAACAAATGGTTCCATTTGGTTTTCACCAAGGCAACCACTTGTTCAGTTGGAGATGTGAAGGTGAAAGGCAGGGTGACTGAACCAACAGATGGAGGTAGTGATGATGTTGAGGAAGGGAGCCTTTGGCTACAGAAGGGTCAGGATGGGTTTATAGAACATAGAACAGTACAGCACAGGAACAGGCCCTTTGGCCCACAATGTGTGTGCTGAACATGATGCTGACCATCACTTATCTACCTGCACATAATCCATATCCCTCCATATCCATGTGCTTCTCCAAAAGTCTCTTAAACACCACTATCATATCAGCCTCCACCACCAACCCTGGCAATGCGTTCCAAGCCCCCACCTGCCACATACATCTCTTTTAAACTTTGCCCCTCTCACCTTAAAGCTATGCCCTCGGGTCTTTGATTTTTCCATGCCAGGATAGAGGTTCCAGCTGCCAACCCTATCTGTGCCTCTCATAATTTTATACACTTCTATCAGATGTCTCCACAACCTCTGGCATTCCAGAGAAAACAATCCAAGTCCATGCAACCTCTCCCTGTAGTTAATGCCCCCTAATAGAAACATAGAAACATAAAAATAGGTGCAGAAGTAGGCCATTCGGCCCTTCGAGCCTGCACCGCAATTCAATATGATCATGTCTGATCATCCAACTCAGTATCCCGTACCTGCCTTCTCTCCATACCCCCGATCCCTTTAGCCACAAGGGCCACATCTAATTACCTCTTAAATATAGCCAATGAACTGGCCTCAACTACCTTCTGTGGCAGAGAATTACAGAGATTCACCACTCTCTGTGTGAAAAATGTTTTTCTCATCTCGGTCCTAAAAGACTTCCCCCTTATCCTTGGCAGCGCTCGGGTAAAGGGCATTATAAATTGGCAGAACAATGGCAGATGGCATTTAATCCTGATAACTGAGAGGTGATGCTTTGGGAAAATGAATCAGGAAGAGTTGGACAAACATACTGAGGTTTCTGCTCGTCTTGTACATGAACACTCACGCACTGATCCCATAGATCGTTTTATTGATCTTCCCAAACCACATCTGATCATTTCTCAGTATTGAGGTCCATCTGCCACTGCTCTGTCATCCACCTGAGCAACACCACCCATACCACCTCCTTCAGTAACACCATCACCAGCTGCCATGCTCTTTGTCAGGGCGAGGGAGGGGGAGGTGCGGGTAAGGGAGGAAGCAAGGGCTAGGGTGGGAGTGAGGTGAGGGAGGGGATGAGTGGGATGAGGGAGGGTGAGGAGGGGATGAGTGGGATGAGGGAGGGTGAGGAGGGGATGAGTGTGGGAGGGCAAGGGTGGAAGTGAGGGTGAGGGAGGGGGGCCAAGGAAGGGAAGGGGTAAGATAAGTGGGATTGAAGGAGGGAGGACTGAGGGAGGGGTGTTAGTGAGGGTAAAGGTGTGAGTGGGAAGATGGGGAAAGAGAGGGAGGGGAGAGGGTGGAGGGGGAGGGGTAGGGGAGGGGGGGAGGGGGAGAGGGGAGAACTGATGCACTGTGAGACAGAGGCGTGTGATTGGTGTCTGTGGGCGGATCACACGTGTACGGTCCATGACTGCGGGGGGTCATGCATGTGTGGTCCATGACAGTTGGGAGATCACACGTGTGCTGTTTGTGGGAGGTTTATGCGTGTGTGGTATCCGGCAGCAGGAGGAACACGTGTGTGGTACATGACTGCAGGAGGATCATGCGTGTGCGGTCTGTGAGGGAGGGACTCACTTCCCACCATGTGATGTAATTGGTCAACGCTGTGAGAGGTTTGTGGTGGAGAGACTGCCCCAGGGGGCGTGGGGACAGACTGCCCCAGGGGGGGGGTGGGGACAGACTGCCCAAGGGGGGTGGGGACAGACTGCCCAAGGGGGGTGGGGACAGACTGACCCAGGGGGGTGGGGACAGACTGACCCAGGGGGGGTGGGGACAGACTGCCCCAGGGGGTGGGTCAGAGACAGTCTGAGGGGGGTGGGGACAAACTGCCCCGGGGGGGTGGGGACAGACTGCCCCAGGGGGGGTGGGGACAGACTCCCCCAGGGGGTGGGTCAGAGACAGTCTGAGGGGGGTGGGGACAGACTGCCCCAGGGGGTGGGTCAGAGACAGTCTGAGGGGGATGGGGACAGAGACTAACCAAGGGTGGAGATAGGTTTAGAGGGATATGGAGCATTGGTTGACGTGGGCAAGTTGAGTCGAAGGGCCTGTTTCCATGCTGTGTGACTTTGACGCTGTGACATGGGCTAACCCTGGTAACGCTACATTAGTGGACAACATGATGGGCTGAACTATCTGCCTCGCTACTAGGAAGCTCCCCTTCCCCCAGGCGCTTGGCCATCTGCCTCCGCTCCCTATCTGCCTCCACTTGGATAATTGTCCTTCAGAATCCTCCGGGAAGGATGAACGGTGGTGCTATATAAAGGCAATGAGCTATTGTCATGGAACGCAACAGATTAAACAGTGATGGCTCAGCACAGAAAAACCCAGCAAATTCAAAACATTAATATATTTATTGACACATCAAACAGTGCATAATAGACTCTACATTCCACAGTACATACAACAGGAACAGCAGGTTCTACAGGAACCTCAGTGATATAAACAGTAAACAGGCTGTAGAATACTCATTGTACATGGAACATGCACGAAGGCCTTCAGTATAGGGACGTAAACAGTGAAAGACAGACAATAATGTACACACAAATCCATTAAATATTCAATAACCATAAAAATGTTGCTTACTGTATAATCCTAAGCAAGTTAGTCATGAGTAAAGTCCCCAGTACCGTAAGGCTGTGAACAATGGTTTCCAGATGCTCACTGGAACACAAGTGACTGCTGGTAAGATGCAGAATATTAATTGCTGCACGGGGCTGTAAATGAGAAGGGTTTAGTATATTCTTCAGTACAAATAGTTAACGGAAACCTCAGTAAACCAACTATGAACAAGTGGCTCCAGGCAGACAGTATAACATGCATCGGCGGATGTTGGGTTACAAAATATAAACACGTATGCCAGGCAATGGCATTTGCACGATTGTGAAATCGTGGCTTGCAGCACTTAGTGTGTTGAGTCCATGTACCTTTGCATTCAGTAAACTGCACATTGGATAAAGGTGAACAGGAAACTGCAGTCAATATCTGATTTTTTTTGGAGATAGAACCATAGAACAATATATAAATAAGATAAATAAAACAGTGAGAAGTCGTCGACAAATCCCCTTCCAGGTAACGCAATGAGAGCCCAGGGCTGATGGGAAGAGAGAAGGGAGTGGGGATCGACCCTGGATACATTCACACGTACAATATGAGCACAACCTGTGATACTGGCAGCGAGGCTGCAGCACAGTGTCAGTACTTCACACAGTGTATATCCCTGTATACATCCCTCCATGTACACCACAGTATACAGCAGGAACTGCAGATGCTGGTTTACTAAAAGGATACACAGTGCCGGTATAACTAACTTGTGTCCAGGCTGATACATAAACCACAAACAATGCCTCCAGCGTAAAGAAAAGGGCAATG
Source organism: Raja brachyura (assembly GCA_963514005.1). Next base: position 69,548,808 of record OY740791.1, read on the forward strand.
AAGAGCTTCAATACATTTATTTGCATTTGTACATATCTGTTGTGCTGAGGCAAGTCAGAATGTCAATAAATACATTAGCTCTTGACTCCCGACACACGACAGTGAATATTAGACGTCAATACCAACAGGTAAATGAACCTGCTGGAGAGGTATGAAGAACAGTCCTAGGTGTGTAGCGATGGGAATGGTCTGGTCCCGACTGTAATGAGGCTCAGTAAAACTCTCATTTCTGTATTTGGTAAACAACATGTATTATCGTTTCCAGATGCACTAAAGTACGTAAAATAACAAATGGTGAATGACAACACAGAGGATACTGCTCAGACGTGAGGCTACAAATGGAGGCTTCAGCACAGCTCCACTGTCACACGCCTAACACTGTGAACAATAGCATCCATGTACACACTGATGCTATTGCTACGGCAGCTCACGTGTACTTTGCAGCAGCACTTAAAGTTGTCTGGAACTGACTCACATTCCCACATTAACTTGCAAATGAGAGGTTTTGTACATTCTTCATCATGTACATAAGTACATTGACAGGTGTTTGTACAACACGATGAATTAAACAATAGGCTGCTGTATAATAATTAGTACGTAACCCACTGAACAATATTCCAGCACTATATATGAAACCGCTTTAGCACCATCCCACTGCACAAAACTAATAAATAAACATCAGGACATGATGGTAACAGTGTCATCAATGAACTAATATACACACCGAAGCATTGAGTTCAGAACTGTTGTTTGGGGATACTCCCCAATGTGAAAGTAGGAAATAAATATTTCAACACATCACGTTTCTAAAGTGAGAGAAGGCTGTGGCAAACTGCACCGCATCTGGAAGAGTAGGGATATAACGAACAGGAAATGAGATGTACAAACTGAGTCACAGGAGGTCAAGGCACAACCAAACATTTTCTGACTCCCAGTCCAGTCCCATTGTGGTAGCTTCCACACAATCCAGAAAGCACTTGTTCACAACTGTGGACTCACTCAATCAGTGCAAGTCCATGCATGGTTTACAAAGTGACCAATTTCCCCCTCTCTCTCCCACACACACACATTTAACATAGAGATTTAGTACATAGCTCTGTACTGAAGGCAGTGAACAAATGATTTCACTTAAAACCTGTAGTTAATTCACTCATTGGTTTGTATTCTCGGTATGTGAGACAATTAATTTTAAGTATTTACTCATGCACAAAACAGCATACGACAATCTAGCATCATGCTCTTCAAACAAAGTAAGGAAGTAGGCTTGACAATACTCTCAGTATTTAGCAGTGATTTATACGCTTCCGTATCCCCCTCTGCACAAAATTGTGAATACTGTTATTTAAATGCTCTTCAGTATGTGCACTAATACATGGCGGTCAGTATACTGTGTAGGAAGGAACTGCTGCCGCTGGTTTACTCCGAAGATTGACATACTGTAGAATGCTGGAGTAACTCAGCGGGTCAGGGAGCATCATGATGCTATCTGTCCTGCTGAGTTAATTTAGCAGTCAATGTACTGATGGATACATGCACGATGGCCTGTCCTGGATGTACAGTCCAGGGACAATGCTTTTTGAACAGGCTTACAAAGCAAAGATAATAAACTAATAATAGACTGATCAGTGTACAAAACAGCGATAGAGGCATAAAACTGCCAACATTAAGCTTTGGTAAACTTCAATAATTCTGTTGGCAAGCAAACCACTACATATCCCAGGGTTGTTACCCATTGGATGGCGATATTTAGTACATTATTCAGTGTAGAAACATTGAACAACAGGTATGTTCCTAAGTGTACAGACAATGAGTAAACTGTTCAGGACAGATAAAACTATAAATTAATGTTTTAGCAGCTTGAAGAGAAAGGATTTGGAATATTCTACAGGACAGAATAGCCATTTTAACCTGAAACATCACCCACCCTTTCACCAAGAGATGCTGGCTGAGCCGCTGAGCACATTCTCTAACATGGGCAAGAGACCTCACTGCACGTCCCAGCCAGAGCTTCAGTGAGGATCAATTTGCACTCCCCAGCAAATCCCATGAACGGTGACCTCTGCCATACTCCTCCGCGACTGACACATACGTGTACAGGAACACGGCACAGGTTAAACCCGTATCACTGTATGAGGTTGTGCTGTGTAACACTGGTACAAATGAAGGCAAGTACTGAACGATAATAGACTCCGTGTACAAACCGCGGGTGAGGTGTGTTAGCACCCACTTTAGTTCATTGATGCATTACACAGTGAGTGATAGCCAAACAACCAGTACTGACCCCCGATACAGGGTGGGGACAGAAAGGACCACCAGCTTGTTCCATTACAGAGAATGGGATCAGAAGTCTGAATAGCAAAAGCCACAGAGACAGCAGGTTGGTGGAGAGCAGGTGTCTGAATCAGTATCAATCATGGCAGACAATACTCACGGAAAGGTTGGACACACCCCTCTCTACATGCACGCACGGGCCGATTCCCTTTAACAGACCACTCGTTTCCTGAGAGAGTGAACAAACTGCAGTTGGACCCACTGTGTAGGAAAGAAGTGCAGATGCTGGTTTCAATCTAATGCTGGAGTAACTCAGCGGGACAGGCAGCATCTCTGGAGAGAAGGAATGGGTGACGTTTCAGAACGAGACCCTTCTTCAGACTGAACTGAGCAGGTGGACTTACTCCGGGCATGTCAAACAGGTTTTAACACAAATGCCAGTACAGAAACTCAGTCCCCCTCCACTCATCAGGTGCAGAGGATTCTTCCCATCAATTAAAAATAAAAGTGTTATTAGCGTTTAAAAAAGGTTGAGAATCTCTCTCCTGTCAATCACGCCATGAAGGCCACGCCCTTCCAGTGGGAGGGGGGAAGATTATAAAACCTGAAATGTGGGTGTGGCTCAGTCTCTGCAAGATGGGGGAGGGAGAGGTCATGACTGTCTGAGCTGTGAAGCAACTGAACACACTGAATGTCTACTGAACCGTGAGTGTGGTGTACATGTGGTGTTTTTTGTGGTTTTATGGTGGTTTCATCCTGCTTGAAATGGTAGGAAAGTGCATTTGAATGTGGTGGCCTTGCACCCTGCTTGAAGTGGTATGAAACTGTGCTTGAATTTGGTGGCCTTGCACCCTGCTTGAAGTGGTTTGAAACTGCACTTGAATTTGGTGGCCTTGCACCCTGCTTTAAATGGCATGAAACTGCACTTGAATTTGGTGGTCTGGCACCCAGCTTGAAATGGCATGAAACTGCGCTTGAATTTGGCGGCCTTGCACCCTGCTTGAAATGGGATTTCAAGGAATAGCCGTGAGTCAACTGCCAGCACACCAGGCTTGAGTGACTGAGCTGCCACCCCAAGAATCCATTTGGCCCACAATGTCCATACTTGCCCTCTGGAAACCAGTCCCTTCAGCCCACAACACCTATACTAGCGCTCCAGAAAGACCCCCCCCCATTGGCCACCAATATTGGAATTGGCGGAGAGGTGGAATATGCGTTGGGGGACCGGCCCTCCCGTTCGAACATGGAACCCATTTAGTCCCACACACACTCACACACATATCTTTCTTCACTTCAAACAACACATACGACATGATTTTGTTTTTGCAGATAGAGTCATAGAGCAATATATAAATAAAACAGTGAGAAGTGTTTGATAAATTCTGTACTAGGTAAGGTGGTGAGGGATTGGGGTTGGTATCCCAGCCATCTCCAACCACAGTCTTTGGTATTGTTATTTGTACAAACGTTAACAAACGCTTTGCCAGCAGTGGGGGCTGGGCCACAATGCCACAGTATACAGTCACTTCACAGTGACACAGTATATACCTCAATAAACACAACAATGTAGAACAGGCTCAACGTACTGGCTAATGCACAAACCATGAATAATAGATCTGGAAATAAAAACCAAATCAGTCTTTTGTAGTATTCACAATACTTAAGGCAGTCATGATTGGGTTTAATGGACTCTGACTTGCAAAGCTGCAAGGGATATGGTTATGCTGCAGTATCTGTGAACGTGGAGATTAATATATTCCTCTGTATATTTAGCAGGAAATATTGCAGTTTCGGATAATCCTTGGCGTGTGAAGAACTGATTGCTACACTGTGATATAGTTCTCAGTATAAGAAATGAATACTTCAGTAAACCACTGGAGTGCTCATAGTATTGCTGAATAAAAAGATTCAACATGTACACAACACTGATGTGCTGTCTAAATGTTTCTACACCAGGCAACTTTAACAATGGCCAGTGATATCTAATCTTCAGGATAGTCGTGAGCTCCTCAAGCATTGAATGATAATTCGACCGTGGAAGATGAAACCGATGATGATTGCGGATCAGCGCTCTTCACCGTGAACGACACATCAGAACAACAGGGCATCCCATTGCACAAAGCCGCACAAAATCACAGAGAATTGTGGTGCAGCCCAGACCATCACGCAAACCAACCTCCCTTCCATTGAAGAAGTGTCTTGACCCGAAAAATTACCCATTCCTTTTCACCATGGATGCTATCTGACCTGCTGAGTTACTCAAACGTTTTGTGTCTATCTCTCTTCCATTGACTCCAGTTACACTTCACGCTGCCTCGGCAAGGCCACCAGCAAAACCAAGGACCAGTCTCACCCAGTTCTCTCCCTCTTCCCACTCCAAACAGGCAAGAGATATAGAAGTGTGAAAACGCACACCTACAGATTCAGGGACAGTTTCTTCCCAGCTCTTATCAGGCAACTGATCCATCCGCTCGTGATCTAGAGAGCAGTCCTGAGCTAGCATCTACATCATTGGAGACCCTCAGACTGTCTTTAATCAGACTTTACCTTGCACTAAACGTCATTCCCTTTATTCTGTATCTGTACACTGTGGACGGCTCAATTGTAATCATGTACAGTCTTCTTGCTGTCTGGTTAGCATGCAATAAAACAACGTTTCACTGTACCTCGGACAATAAACAAAACTAACTAAAGTAAACTGTTCAGCAAGTTGACCCAGTGGATAAAACCACCTGGGCCACCCGAGGTAATACAAGGAGCAACAGTAGAATGTCACAGTAGAGACCGCATCCGAGGTTTAGAACACAGCAGGGCAAGTGGGCACACAGGTTCCTGAGGAACAATGTAGGGAGTTACCAGAAATGGCCACCAGCAAATGCCCCCCCCCCCCCCCCCTTATTTAGATTAAAACCACTTGTGTCACAGTGGCAAACCTGCCTGCCAGAATGCCACTAGGATGCTGTCTGCATTTCGGAGCTTTAGTTATGACAGACACTGGATAGACTGGGCTTGTTTTCACTGGGAGCAAGCTGATAGAGGTTTATAAAATTATCATAAGTAGGGTAGAAAGTCAGAATCTTTCCCCACGGTATCAAAAACAAAGAGAGTGCCGGTTTAATGTGAGAGGAAGGAGATTTAAAGGGGATCTGAGGACTGTCTTTTCTTACAATAGACAATAGGTGCAGGAGTAGGCCATATGGCCCTTCGAGCCAGCACCGCAATTCAATGTGATCATGGCTGATCATCCCCAAACAGTACCCCATTCCTGCCTTCTCCCCATATCATAGAAACATATCTCCTGACTCTGCTATTTTTAAGTCTTATCTAGCTCTCCCTTGGAAGCATCCAGAGAACCTGCCTCCACCGCTCTCTGAGGCAGAGAATTCCACAGATTCACCACTCTCTGTGAGAAAAAGTGTTTCCTCGGCTCCGTTCTAAATAGCTTACTCCTTATTCTTAAACTGTGGCCCCTGGTTCTGGACTCCCCCAACATCGGGAACATGTTTCCTGCCTCTAGCATGTCCAAGCCCTTAACAATCTTATATGTTTCAATGAGATCCCCTCTCATCCTTCTAAACTCCAGAGTGTACAAGCCCAGCTGCTCCATTCCCTCAGCATATGACAGTCCCACCATCCCGGGAATTAACTTTGTAAACCTACGCTGAACTCACTCAATAGCAAGAATGTCCTTCCTCAAATTAGGGACCAAAATTGCACATAATACTCCAGGTTTGGTCTCACTAGGTCTCTGTACAACTGCAGAAGGACCTCTTTGCTCCTATATTCGATTCCTCTTGTTATAAAGGCCAACATGCCATTCGCTTTCTTCACTGCCAGCTGCACCTGCATTCTTACTTTCATAGGGTACACAAAAAGCTGGAGAAACTCACCGGGTGCAGCAGCATCTAATGAGCGAAGGAGATAGGCGACGTTTCGGGTCGAGACCCTTCTTCAGACCCTCGATTCTCCAGCATCTGCAGTTCCTTCTTTAACAACTGCTTACTTTAATAGACTGATGTACAAGGACCCCCAGATCCCGTTGTACTTCCCCTTTTCCCAGCTTGACGCCATTTAGATAGTAATCTGCCTTCCTGTTTTTGCTACCAAAGTGGATAACCTCACATTTATCTGCATTAAACTTCATCTGCCATGCATCTGCCCGCTCCCCCGACCTGTCCAAGTCACCCTGCATTCTCATAGCATCCTCCTCACAGTTCACACTGCCACCAACCTTTGTGTCATCTGCAAATTTGCTAATGTTACTTTGAATCCCTTCATCCAAATCATTGATGTATATTGTAAATAGCTGCGCTCCCAGCACTGAGCCTTGCGATACCCCACTAGTCACTGCCTGCCGTTATGAAAGGGACCCGTTAATCCCTACTCTTTGTTTCCTGTCTGCCAACCACTTGTCTACCCATGTCAGCACTCTACCCCCAATACCATGTGCCCTAATTTTGCCCACTAATCTCTTACGTGGGACAATATCAAATGCTTTCTGAAAGTGGGTGGGTACCTGGAACATGCTGCCAGGAGTGGTAGTGGAAATTACAATATTGTACACATAAAAACACACACGCAATGGTAGATGGCGGACTGCAGGAGTGGGGCGCTGTTGTGTATGGCTGTTCTGCCTGCACCCCGTACTTTCACCCTTTTAAAACATTTTTATAGTCCTGTTAAAAACAAAATGTTAGTTGGAGATCTTCTTTGATGTGGTGGATGGGGGGAGGGAGGGGAAGGGGGAAACTTTATTTCCTAGTCCCTACCGGGTTGGAGAGGCAGCTTCCCTCCGAGCTGCTTCTTCGCCCCCTCCTCGCGGCCTACCATCGGACTGGAGCGGCTTTCCTGTCGGGACCGGCTGGAACCCCAGCTTCGGTGGCGGCACAGCGATGCTTTAGCGGGTCGCCGTGCGGTAAGCCCCGGAGTGCTGTGGCCACCGACTCCAACATCGCGGAGCTGTGGCTGCGGGCGTCCAGCCGCAGGCGGCGCTGGATTTAAAACACCGCGGAGCCTGGGATCCGAGATGGCCAGAGTCGGAGCTCCAGCCAGCGCGGCCTGGGGGCTTCGGGTGCTGCGGTCTCCGGGGAGGAAGCGGCCGCTACAGACATTCCTAGCCGCTGAGGAGTGTTCACCCGACGCCGGAGTTCCATCTTCACGGCAAGAGGGCCTAAAACATCGGGCTGTCTGCGGAGGCCACAAATAGGCCCCGACCTGGGGTGATCACAGAGGAAGAGGACTGAACCTTCTGATGCCTTTCCCCACAGTGGAACATTTGGATTCTGTTGTGGGGGGACGTTCATGTTGAATTCTCAATTCAATCTTTAACTGTCATTGTGCAGTCTACAATACAGAGACAACAAAATGCAGTCGGTATCTCCAAAAGGCGAATTTACAAATAAACAAGTAATTGTGCAGTAGTATGAGTATATACATCTATACATATACAGTGGTATCCGTGCAATTTGCTGGTGATTGGATAATTCTATAATGGGTTTTTTATTTTTACCATGGATGTACGGAAACTTAATTATTTCTTCTATGTAAAGCACTTTGGTTTCAACACGAGTTGATTTAAACGTGCTGTATAAATAAAATGTACTTACTTACAATAATAGTGCAAAAAGACAAAACCAATGTCCCAAGTCTATGTAGTTCAGAGGTAGCTCTTGGCTGTAGTGTTTAACAGCCTGGTGACATGAACAGGCCGAGGAGATTTGTTGAGTTGGCATGGTGGTTGCAGTGACATTGTGGGCCGAAGGGCCTGTTGCTGTGCTGTACTGTACTGGGGTATGTGCCACGTTTTCACACACGCGTGTCGTGCAGCCGCTGTATCCGGCTGGGAGCGGGATTACACCGGTGGGATGTGTGCAGCGCAGAGCTGACAGGCGATTAGACCCAGCGATGGTGCTCTGTGTAATTCCTCCTGTTCTACAAATTGACAGCAACGCTCGTCAGATGAATATTTAACAAACTGTTAGCATGAGAGGAGCTGCATGTAACTGAGAGAGGAGGAAATCGGAGATGAGCCTCCTTTGATGTCAAATTTATTTTAATTCGTTATTAAACCTGTCAGCTCGTTCCCCAGTGAAGCCTCTGCAAGTCTCGCGTCTGGGCTGGGTGGGACCGTGCCGCAGTGTCCACGCTCCCGGCAGCGGGAGGGAACGGGACCGGCTCCGGCTCCGGCCCAGGGCTGCAAGTAACCGGGACAGTGACCAGTGACCAACCCCTGGGTGTGAGGGGTTACAGGTCACACACACCAGCTGGACACACTACACACACACACACACCAACACACACACCAACACACACACACACACCAACACACACACCAGCTGGACACACTACACACACACACACACACACACACACACCAACACACACATCAGCTGGACACACACACACCAACACACACACACACACACACACACACACACACACACCAGCTGGACACACACACCAGCTGGACACACACCAGCTGGACACACACACCAACACACACACACACACACCAACACACACACACACACCAACACACACACACACCAACACACACATCAGCTGGACACACACACACCAACACACACACACACACACACACACACACACACACACACACACACACACACACACACACACACACACACACACACACACACACACACACACCAGCTGGACACACACACCAGCTGGACACACACCAGCTGGACACACACACCAACACACACACACACACACCAACACACACATCAGCTGGACACACACACACCAACACACACACACACACACGCACACATCAGCTGGACACACACACACCAACACACACACACCAACACACACCAACACACACATCAGCTGGACACACACACACCAACACACACACACACACGCACACATCAGCTGGACACACACACACACCAACACACACACACCAACACACACACACACACACCAGCTGGACACACTACACCAACACACACACCTGCTGGACACACACACACCAACACACACACACCAACACACACACACACACACCAGCTGGACACACTACACCAACACACACACCAGCTGGACACACTACACCAACACACACACACACGTACACACACCAGCTCACACACACACACACACACACGCACACGCACACGCACACGCACACGCACACCACACACACACACACACACACACACACACACACACACACACACACACACCACACACACACACACACACGCACACACACACCAGCAGACACTACACATCAGTGGGAAACACTCGCCTTTCAGGGAATCTTTAGTTCTTTCTTGTTTCCTTTTCTTGGCTGATCAGATTTGCTGCAGCTCTGGAAGCCTGGTTTAGGATATCGTTCCGCATATCGCTAGCCCGGGAAAAGATCAAAATCCAAATTCCGAAGTAGGGTTTCTACTGAATGTGTATCGCTTTTGCACCATTGCAAAGTTGAAATATCGTAAGTCGACGCATCGTAAGTCGAGCAGCATCTGTCGTGTTTAAGAAGCTTTTAGACAGACATGGGACATGGGCCATGGGACATGGGCCATGTGCAGGCAGAGAGATTGCTCCTCTTCCAACCTCAGTTACTGTACCTGCTGTCTAGGTGTGAACTCATGTATCAGCGAGAACCAAACATCGACAGAGCAATCGTTTCACTGAATCCCTGCGCTCTGTTCACCGTGGCCTACGCGATCTCCCAGTTGCCACAACACATTAAATCCCCATCCCATTCCCACACTGACCTTTCTGTCCTGGGTCTCCTCCATTGACAGAGTGAGGCCAATTGCATGTTGGACGAACAGCATCTCATATTTCGCTTGGGCAGCTTACAACCTAGCGGCATGATACTGATTTATCTAACATTCCGTCCCTCCCCTCCCCTAGTCGTTGTACTAGTTTCACTAACGTCCAGGATGAGTTTCATTGTAGGTAACTCATTATCACCTAGCCCACAGCTAACAATGGACCATTTCCTTGCTGACTTTCATTCATTTGTTCTATATCTCTATATCACTGTCGAGATCGCTCCTTTCCCTTTTCCCCTGACTCTCCGTCTGAAGAAGGGTCTTGACCCAAAATGTCACCTATTCATTTTCTCCAGAGATGCTGTCAGACCCACTGAGTTACTCCAGCTGCCTGTGTGTATCTTCAGTTGAAACAAAGGGATACATGGAGGAATTAGTTAGATGAGTATCATGTTTAGCAGAGACCAGTGGGCCAAAGTGCCTGTTTCTGTGCTGTGTGATCCATGTTGTAAATTAACCACTGTCATAGGCAGAGCTGAGTACCTCAGGGAGTAACAAGGAGAACGTGCAAACTCCACATAGACAGCACCCAAGGTCAGGATTGAACCTCAAAGCTACAGAGACCTGGGTTCAATCCTAACCTCTGGTTCTGTCCGTGTGAAGTTTGCACGTTCTCCCTGTGACCGCGTAGGTTTCCTCATGGTAATCTGGTTTCCTCCCATGTCCCAAAGATGCATGGTTGCAGGTTACTTGTCCTGTGTGATTTGCCCATAGTGTGTGGGTGAGGGGTGTACTCTGCGGGGAGTTGATGGGAATGTGTGGATTCATTTACGATGGTGGAAGTGGTATTGTAATGGTGCGCACACACTGCGAGGGCTGTATCTGCCACGGACTCTGCGTGGGGCAAGGGACTATGATTAGCGTGTTAGAGGGCAAGCACTAGAGCAGGGAAGTGGACCATAGTGACAGGCCGGGAGTGTGTGTCTCGGCAGCTGTGAGGAAATCGACAGATCGAGACAGACGGCACGATGGCGCAGTGATAGAGTTACTGCCTTACACCGCTTACAGCACCCGAGACCGTGGCTCGATCCTGGCTACGGGTGCTGTCTGTATGAAGTTTGTATGTTCTCCCTGTGACTACGTGGCCTTTCTCCAAGATCTTTGATCTCCTCCAACAATCCAAAGATGTACAGCTTTGTACGTTGATTGGCTTGGTGAATAAATTGTCCCTAGTGTATGTATCATCATCATCATCATCATCATCATCATCGTTGAAATCATCAACGGGCACGGTGCCTTACAATGCCGTGTACGACAGTGATCACAACTTCTACTGAAGTGTGGGTGGCCGTTGGCTCGCTAGGAGCTCATCCGCCCTTTGACAGGTCTTGTTTTTGGTCCTGCTGGGGGTCCACAGCCCCCTCCTCACCTGGAAAACCAGGTGGGGGAGACGGTTTAGTTGCCGACTATCCAACCATGGAGCAGGTAGCACGGGATTGCATGGTACCCGTGGCGGGGGGAACTCTCCCTGGCCTGACTGTAGGCTTGTGTTAATGTGTGGGGATCGCTGGTCAGTGTGGACTCAGTGGGCCGAAGGGCATGTTTCCGCACTGTATCTCTGAACTAAAGAGGGAGTTAGATAGAGCTCTTAAAGATAGTGAAGTCAGGGGATATGGGGAGAAGGCAGGAACGGGGTACTGATTGTGCATCAGCCATGATCACAGTGAATGCTGGTGCTGACTCGAAGGGCCGAATGGCCTACTCCTGCACCTATTGTTTATTGTCTAATGTCTATTGTCTAAACCCAAACTCCCTTTCATTTACACCATTTACACTTCACACTGCCTCTGTAAGGCCACCAACATAATCAAGGATGAGTCACACCCCGGTCCCTCCCTCTTCTCCCCTCTCTCATCGGGCACCAGGTACAGAACTGTGAAAATGCACACCTCCAGAAACAGGGACAGTTTCTTCCAAGCTGTTATAATACAACTGAACCATCCTCTCACCAGCTAGAGAACTGTGTACGGACTGCACCAGAGATCACAGAAAGTCGGCTTGTACTCGCTAGAATTTAGACGATATAAGTTTCTTATAGAAACTTACAAAATTCTTAAGGGGTTGGTCAGGCTAGATGCAGGAAGATTGTTCCCAATGTTGGGGAAGTCCAGAACAAGGGGTCACAGTTTAAGGATAAGGGGGAAATCTTTTAGGACCAAGATGAGAAAAACATTTTTCACACAGAGAGTGGTGAATCTGTGGAATTCTCTGCCACAGAAGGTAGTTGAGGCCAGTTCATTGGCTATATTTAAGAGCGAGTTAGATGTGGCCCTTGTGGCTAAAGGGATCAGGGGGTATGGAGACAAGGCAGGTACAGGATACAGAGTTGGATGATCAGCCATGATCATATTGAATGGCGGTGCAGGCTCGAAGGGCCGAATGGCTACTCCTGCACCTATTTTCTATGTTTCTATGTCAAGGCAGCCCTCGCCCCAGCTGGTTAAATATGGCACCCACTGGCCACGGAAACCATGGGATCCCGTCACAGAAACACAAAGACCACGTGATCATGCCACGGAGACAGAAACCATATGATCACATGACCGGGAACACGCAAACAGAAGCATCTCATCCAGCCTGGTACCACGGCACTTCTCAAACACCCAGCCCAGTGTGACAACGCCAACTCTCCCTCACACCTGTGACACTTTGTAATTCTACATTAGTTACACGTGCGTCAACCGTGGCCCATAACACGGGCATACGCAGCAAGTCACGGCAACGCGGCAGAGACTCCAGAGTGCCTCGCGGACTCCAGGCAGTCAGCGTGTTGGAAGGATGTACATAGGAATAGGAATAGATCGGAGACAACCCCTCACATCCACATCACACTCTGGCACAGAAACATAGAGACCTTCAGCTCATAACGCTGAACATAACAAGAGTAATCAGGTCTGTGCGGAGCAGTGAATAATGACCATACACCACGGCATGGAATGGGAGTGGGAAACGCTCAACGTGAAGGAGGTCGACACCAACCTGGGGGAGATGTCACATCCTTGCTGCATGAAGGCGCCCAGAGAGAACCAGAGGCTGTTGAATATTCCAAACTCGTTGGTCTGCTCGAGGCTCTGCATGTCGGGGCTATCCTCGTATTCCTCTGTCTGCCACTCGTACGGGCTGAACCTGCTGACCAGGAATAGGACCACACTCACTCCGATGTAGGCAAAGACGATGCACATCCAGATCTCATAGGCCAACGGGTCCAGGAATGAGAAGACCCCCGGCTTGGACTTCTGCGGCTTCTTGATCATGATGGAGATCCCCAAACTCATGAAGGGTTTGGAGAAGTCGATGACCTCCTCACGGACCAGCGTGATTGTTAAAGGAGCCACTGCAATGTCAGCTTTCTGAAAGGCAAGAGTGGTCGGCATTAGCAAGCCCAATGGAGTAACAGACCCGCGGTTGTCCAGTATCTGCCCCTCCGGGATGTGTTGACCAGGACCGCACACAATACTTAAGATGCCGGCAATTCCTAGGAATCTGCATCACGACTCACCAATCTTTACACAATGCCCCGACCGATGACGGCAAGCATGCCAAACGTCTTCCTTACCACTCTGGTCCTCTTGTATTGCAACTTTCAGTGGAGTTCAGGGTCTTGTCATGTGTACCTTCCTCTTATACTTGACCTGCCAAAACGCCATTCATCGTATTTATCTGGATTAAACTCCATCTGCCATTTCTCTGCCCACATTTCCAGCTGCACTGTATATGTGACAACCTTCCTCACTATCCACAACTCTACCTTTTTTTGATGTTTCCAAACTTACTGATTAGCACTTCTACATTTCTACCCGGTCACTTTACAGACATGAGAAGCAAAGGTCCCAGCAGTGACACCTGCGGACCCCACTGGAGCTGTATAAAGGCACACGGAGGCAGAGGCTGTACAGAGACTGTGCTGCACTAGCCTTGCATCCAGGAGAAGTCCTGCAGCTACAAGTTCTTTTAAAGTGACGTTACAGGTGGACAGGGTGGTCAAAAAGGCTATTGGCACATTGGCTATCATCAGTCAGAGTATTGGGTATAGAAGTTGGGAGGTCATGTGCAGTTATATAAGACATTGGAAAGAGTGCAGCGATTTCTAAGGATGTTGCCAGGATCTAGGGCCTAATCTTTAGGGAGGTAGGGCAGGCCAAGATTATTCCTTGGAGCGCCGGAGGATGAGGGGTGATCTTATGGAGATGTACATAATCATGATAGGGCACAGTCTCTTGATACGTGTAGGGGAATCAAGGGCCAGAGGACATAGGTTTAAGGTGAGGGGGTGAAAGATTTAATAGGAATCCGAGGGGCAACTGTTTTAGACAAAGTGTGGTGGGTGGATGGAACGAGCTGCCAGAGGAGGTAGTTATGGTAGGGATTAGCCCAATGTTTAAGAAACATTTAGACAGGTACATGGATAGGACAGGTGTGGAGGGATATGGGCCAAATGCAGGCAGGTGGGACTAGTGTAGATGGGACATGTTGGTTGGCGTAGGCAGGTTGGGACTGGGGGCCAGGGTTCAGAGGTCTACACAGACACTCACCGAGTAGACCAGCTCGCCCACCATGCCGTTCCAGGCTTTGCTCTCGGGGTCACGGGCTCCGTACTTGCCATCCGCCACGATGGCCAGCTTATATTTGAAGCCCACGTGCTTGGCGATCTCGGCGGCCAGCTCCACGCAGTAGCCCTCGTATTTGTCGTTGCCCTCCAGCTGCTCCTGGTTCTTCTTCAGCATCACGTAGGGCGGTTCCTGCAAACCACAGCCAGCAACTGGTCACATGCCGTGTAATCAGGTGGTGCCCAGTCACGGGCGTGCAGTCACTATCCTGCTGCCGCCCTTCAACCACCGCCGGCACGGAACCAGGCTTTTCAACCTGACCAGCCCATGCCCACAAGGTGTCCCATCCAAGCTCGTGCCAT